>NNCF01129070.1:203285-261232 GCA_002313205.1 Laupala kohalensis
GATTGACTCCCATACTTTAGTGGACGATGTTGTTCTCTTAATGGTGCTTAGAAACTCTTTGCAGGAGGTGGATCTGGATTCTTTGATAGTTCTGCGCGCTTTTGCTCTAGCAATCCGATATGCTCTTCGCCTTGTCTGAATGGCGGAGCGACATGCGTCGTTCCACCAGGGGACATGAGGTCTTCGCGGAAAAATGGATGTTTTCGGAATGGATTCTTCAGCGGCGTGANTCGGCCCCTGGAGCAATCGCTCGAAGAAGCCCCACAGTACACTGTGGGCGTTGAAATCTCCAAGCAGGAGGAATGGTCGAGGGATCTGGTGAATTAAATCCCTGAGGGAAGTTTCCGAGATATCTCGTGTCGGAGGAAGATAGATTGAACACACGGTCATAGCTTGTACTCTTTGAATTGTGACTGCTATAGCCTGAATTTGAGTTTGTAGAAGAACAGGTGAGCAGAGGATTGTGTTTCAAACAAACACGGCAACTCCACCTCTTACTCGATCTCCCGTGGTGTCGTCGTATCTGAAGCTGCTGTATCCTCGCAGAGAGGGTGAGTGATCTGGTGAAAGGTGTGTCTCTTGCAGGCAAATACAGATCGGATTACGACGCGCTAAGAGCTGAAACTCTTCACGGTGAGTTCTATAGCCATAAGGTTCCACTGAAGTATGGAAGCCATTAGTGTTTCGAACCTCCGGGGTCAGGTTCGTGAATGTGTATTTCCGCGTCACCGTCGGACAATACACGTTCTGACTCCGAGGAAGAAAGTACAGAGACGTTCTTTTTACGTCTGTGCGATTTTTTGCTTGGTAATTGGACAGGGTTCAGGGGTTTCGTCCTAGAACCAGGCTTTGTCTTTGTCTGTGTTTTTGATGCAGTAGGTTTATTACTACTTAGTTTTTTAGTAGTAGCTGTTCGTGTTGTTTTAACTTTCTCGGGAAGAGCTGACTCATTTTTCCTTTCGCATTTCCACTGACATGTGCACGACGTTGTCGTAGACACGTCAGTGAAATCGGCCTGAACAGATACGTTATTCATCTGCTTTGGAGTCTTGGCTGCGGTGGAGTAACTGGTAGAAAATACAGGGTGTAAAGCTATGTATTTCTTCCGCGCTTCACCGTACGGGATCTTCTCCGTAGTTTTTATTTCCTGCACTTTCTTTTCTTCGAGAAAGGCGACACACTCCCTGCTCCATACCGGGTGGCTGCCTGTGCAATTAATGCACTTTGCAGGCCCTGGGCATGAGACGCCGGGTTCGTGTGCCTCCTTTCCGCACTTTCCACAGGTANCCAAACCTCTGACACTTAAAACAACGCAGAGGATTTGGTATAAAGGGACGGACAGCAGGTTCAGCCATCCAGCCTTCAGATCCTTTGGTAGTTTAGGACAGTCAAAAGTCACGATGAAGGAACTGGTCTTCTCCAGAACACCATTTACCTTCCTCATGATCTGACTGACCTCAACTACATGGTCAGCCTTCCATTCTCCAACAAGTTCGTCTGTTGCCATTTCCATAATGTCCCTGCAACTTACGACCCCCTTGCTGCGATTAAGTGCAGCATGGAGTTCGCACTTCACAGGAAACTCGCCAAGCATACTACAATGAAGTAGTTTTAATGCCTGCTTGTTCTTGTCTCAAGCAGCATTGTTCCGTTTCTTAATCTGTTTGTTTTTTAACGTACCAGCGAGACCTTCTAGGCCTTTAAATATATAAAAAGGTGATATATTTTTGAAGGTTCCGTTGATACGTGACGTAAGTAAAAAAACATTCTCATAAGGAATGCTCTGTAACTTTGGCTTTGAGATTTCTGAAGTGGGAGGGCTGTCAACCCTTGGCCGCTTCGAAGATCCTGAGGCGTGGTACTTACCCTGCGGCTCGCCCACTCCGCAAGGCAGGGGAAAACAAGAATCTTTCATTTTGTCCCACGAGTTCGGAGGAAATAAATGTCCGGTGACGTGGAGCCCCCGCATCACGCCACTAAGCTTTATTCAACCGAGGTGCGGCAGTTGCCCCAGAGGTTGTCCGCTAGTGAGTGTTTGTCCTCAACACCCATTCACCTCATCGGCGCGTAACACACCTTGAAGTTGAGGGTTTTTTATAGAGGTTTAATCCTTCCTCGTGACCCGGCCAATGAAGGCAAGATCTCCGCCCTTCAAAACATGCAACTTTCCACCATCGCGCCAATTGTGGTCGCTGAAGCATGTCCAAAGCCTACGGTGTCCGAGGGCTGGTGGCGCAGTACCAGTCCCCAGCTCGGGGCCGTGGGTTCACCAAGCCCATACTCACTCGAAACTGAGTTCCCTGCGGGGGAAAGAAGAAGAAAAAGAAGAAGAAGAAAGAGAAGAGGAAAATGAAAGATACCCTAGCTCTAATAGCGTCGGGATCGAAAAGAACAAGAGGTGACCAAGGGAGGTCAGTATAGATAAAGGAAGGAGCATGGCACAAGCAAGTGGAAGCAGTGCCAGACTCAGCTCGGGGCCCCGCGTTCCCCAAACACGCACTTACCAGATGTAAGCCCCCTGGGGGCTTACATTGGGAATACTACTGATGACTGATAAACGATTTCAAACATTATAGATCAAATACGTGATTTTTAGTAATAATAATTTTTTATCTTTATTGGTAGGGCCATTGCATCTAAAATGTTCAAAATTAATACTTTAAAGCGTATTAACGATCCTCGCACTAACCTTACAAACAATTACATGCAAACGAATCTCGTACTATTCAAGCTTTTATTCTCCACGAATTTAATCCCGATTAAATGGACTGTTAATGGAATACATGAACTATTATTCAGAATTGTGCTTCAAATTTCAAACAATCTATTTATCGGATTTTTAAGTAAAAGATTCGAAAAAACATTTTGTGCCACATCCTATTTGTTTTGAATTATCTTTAAATTCGTGGAATCTAACAACATCAATATGATTACTCCCTTACGACAAAAAGGATTATTTCACTCGGTATTTTCCTTCGGTGCTTCGCAAAGTAGATTACGAAATTTTCAAAATAATTTTTATTTCAATAATACTTAAAAGTCAACAATAAGCATCAATGCGATCTGTAGTTGCCAGCGAAGAAAACACTAACCCTGATTTATGAGGGTTTTCTCTGAAAATGTCCATGTAATATTAACAAATGTGGTAAGTTAAGTTTATACATAATTTTAAGAAGAGTTAGCCATAGTTCATTCAATGATAATATATTTTGTCAACATCAAACCCGAAAGAACTGAAATAAATGGTACCAACACTTCATAAAAACATTAAGGACGGCTTTTACACTCTCTCTACGTTTATATTTAACGACATGCGACAATCGGGGAACTGAATCTACACGATTAGAGTACTCTTCTTAACGGTTGTCAATTTAGAGTTTATTTGAACCGTTGAAGACAATTTAGTTTAAGAGAAGCAAAGATACCAAGATCACTCCAGAGAAAAATTAGATTAGGCAGATTTAGAAGTTAACGTAACACTGATTTAGAAATAAGAGGTACAGCTGGGTGAATTTATTATAGTTGTTCTTTTTTCCTCATAAAATTGTCATTTTTATTTTTATCTCAACACGTTCACTAAATATAAGCAAATAACAATAATTTACTATTAAACACGATTTTTTTTATTTTGCCACAAAACCACGGATATATGAAGAGTACACAAACACTATAATTATGTGAAAAATTTGATTTAAACTATTTCATCTATATCACAATATTATAATAACCTGTGTAATAATCACTTGCTAGATTTTCACGCAGAAAATCTTGAACATGGTAAGAACATAAAACTTTAGGGACTTATTTCTGAAAACAAATTGAATTACGAGTAATTTGAATTATAAAAAAATATTTTATATTTCGATATTCCTTCAAATTTTAATTTCAAAATTTAAAAGCATTTTTCCATATTTTCCAGGAACGGTAGGGGAGACCGGGACACGTCTAGTACATAGGCACGTTTACACGCTGTAGTTTCTCAACGAATAGTCAGAGCGCTCCACTGGCTACAATGGAGGCATGCTCGCATCAGTCACACAAATGTTTTGAGAGAATTAGTTCAGCAATCAATTAGTGACAATGTTGCATCAATTTTTATAAATTTTTCGATAGTAATTAAATTTTGTCGTTATGTTCATTCACACGTGTTCTGATAGGATTCTTTGACGTTATTTTAAGGGAAGAAAGGTTGCAGTCACGTTTAAAACGTTTTTGCTATTACATATTAAAGTATAAATATGGCGACGAGGCACTTTTACACAATAACACAGGTACGTTTACACAGTGTGTAAAGTTTGACGGACTCCGACTTCACGTCGTCTTGTTTCATACTGACAAAATTCTTCAACATCAGCTGTAATCACACCAACAATTCACGAACCTCAATCACACTAACAATTTATACACAAGCTGCATATATTTTCAACCTATCTACATCTAATGTGACCCTGCCTCCACACCCTAGCACTTCAAAATCCTGTTATCCAGCCCCTGAAAAAGTGAGACCTCTCCCGAAGGCAGGTCTTAGGAAAGAATTGAGAAAGCGAAGAAAATCTGCCATATTCACAGATACATCTGAGAAGCAGGTGTTGCTTTACGAACAAGAAGTACCAAAGCAACGAAAAGCAACAAAATAAAACCGCAAAGGTTTAACGTCTATTTAATTGCATCAAACCTATTCAGAGGAGGAAACGATTCTCCTAAGAAAACCGTTAAACACATACAGTAATTAAAAAGCGTGGATACTCTGTGGATATGACAGACTGAAGATGATTACGTTGGTTGCATTTGTATCTACTGCCCGGAGCCGAATAAAAATTCCAAACCCATGGCCCAAAGCAAGATGCTAGAGATGGATTCTAGTGGCAAATTGGGTGATTTTTGGGGACGTGAAGAAGTCTGATTGGTTATTTTAGTGAATATGCTTCAGGTATTTACCTACTGAAAAATTGAAGTAACTTAATATTTCGATTTTCAACAGTATTTTATTGCGTTTCAACCTATTTTCCAACACGTTTATACAGATGCAAGGGATAACTCACCGTAAGTTTAATATTTTTTTCTCGTGTATTAATGTAATTTAATGAACTATACTATTTTTTGGTCAATATTCCATGTCCACCGCTTATGTTGAAATACATAACATTTTAAAGCACCTTCCAGAAAAACACCATAAATCAAAATATAAAAAGGGCGGAAACGTGCCCTGGTGTACTACACGGTAGCATTCATTTGATTGACTCAACAAATCAGTTTTACTCAAAAGTAAGCAAAAACCGCATAACAATAAAGAAATTTAATTTTGGCAACGTCGTTGAAATACAGAGTTTTAAGATGGACATGAGAGAAATCATGTTAATGGAGCAGAATTACATACAGTTAAAACACACATTAAATTCAATTACAATATTACAAATACCATTACAATTACTTAAAATGAATACAGCTGTTCTTCCAAAATAAATGAACCCACAACCCATATTCCAATTCACAAAAGTGCCCAACTAATTCGACACATACCTCTTTTATTAAATGGATGTTAAATATTTCTGCCAAATTAACACAAATGTTATTTAATTACTTTTCTTTAAAGCTGTAATTGGTTTAAAATGACGGCCCCCCTCCCCGCCAACCCAATGGACTTGGAAATGTAATAAGTAAACTGGGTAACGGTCAAAAATTCCATAGCGAGCAACAATTCGTCAACTCGCTCTATGGTGAAGTAAGCTGCCCGTCGCACCACTAGTAGTAGAAAGCGGCAGCAGTCAGTTTACATGACGTGAATCGTGATAGTTGAAGTTACACAACTACCCCCAACATGAGCATCCTCCAAGAAATACCATAAATGTAAAAGAAATGGTTCAAGAGCAAGAAATGTATTTAGACAACGCTACGATGTCTATATAACACATTATAACACAAATATCCGATAAACACATTAGTTTTTTGCGAAAACTCCAGATTGTTCAATCGAGGTAATGAAATCATTCCAAAATTTGTGAGTCGGCTCAAAATTTTCGAGAAGCACTCGTATCCCTACATATCTACATCTGGAATACTACATCCTTCCACATTACACTTTAGAAAACAGATAACCGAATGTAAATACCACTCACACCAGTACTGTTTCTCCAATTTAGTCCCGAGACATCTCGCCACTCCAAGAAAAAAATATAATAAGCGTATAAACCATTCTTTTCAACCATGAAAATGCTTAGACAAATCTTCCGTAACTGTGTCTAATCTTATCGTACATACTTATTCATTTACGTACAGAGCCTTATTGAAAATTAGTACTTATTTATTATGATTAGAACAAGCTTATTTTGCTGCGCTAATCCAACGTAACAAACACAATTTTGCCAGGAAAAGCATTCTCAATTGAAACACTTAAAGGATTTCTTATGGTATCCGCAAATGATTCACTTAATACATATTACTGCCAACGAAATATTGTGAGTAAGAAATCTGACACTATCTTGTAATCATGCGTTTTATATATTGTAATTTTTTTCTTCAATACTTCCACCCCCAAATAAACGCTGAAAATGGTATGGTTTTCTTGTTTGTGAAGGGCCGTAAAAGTTAAAATTCATCTTGTAAGACAGATCTTTGTCCAAATATTGATTTTGTGTGTATTTTTATTTAACGCTTCGATTCTAAGCGTTGGATTCTTTGTTTCACAATTCGCGGCATCAATGAGTGCGTGACGAGACACCGCAGTCGCAGTCTGTCGCCGTCGACGCACAGTGGAGTACATCCAGGCGAAGCCTGGCAAAAAGAATTTCACCCCGTAAATGTGACCAATTGAGACAAATTATTACATACACAAACTAATGTAATGTCCACTACTTTTGCTAAGAAAAATTATGTAAAGCCGTTTTCTAGTTTATAGAAACATGAAATCTTGTTTTGATAGCATATATTCATCAAAACACGTAAATCAATACTAAATTATGTTCCTTAATGAAATAGTTTAAACGTAATTGTGTTATTGCATCATTTCATTTCCCCATCGTTATGTATATCCCGCTGGGAAGGATAACAGCAATAAAGCCCTCCCGACATCAACTGCGTTGCGCTCATGCTCGAGTAAACAGGTTTCTCGGCGCTCTAGACAGGAAAATCACTTTTCAAGGTCAGTTATTAGAATCTTTCTGTAGGAGTCTCTCATATAAGACGCGAGTTTCCACATGTGATGTCATGTATCTCATCTCAAGAATTGTTCATCGAAAGGAATAGTTTCTCAATACAAACAGGACATTTGAATCACGACTACCCACGTAAGTCATTCCAGTATTCCGCAATAGCTGAGTCATTAGATACTGAATTCCAACTGATACAAGGACAGACTATACAACTCACACAAGCAACCCAAAACGCACGATCACGTCAAATTAAGAGATATGATTGTGCCCGAATGGAGCCGTATAATCATTTACATTTATGAGAAGTGAGAAAAATCTCACCCTAAAGTAATAACTCTCAGAATCTGAAACTTTACTTTCCGAACAAGTTCTTTTTTTTATATTTAACGAAGAGCTGGTTTTCATTTATCTCGGAGTTAAATGAGAGGTATGTGCAAAGAGCAATCAGCACAAAATCTCTGACCGAATTTTAGCTCAAAATCCTTTTCTAACTTATCTTTGCACTTGCCAAAGCAAATTCATTTAAATACACATCAAATTATCACGTACAGTAAAACACAAATGTTCCTTACATTTTATGGGTAGAACAAATCACATAAATGATGTATCATACTTTAGAGCATTAAAAGAAGTGCCTACGAATTCTTATTAATTCATTTTCATCTTTTCCTTTCAGAGAAAACAGAATTTAAAAATTAAATCAAGAAAAGACTCTACTTAACTCATTTTCTTGAAATTGATGTATCGATTCCTGGCAAATGAAAGTCTGGCATGTAATATTCGTACAGAATTGTACGTCATGTTCCATTGTGTATTAAGATGCACAATTCGTAACTGTTCAGATGTCCTGTTTACATTGTTAATGCTAAAGATGAAACAGAGCGAAACTTTCCTACAACTACATGACATGTGGAAAAGCAGTATCTGCCATATTTTTCAGGTAAATAAAAGTCTTTCTACTTAAAAATAAACATTCATCTTATATATAAAAATTCAGCCTGCGTATGGTTGTTCGCAAAACTAGAAAAGTAGTCTGTTGACCGACTTGAAATTTTAACACAACGTTGCATTCAAATACGATAGTGTTTTATATGCTTATTATATAGATATCACACTTGTGAATAGTAAAAAATGCATTTTTTTTAATATCAGCGAAATACCGCTCACAGAAAGACTAATCACGAAATATCAGAAACTAAAAATTCTCCGTACTTGAAATTTGGCAGATAGGTTCCTTTTAGGATGTAGACATCCGCTAAGAGAGAATTTTACGAAAATCCACCCCTCACGGAGTGAAATGGACGTTGGAATGTTTTACGTATGTATCCCACTAACTCTATAGATCCCGGAACCATTTCTACCAAAGTTGATACACATATGACTATGTGAAAACAAGCACTGTGGGGGTAAGACATCCCTTTCACCCCTTGGAAGGGGGTGAGAAGGGAATTACATGAAAAATAATGAAAAAATCCGACATTAGATTCGTAACCACACTTTTCGTCTCCGTTGAGATGGATTAGAGCATCTCCGCTGTTTTGTAAGTTAACAATCAGTCGGAGATAATGTACCCCTAAAATTCCTGCGGTAGGAGTGAGAATGAAGGACAAATAAACATTATAAAGAAAACGACCGATATTAGTGTTGAACAATTGATTTTTGGGAACGCTGAAGTGAAGTGACACCCCCATGGTCATATAAGTACACGATCGCCCTATATAAGGAATAAACACCCTTTGTGTGTGTGTTTTTTTTTGTTTTTTTATGAACTATCGATGGCGTTAAGTTTAAGTTGAGATCACATAGTGGCACGGTATCCTTAGAGTTAGGGAGGGGAGGGTGAGCCGTAAAAGTAACGTAAAAATACCGTTATTAGGGTCGAGTCTATGGTTTTTGTGTTTCTGATATGAATAATCGTTTTTCCAATGACATTATTTTAATTATGTACAGTATGTACGACACCTCTAAAGATGAGGGTTGGGAAGAGCACGACACGAAAAATTATCGAATGGTCAGAGAAGACTTTTACGAATTCGCCCGTAAGGGGGTAAAAAAGGAAAATTGGTGTTTTCTAAAACCTTTTTCTCAATTACATCAGTGAAAATGAGAGATTAATACACAAATAATATCAAACCTCCACCATCAATGGATAACATTTTCACTGGATATCAATGTGAGAAAGAATAAAGTTACAGACATATTAAAAAATTCACGTGAGCAAAACCGCGGGAACTCGGCTAGTATGTTTATACAGGTTAGATTCAATTTTCCGTAAACAAGAACAGGCGATTATTTTCCCTTTGTGTTCTATGATTCCTAGTTCCTAGAATAGCAGATACTAAATGAAAATCGAGCTATTCTTTATGAGAAAAATGTTAAATTTTCAAATCGTAGAGCAATTCTGTAAAATGGGAAATCAGACCACTTGAAATATTCATTGTCCCGCTGGTTTAATTCACACCTATCATACAACATGAACAGTTTACCAGAAAAATACAAATCGAAATAAATACGATTAACGAATGATAGTTTTATTCAGATAATGATAGGTTTTGTTATATAATTCGATGCTATGCATTGAATATACCAATATATCTTAAAAGTTATACCTTTATATTTGAAGTCACAACTACACAGCGAATTTCAATTTGTGACCCTCATGATATTTGATGATAACCTATATGTGTAATAAAACAATTTCTTTTCGAATATTATCGTTTCTTATTCCTCACCTCGGAAGACACTATAGTCAGTTATGTCAATTTTTTTGTCAGTACAAAATTTATCTTGATAAAGAAAGTTAAAAGAGATCAATTTATATAACAATAATCCGAAATACTTGTGGGAAATATTTTGTTTCTTGTTTTCTTTTCTTTAAGTAGCCAGAAGAGTTTTTGATACAATACATGGCTTTAAAAAGTCATATTTGTAAATTCACTTTGTAAAAGTTTACTCGCTAAATCGCGTTTTGGTGCCAACACAATCAAAGAGCAGTTTTCGATTGTGGTCGTATTATCAAGCACACCCCATAGTAGATACAATTTTCAACACTTGTCACTTTTTGTTTATAAAAGTTTAACAAAACACTTAAAACGAGATTTAAGTGTCATACTATCACCGTATTTAACGAGAAGATTTTATATATAGAGACATTTCATTCACTTAATTCATAACCCGTTTACAAGGTAAAAATGGCAGCTCATAAGGGTCCCATTTAACAACACAAGCGAGGCAAAAACCTAAGAAATGTTGCAGAGCATAATTCCATAATTTTTTCCGGAAAAATAAAGCCAATCTTGTCCAATAAACCACCAAGAAATTAAAAATTTTTGTTTCAAAATACAAAATTCTTTTACATCATTAGGTATGTTATTAATTTTTTATCTCAACACTCATCAATCTAAACATTTTTTAAAATTTATCCAACATCATTACGTAATATTTTATTCTTCATTTTATCGTTCTTGCCTATATAGTCATTTCCTATATAGCCAAAAGACATCAGTATGGAATGAATTATCCGGCATCAATGAAAGTAAGTGATGAATGAGAAGAGGAGTAAACAAAGAGGAATGTAAATCGTTGTGAGGGAGTGTGGAAAAGTGAGAAGAGTAGATAGAGAAAGGGAGAGCAAAAAGAGCTGTTCAATCGCACAGAACACGGTGTCAAGGCTAGTAAGCAGCCTTGAGCGTAATAGCGTGTTAATAATGAAGGGGTAGTAGTTCACATGGTCTCACCCTCTGGCGCGTGCGTGCAGGGGCGGGCCGCAGGCGGCGCGCGGGTGGCGCTGCGGCTTGCCATGGGCCGCAAGGACGCAGCGGGGGCGGAGAGGCGAGGCGACGGCGGCGCAGGCGGCGGAGGAAGCAGGGAGGCGGCCGGCCGCGCCAGCGGCGGGCCATGTGATCAGTTGCGGTCACTGGTGCGCTGGAACAACAAACATCAAGAGATACTCACTATGCCTATTTGCATTCCACAACAAAAATCGAGAAGATATGATTGCACAATTGAAGAGTGTCAGTTAACACCTCACAAGGAACTTCCTGATAGTAATCTAGGTTCATCACAAGGAACATCTAAAAATTTCTTACAAAACACGCCTAATTGCACTGTTTCTAACCTTATATCTACGACAAAAATGTTACCAACCAACATGCAGCATATAAAACACTCGGGAAATTATACATAATTATTCTAGTTAGCATTTCAAAGATATACTAAGAAATAATTACTGATTCCATTCTACATTCCATACAGTAAATTATAAAATTAATGACAAATCAATGAACATATAATACAATGAACAATGAACAGAATATTTTTTATGAACAGACATATTTACTCTAAAATACAAATAAATAAAATACATACACGTTTCAATCCTTGTTGTGGATCATCTTCACGCAAACTCATTCGCATAGTTTAATTTTCATAACGTTGCATATTGTATGATCTATGGATTTTAAGCTTTATTTCTGCCTTTCATCCAGATTCGTGCGGCAATTACATAGTAACAAACATAAGTACACTTTGATATTTATGATACTAGTAAGGATACTCATAAAACTTATTCTCCATGTTCTATAAATACTTGGGTTGATCGGTAATCAATTTCAATGTACTTTAAGTACGCATAAAATAATCGTTCAATATTAATCTATCAATTAAATAACAGATATATGTTCAAATTCAAAAGTATTTTTATTCATCATCAAATCTAGTTCGTGGTTTTGAGTAAAAATCTCATACATATAAAATAAATGTTATACATTAATAAGCAATTTATTAGAAATATGAGAGAAGCTTGTAATTTATCTATTTAAATTCAGATAAAATGGCTAACGGAGCTGGTCTCATAAAAATTACAATATCTGTGTGACCGGACATCGCTCGGATGGCTCACAAGATGGCCATATGATTTTCAATCAATCGTAAAAAAAATTGTAATATAGTACCGATGTATGACCACGCATTGCATGATCTTGACAAAATGAATTTAAAAAATACTTTTAGTTTTCAACCCATGGTTTACTTAGTTACACTGCTGTGTAACCATTAATACAACGAATGATAATTCCATACGTAACTATTTTGCTAATTTGGTGACCTCGCAGTTTACGTTGTCCATATAAGATTTTGCGTGTGTGTCCAGGTTTAAGGAGGGATTCCTAATTTTATGGAAATGACACACTGTATTTACCAGGTAGAATACATACAGAGAGTAAATAGATTATACCATTTGTCTTCAATTGTCTCAACGTCTCGAATATGTAAGTGTGAGGTCCGGGTTCCCCGCCGAGAAAGTTATATTTTCATTTATTGTTGTCAACATGATGTGCCTGATTATACTTTCCTCGTGTGTTTAACATTTTTATTGTATTTATTAAAACAAAAATTTTCTTCAATTACACAACAAATTTTGTCAGATGTCTGGAAAAACACCGGTTTAATCAGCTTGATGTGCATTAGATTAAAAAAGTTGATGAAAAAAATGTTTCTGATAACCATAGAAAACCAAACAGACAAAAATTAAGAAACAATCTGGAAAATTTAACTAAAGAAGATATAGATGAAAACTCTTCAGGAGAAATTATTTAAAAATAAAAAATGTATTTGATAGTGCAAGATGTGAATGCAAGGCACAAGGTAGAAGAAACGGTAATATAGTAAAGCCATGGATAGACAAAAAAATAATAGAAATGAAGGAAAGATATATTTTTTAGAAAATGGAAAAAGATGCAAAATAAATATCAAGAAGTTAAAGAAAGTCTAAGAGTAAAATATGAAAAGCTAAGAAATGAAATAAATCAAGTACTTGTTAAAAATAAAAAACAATATTATGAAAACAAATTTGAACAGAATACAAATGATATGAAAGGAACTTGGGAAATAATTAATGAAATTTTAGGCTTGAAAAAGAAAAATTCAGTGGATGAAATAATATCAAAGAATTTAGGGAAATTTGACACAAATAATGAAATAGATGAAAACTTTGCCAAGAACTTTAAGAAGCAAACGGATTATTTAGTCCATAAGTGTAAAATAAAGACAATGAAAGAAGAAACTTCCTCAATGATTAGCAATTTGTTTTACCAACCAGAATTATAAATTAATGATACTAAAACATTAATAAAAGAAATTAACATTAATAAGTCTCCGGGCTTTGATGAGATTGAGATGAAAAACATAGCAGCTAATGGAGACATTTTGGCTCCGATAATAACTAAAATGATTAAAATGTATTAAAATTCAATTTTTCCAGATGAGTTAAAGGAAGGAACAATTAGACAGTTATATAAAGGTGGAAAACTGGATAAGTATGCAAATTACAGGCCAATATCAATTCTTAACTCATTAAGTAAATTATTAGAAAAACATATGACTAAAAATTTGGTAAACTTTCTAAACAAATTTCAGCTAATAGACAAAAATCAATTTGTGTATCAAAAAGATAAAAGTGCAACAGATCTGTTAGTAAAAATGGTAAATCATTGCAATAAAAACTTGAACAAGGGATGCATAACATGGCATTTGAGTGTGGATCTCCTTAAAGCTTATGATATGATAGATCACCATAAACTAGTAGAAGCACTGAGTAATATTGGCATTAGAGAAAAAACATTGGATTTGTTTGAACACTACTTAAAAAACAGATCTTTCAGAATTAAAGTTAATGGGGTATATAGCACAAAAGTATATTTGGATAGAAGTATACCACAAGGGAGTTTTCTAGGACCCATTCTCTATACAATATATGTTAATGATCTTAGAAAGTGCTTTAAAGACTGTAAATATATTGTGTATATGCAGATGATAAATTAATTATTTCCTCAAATAAACATTTAAGAAAAGCAGAGGAAATGGTTAATTGAAAACTAATATAGATAAAAATATATGTGAGAAAGGGCATTGTTACACTGTATTTAAAAGAATAAGACTAAATAAAGTCTTATGTGTTATTACATTTTTGTAAATGTATGAATTACATTTTCATTCGAATTGTTAAACAAGAATTTCTATTTATTTTTTTTTATTGAGTATTAATTTTCGTGATTCTTCTTTTTTAGCCTTGAAATGTAAGGTAGCAATAATTATTTTTTGTTTTGTTCACAATGATTTCATAGCAGATGTGTATGTAATAAAAAAAGAAGCAAGCAGTAGTCAAAAGATTTATTGAATAATATGATCAAACACCTCTCCGAGAAGTTCAGAAAAACTTAGGTGTAGATAATAAATACAATGTATTTATTATTATTTGTATTTTTTAAAAATTATTATATTTTGTCTAAAAATTTAATTACAATTTGTTTTAAAAGTATTTTATTTGTAATGTAAAAACGTAAAAAATTGTAATACTTGGGATGAATAAATTCAATTCAACATAAACTGGAACCAAGTACTTCAGATAATCTTATTACTATTTCTTTAAGACAAGCAACATTTAATTAGAATTTACGATAGAAATTTTGAAGGCTATTGCCTCGTCCATATTTTTAAACAGGGATGCAAGAAACCCCAGTTGTGTGTAATGGTCAGGAGTTCGACTACTTCTCGAGTCAATGAGCTCCAGCGTCGCCTCCGGGAAATACATTCTCTACGTTAGCACAATGGTTGCTGTTACCTCATGCATTTGTGTAATGGTCACTCATAGCGCTGAAGTAGTATCGTTTGCTATCGTTCACTTCTGGTTCTCGATTAAGATGGTAAACACCATAAACAAATATCAACAACTAAGAAAATTGACCATTCATCAGTTAAAAGAACGTCTCTCAGCTCTGGGAACCACGATCTTGTTGAAGAGGAGCAAGGAGAACTGAATAAAAGGTACGTTTTTCTCAAATAATTATTGCCTTCAATGTTATAACTTATAAGTCTTTGTTTTAATCTTAAAATCGGGGCACTTTAAAGATACCTTTACTATACCTGTTGCTTCTTCGGTCAGGTTTTAATTTTGTCTGAAAGGCGTTTTTGTCATCTTGACTGTTACCGAACTATTCACGTAAGTAATTCTCTGTTACAATTTCAGGCAGGCGCTGGGAAGCAGAATGATTTGGGTGCAATGACAGAGATCCCATCCGTATCCTCTAATATTTTTCGAAATAATAATTTTCACGAATTGAAAACTATGAGGTTAATTCATATCCAAGGATTTGACTGTAAATTCTATGGTGCGAAGGTATTCATTGTGAGGAGCAAAAGGAAGTTAAGAAAAATGGAAGAATTTTGTTTTTAATTAAATGTTTGAAATGCATAGAAGTTAATATGGAAACACAAAATAAATCCCAATGTGCAGCTCCAACCATATATAAAGGTATCATTCGGGAATCATTCTATATAATTCCCTGCCCAAGAATATAAAAGATATTATGAAATTGAATCTATTCAAATCCGCGGTTAAAAATACTTCCTGCACCAGTGCTTCCACAATGTAAAAGAATTTTAATAAAAGTTAAATCCGTCTTCATCACGCCATTGCAGTAGTACTTTTTAAATAACTTATAACAATTTCAAAAACTATTTTCTTGCATGATTGTGTTGTCTTATGGCTCATATTAATTTAGTTTTATGTGTACTCAACTTTGGCACGGTTGTGNCTCCGTTTTTCCTTCGGGTAGAGGCGGATTTCTTATACAGGTTCTCTAGGCTTTGTCTAGGGGCATGTTTATTGTAATAATAAATCGTGAATTTAGTGTTATTTCAATTCTTATGATTTTTAAACACTGTACTCAGAACAATCTATAGTTCGATAATAATTTGTACATGTAATTTTTTTGCGTTAAATTACAAACATATTGACATTCTATTAGTATTATAACTCGCAGCTAACTTTTNAATTTTTGCTGAAATTTTTGAATCCGCCTCTGCCTTAGGGCCCTTGATCGGAATTGATGGGATGGTCCCTTGCTTGCTTCCGGAGAGTAAATTAGTTTATTGTCCTCCACATTGTCATACGCAGTTTGTACTGCTTTTTTGACAAGAAATTTATTATTATTAAGTTTTATAACTATCAGGAGACTATCAGTCAATGGTACAATCAAAGTTTAACCATCCGACCTAATGATTTCGAATGAAGTGACCTATTTTGGTACAACACCAAATGGCCTCATCAATTAATAAAGTGAGTGAATGTTTTGAAAATTAGAGAGTCCTTTCAGTACCCACTAGCAATCCTGCCCAGGCACAGCTTTGAGACAAAATAGGATAATTATAGGTTAGCCAATATTCAGGCTCAAATGTTATACTGAATGTGTTGCATATTCACTTAATCACAATACATGAGTCATTTAAGAAATGTCTTCTTATAGCAGTGGATTTGTATAGAAATGGACTTGAGATATACATTCTGTTCATTGTATATGTGTGCAACGTGCATGCTGTGTTAACGTTTGTCTTATTGAGAATACAAATACATAGTCATTAAATTATTCTTACAAATTTCCATGATTTATTTCAATTGTGCACTGAAAACACTAATGTAGAGTGTACTCGTATGTTTTGTCCTATGATTCTTAATACAAATTTTCAAAACTTCTATTCTGTTATCAAAATATTTTCTGAATATATGGCTTCTTGAAGTTTCTCCCCGACTTTATTGTGTAAAGAAGAAAGCTAAGCTATATAGCCTAAACACGATTAGTTATCTATTACAACGACGCTTTCAACTAAGCCAGTAGTTATACTTCCGTCGATACATATGTTCCTGCTTTTTCAAAACCAATTTTTAACTTTCACACGCGAATTTATGGCTTGAGAAACTGCTCGAAGAAATATTATGTTGATGCGTGAATTTAAAATAAAAGCAATGGGGAGGTACTCGTATTTGTTAAATTCACCCTACACTGACGCAGAATTAGGATTATGTAGATCATTAAACCAGTTTTATAGGAAATTTTGAAATCACTTTTTATACAAGGTTTCTTTCAGCTTCTAGGGACAAATCGGAGATACTCAACTAACCTTAACATACTACAAAATATAAATACAATTGAGTCGTTCAAAGAGCTCTGTCAGACTTTCTAAATACACATGAACGATTTCATAACTCTAACCTACAAAACCTATGTTTTGACATAAACCGTATTTCCTAAATGGTAGAGTTATGGGGTCTCCTCCAGGACTCCGTTCGTTCGGGCTTAGACTTATCTTTGACATCAAGGGTTGTTTAGTTTGGCAGCTCCATAAACTTTGAAAGTTGGATAAAATATTTTGTCATAGGTGTTCACATTTTCGAAGTTACGAACTTCAACTTATTTGCGTGACACCACTTTGGGGGACATGAATAAACTTTTCTTTCGAATGCTATTTCTTAAATACCTAATACTGATTAATCTGACATAGGGTGCCTTCTTATACAAACATACATACCTGAAAGAACTTTTAAGAAAGAATTAATTAAACCCGAACAGTTTTTATAAACGGCAACCTTATGTATTTTTTTTCTTGGGGCTTTAGGGCTCGTCGACGCCATGGTCATTAGAGCCCTTGCAGGTGGGGAAAATACAGTTTCACACCGTAAGAGCCGTAGTGACCCCTCCCCCTGTATGGGACTCGCCAAATATATCGACCACAACCACTAAAACAAACCCTCCTGAATTCACAAAGTATCTAAAAACAAAGATGATAGGAAAGGGCGGAATAAAGTTTCCAATACATTATATCAAAAAATAAGTAAATTCTGAAAACTATAATTTTCAAAACAAAGAAAAAGGAAGAATGAAAGAAAACAAGAAAGGGAAAAGGAAAGAAGAATGCAAATTTAAACCCTCCAGAGAACTTGTTAGAGGAGCCCCGATATACTCATAAAATTCAATAGTTTATTGACATCATCCGTTTAATTTCCGAGAATTGTTGGTAAATCTGCAGCCAGACCAATTTGTCTCCGTATTCTGGTGTATCTTCTGCATTCAGTTAGTAGGTGACGTACTGTCAGAGAAGAGCTACACTCCTCAACATCAAGTAATAAGAGATACCGGTGAGTGCGAGGACAATGTTCTATGCTCAGGCGGGTCACAAGACCTCCTCGCGCCTGACTAACCTACAGGAACTGCTCCATGACTTAATAGAGGACTTGAAGGGAATAAGCTCCAAATTATCAACAGCCAACCACACATTGCTCCATTCACTCATCTTTGTCTTGATGGAATATATGATATCCCCTTTAGGAATAGTGAAGAATAGTGATTCTTAAGGCATGTCACCTTCGCAGAAACGTCTGCTGCCTCATTTCCTCCGATTCCCACATGTCCGGGAATCCAGCAAAACATTACGTTCTTTCCGTCTTTTTGGAGGGAGAAGAGTACATCCTGGATGTTTTGGATCAGCTTATTAGCTGGATACATAACCTGAATTGCTTGGAGGGCACTTAGAGAATCAGAGCAAATCAGGAAATTTGATCCGCGGGAGCATTTTGTTGATCGTAGTGCTCTCAATATGGCGTAGCACTCAGCAGTGTAAACGCCACACAAGTCACCAAGACGGTAACCACAGGTCTGGTCTCCCGTCAGTATCGTATAAATCTTTCGCAACCTTATGTAAATATCCCCTTTTCTCCCAACATCCGATTGTCTTAAATGAGATATCGATACCAATATTATTTTCTGGACTTTATACAAATCGTAATCATACAATTTAACTGTTTACTATTTATCTTATCAGTTTAAAATACAACAAGAATTCGAATTATGGTATCTTAGTTTTCTTCCAATTGACCAACTACAGTCTGTGGGACCTTAATTGAGTAATTTCATAAACTGCCTCACAATACATTTTTTTCATTTATTTTCCTTTTTAAACCCTTCTTCAAACAATGTCAAAATTGGGTATATCACCATTTTCTGTCTACTTACATCTCCCACTTATTTTAAAATAATAAACAAATTAATTGAAAGAGAGGAGTTATAGAAAGAAAAAGTGCAAGTGCGTAAACTCCGGTGTGTGATAAGTTAACTCTCAATTATCTTGAAAATGTTGTATTTCTCCTCTATTTATATTAAGGTGTTACACAAATGAGTGTTCAAGACATCAATTTTCAAGTATTCTCTCAAATACTCTCTGGTTCAAAAATTGGCCATTCCCATAATATGTTGCATATTTTCTTATCCCAAATACAATACCGCTCGATAACATAAGTTTCGAAGTCAACATTTATAATTAATGTATTCCGGTTATTTGCCTTAAAGATGAACACTCGATAGCTATTGGATATGCTTTTTATTGTTTTCACAATGCATTGTACGCACTGGTACAGCAAGTATAACAACGAAACCTTTGTACGTGTCCACTACTTTATATATTAATTGTCCTATCAGTGATAATCGATGAAAATACGACCTAAGTTTCTCTGAATAGTATAAAATGCGAAGAAATACATTTTTCTAACCTCAAACCAGGTACGTAATTGTGAGGTTTTCAATTTAAGTCCAGATAAGTGGGATGGTATTCAAGCTTAATCCCACTAGTTTCGACACAAACACACTCCAAATAATTTTTAAAATGTTAAAATTCAATGTACGCAATTGTGATACACAATGTTTCTAGGTCGTAAGATCAATGTTGACAAAATATGCTCAGGTCAGTCAGATAATTTCATTTTTTCTACTTGAGATGTCAAAGACAAAAATATCATAGGTATTATTTAGGAAAACGGAATGTATCTGTACAATAATACCAGAAAAAATAGCCCCGAAGGCGAAAGTTAGAATCCTGTAAAAACTAGGTTTGTTTGATTTCGGCATACCAACAAATATCTTCACTTTCCAAATTGGAAGTTATAATAGATTTGAAAGTATAATAGATAACACTTAACATTTATGAGGCAAACTAGCAAGAATTGGGAACATATTTTCTCTCGACTCGCAAGTACGTATAATAAAATTGTGGGCGTAAAATTGATTAACAGCATACATAGAAAATTATAAACATGAAAAGTTTTAGAGTCTTAAGAAACACATTGAAGCTATTGACAAATGAAAGTCGGGGTTATTGAAATGACTTTCTTCTTGCGAAATAGTAAGCAAAACCATTGAACAAAAGGGAGGAAATAATATTTCACGAACTTGCTTCTGAATTATAAGCTTTGACATTTCGTTTGCTCCGTCTTATTTCAAGTTATTACATAAGGTACACAGAGTTTTCGTAAGTACATTTTTTGTACTTTATTTAAGTACAAAGGGAGGGGGAAATTAAAAACATTAAACAAGATGTGATGATAAATTATTTTAATCAATGCTTCACGCTCACAAAAATATTAACGTGAGATCATTGGGAGCAAGCATCTGAACAACGAACTCTCAAAGAGATGTAAAATACATTAAAATACTTAAGCATATTTTTACTATCACGTTCTTCACTCGCATGTAATATCTCCAATAATAGGGCTCGTGGCTGGCAAACTTCACAGCTATTGATTTTCGTGCCATCGTTCCCAAATTTGAGGGAAGAGTAAAATGACTTGTGAAACAATAATATTGGAATGTGAGAAACATATCACCGTCATTCGTTTTATCTTAAACATACGGGTATAATATTAGTAATAGTTGTCGCCGTTCAATATTCAAGACGTTTAGATTTTAACCCAGAATTTTGAGCCACTTTCTACTCATCAAAAATAGTGCTCTCCTACCCAACATACCGGAACGATTGAGTAACTACTCTGTTGTTCAAAAATGAGCATAATACCTAGACTTTAAACGTGCCATATTAGCGCACTTACGATAGTAAGTAGTAAACCAAGCACACAACTGCACGCAATTACCTTTCGTAATATTTTCAGCTCTCAGTACTCTTCATTGTTGACTTAACTATAATCTATAGTGATACTTGTCTTGTTGATTCGAGTCATTTGTCAGGTTCGCGACAGAAACTGCTAACACAGAAGTACAAGTTCAACTCATGTATCGTCTCACGAATACATGAGGAGTGTTGCAGCTCATGTATTCATTGCGAAAACTGATCCGAATATAGAGAATCATCAAGCTGACTAAACAAAATATGATGAATCTAGGTCAGCGGACACACGCGATTTTCCCTTTCTTCAATATATTCTTTCAATTTATCTGTGAACAATAAGTTCGTTTAATCAAATTCATGTAATATTTGAAATAAAAACTAAATTCAATGGTATTCTGATGTAAAAAATCCTATGCGATGTGGGTCTGTGCTGCGTTCACCGACACCGCCGTCCTACTTCAGTTGTTTCAGTTTCCAATGTGTTGACAAAGTGTGCAGGCAGGTCGACCGCTTTCAAAGGGTTATACGTAAGCAAAGGCATCAATATATCCTCCAGAACGTTTGTTTTTGTTTTCTCAACGAACCTGCAGTTCCTGACCCGTAGATTTGAGAGAAATTATAAATAGTATTCAATATTTGTTATCGGTTAGCAGAAATAAAGTAGTTAGCAATTTCAGGTTATCTTTCGTCTTTAGTGACAACCTCGCATTCAAATATATAAAGCTTAGTGGCATAATTTGTTCTTAAATATAACATTTCATCAATCGAGCATCTCATTGAAAAGAGAACTTCAACTTGTAATCAAAAGATAATTCAGTACGAGAGAAAATTCTCACAAAATATTAAGAGAAACTTTGATTGTTTGCTTTTACCTTGAACGTGAGACTAAATTAATTCAAGAGTTGAATGTTTCCGAATTCCTGTTTTACATGTCTTGCGCAAACAAATTGTCTTCATGTGTTGGTATGGGAAATTTATAATTATCTAATGCTTAATTGTGTAGATTTAATTTTAATGTGCACGAGGTGGATAAACATCGAAAAAACTGAGAATATGCATCTTTCTGAGGGTTAAGTAAATACATTTTCTCTAACCACATATTGATTTTGAAGGTGATAATCCTTGATTTTTATTGAGATTTTCTTGGATCAAGTCCACTGTCGTGTTGTCTTTGACCATCACAATACGAGTATCGATTAGCAGCGATTTTTAAACTCTAACACCTGCATTCGTCTTCTGGATGAGCAATAGATGATTTCAAGCCGGTAGATTGATTCACCACTCGGAAGCTAGCGACTAAGTAAGTTATGGCTGTGTCTGTGAGGTATTTCTTATCCCATTTAGTGCCACAGAATATCAAATTTTATATTCCCAATTTATCCTTAATGATGTAACATTTGAGGATTCGAGAACTTACATTTCAGGGACAGAATAACATGTACTGAATAATTCCATTTACCCGTATATGACGTATTATAAATACACTTTTATTTCCCAATAGCGTAACAAGATCACGAAGAAGTCGAGTAGGGATGATACAGTCATAGATTTGGGAAGATACTGAATGATTACAACGCTTTCGTGCTAGTTATCATTTCCTGTAGCGCGTCTCAACCTGTTTGGGTTCACTGCCCACGCTTCGGCGACAAACATTGTGACACGCTAAGGTCTTCCGATCGATACCCTCTTCATTCACTTCACCCTCTCAAACATCCTTTCGTATCAAGAAAGCACTTAACACTGCCTAGGAAGGGAAGGGATATCCAGAAAAACGAAAAATCAGCGGTAGCGCACGCTCAGGAAACCGCAGATGTGTGATTCCCAGCTCCACTTCCCGTCATTACGAAACAGATGCATGGAAATGACGTAAATGAGCGAGTGATAAAAATTGTCATGCATGAAAAAGTCCTCTAAAGTCAGATCTCTCTCTGAAACTGGAGGCCATCATATAGCAAAATATTAATTTCATGGACAATCAGGGTGATAATCCTAAAAAATTCTGGTACGAAAATAAATGGTGAAAGTTTCTCAGAAACGATATTTGATTTTCTACATCATACTCACGGAAATGGCGAGCAATTAAATATCGTGAATAAATAAAACTGACAAAAAAATTGGTGAATTTAATTTTCACACAAAAGTGTTACAACAGAATACAATAAGAATTATCGAATGATGTCACGAACATCATGGCAGGATAATATAAAACGAAATGTGGCCGACGTAATTTCAATAACCTAAATCGATTGCACTCTTCGAAAATCGAACATACATTAAAATAAAATTTTAGAATTCTAATGCTTCTGATACGATCTATACGAGATATAGTCGTTAAAATTAAACGATTTATCCCTATGTTTCTCTCACGTTCTCTCAAACACATTTTAAATTTAATAGCAATAGTTCGACATTTTTTTCTTAAAACTGCTTTACAAGCGTTACATTATCATAGAAATAGGAATAAACTAAGATATATCTGACCCCAAATGAAACTATGAAACAAGCAAAATACGAAGGAGGACTTTAAATTATTTCAGTCTCAAATCGAGTGGAGCCCTGACACTATATGAAAAGGAAGTTCAAATTTCCTTCGAAATCAAAACCGGAACATCCTTTAAGAAACAAAATAGAAATTGTCAACTAAATCCAGCTTCAACAGGATCACGTGAGAATTGATAGCATCCCGCAGGGAATCTAAGTCTAAGCTGAAGTTCCGCCGAAGCTTCTCTTCAATCCCTCGCCCGCCCGTCAAAGTGTCTCCGGGGAGAGGCAGAAGTTGGAGTCGCTTTCTGCGGGCCAAGGCGTTGGAACCGCGCCCTCTCTCCATCGCTTTCAGCGCATGCTCAGGGTCGCGTTGGCACGGGTAGAGAGCGAGCGCCGACGCCTGGATGAGTGCGCAAATAAGTATAAATTAGCGGGATATCAGATTGGGCGAGAGAGCACCACGAAAGAATAAGTACTTGACGTAATTCTTGAAGCAGCCCAAACACATGAAGACAAAAGGGTCTCGAGTGAACAGGGACGCTCCGGGGGTGTAAAAGAGTCGGAATGCACGGGAAAGATCAGAAAGTGGGTGGTAGGGGGTGGGGGTGGAGATACAGTGGGAGTGCACGGTTGGTTGGAGAACGAAAGGGCGGCATAGACGGAGCGCGAAGCGGGAGACAGGATGCGGAACTCGGTAGCCAAGGGCACACGGACGGCGCAGCGGGGTGGCAGTTCGGAGGGTGTGGTCAGAACTGAGCACTCAGCACGACTACTGAGACAAATAAAAACAAGGTTGAGAAGAGCTGACTCAAATTATCTACGAGTAGAGCATCTCAAATGCAACGTGAAAATAATTCATCCTAAGGGTACACAGGTGCAAATGAATTGAAACGCCGTAAGGCGTCGTCCACGTAACGCACCCTGGAGGGGGAGGGTGTTCATGATATCGTGACAATGCGTTGCGGTGGGATAGGGGGTGGGATTATTAGCCTTGCTGCTACATAACTCCGTCTTATAAGGTATATTTTAAACGTTTCTTTCAACTTTAAAGTGTGTCACTGTAAACCATATACCATATATTATACCTGTAAATCACTGTCACTGTAAACCATATACATAACCAATATACTAGAGAGTACTGCAGTGAGAAACAAAGAACTAAGTTAGCGTACCAGTGAAGGGGAGGGTGTAAAATAAGGTTAACTTTTGTTATGTAGTTTATGGACAAAATCTAAATACTGAAATTAATCACAGATCTGATGATAAAACACGAAAATATTTTCGAACATCATATGCCATAACCGTGACGGTTGTAAGCGATAAGGAAAGGAGACATTTTTAATCACACCAGGTACGGTTTTAATAATTAAAACATGGGTCATTCCATGTGAAATCAAAAGAAAGTAATTTTATCACCTACCACCTCGGATTTTGAAGAAACTAGGCTCATTTATTCTTCTTACAGTTATAGGCAACAATGTCAAATATTAGCTTTCTATCTCTCACCGTTTTCGAGTTACGGGCTTTCGAAAACTCGGTGTAACGAACATGTGACGTCGCGATGTGCGACTTGCTAATCTTGAGGGAAAAAATCATAACTTTTATATTTTTCATCAAATATTTGCAAAACGTGGTAGTTATATACATTAAAGTATAAGGATGTTAGAAAAAAATATACTCTACACCTAAGTGTAACTATAAAGACTCAAAAAATGTTTAATTTGCATTTTTGCAAATTGTTTTTGTGAAAACACTGTTTAACATAAAAGGGAATATCACTAAAAGAGGTATGTAACAATCTCAAATTTTTTTTGCAAATATATTCTTCAATATTAGGGCTACTATATGATGAAAGAAAGAAGATGGTGTTTTCTTTCCTTACGTTTCTTTTTTACTGTTTTCTTACTGACTTTCCTACAATCTTTTATATAGTTGTTTCACTTAAGTATTGTTGTAAAATGGTTGTAAATTGTTAAATAGTTTTTTACACTATAATACAAATTTCTCATTGTTATAAACTAAGTGCTTTATTAAGAAAATTGCCTAAATATTTGTTTCAATGAGGCAGACATGATTAAATATTTTTTGACATTATGAACATTCAATATTAAAATAATAGTCTAGAAAAAAATAGCATACAGCATGTTAATATTTGTTACTTAGAGTGTCTTCAGAAAAAAATTAAAGGAGCAACATTTTTTTCTGCATTGAACTCATACACTTCTCTGGGAATCGGTAGGTCCTTCCTGTTGACGTGAGAGGAGGCTCAACTACTGCTAGTACACGAGGAATTGGCACCAAGCAAATGTCCTCTCGTTTGGGCCAATGAAAAGATGGTGATGGCCCTGCAGGATGTAAAAATTTGACAACTTCTTTGTGTGTTTCAGTGACGATTCCGAAGTACCAGAGGTTGTCATATTTACATGCTAAGTAGCATAATGGGCACAAAAAGTCTTCTCCCACAAGTGATGATGTACTTCTTAAACTATATGTGAAACTAGGTTCCTCATCACTACTGGTCTTCCTTGCTTCCAAGGTCCCTAAACAATCCAATGGTTTGAAGTTATGGAAACTTTTGGTCCCTGGAAGTGTTAGAACTTCTCTAAAACGTTCTGCTAGTTTGTAACGTTTATTATTAATAGAATCTTTAGATATAAAATGGAAAGTAATATTCGTGGCATTGACTGTATAAAAGTTAAACTAGTCAGTTGGAGATAATATCTGCTGTTCAAGAGGTCTTCGTAAGCTTTCTTTTCGTGCTAGCCTTTTTACAGTACCTCCAATACCATCACATTCAGTTTTTCCATGGCTTGTTGCAAAGAATGACCACTGTGCACTGAGCATAAAATCTTTTTCATGGAGGCAGAAGTTCATAAAAATTGAATTTATTTTTACATTGGCCAGCACAGCCATCACTGAAAAATTGATTTTTGTAATCACTGAAAAATGTTCCTTTGCTGAAATTGGTCACTACTACTTGAATACAGTGGACCATAGAAACATCATGTTTTATGTCATCTGATATAACACAGCGGGATAAAACTAATATTTCACCATCAATGCCTTTGAAATTATTGATTATAGGATGTACAGTGAAAGAGTCATTTGTCCAGTGGTATCTTTGGACTTCATCCTGGATAGTGAAAGAGTAATTTTCACTAAAATTCATTGATACTATTGCAGTGATTGCATTAGAAGATTCTTTAAGAGTCTTGAAATAATTTGATTGTGATTTTGCTATGTAAGAGTGTGGGATAAGATTTTCCAATTTAGAAAAAGGTCTTCAATAAAGTCATGAATATTTGCGGAACATGATAACATTGATATCTGTTGATGTCCATTGATTATATTCAGTCCATTTATTATGAAAGTTGATATCCATTGATTACATTGAATAGTTTCGTCACCATCACAATCTTCAAATTTGGTTTCCAAAAAGTTTGTTAGTTTTTCTTTGGGAAGACAGTTGTTACAATGTCTTAACATACATGAGCGGTTTGGATTTTTGCACACAAGCATTGTTATCAGATATTTATACGTTTCTTCAAATTGTGCCGCATGAATTAATGAAACAACATTCTGATTAATGGTACATATACGTACTGAGTGAGTGCCATTTGCACCAGCTAATACACACCATTTTGGGCGAAGAGAACAAAATTTAGAGAAACCCACTTTCATTTCAGAATACTCTGATTTAAAATTAGAATACACTTCATGTAGATTGCCTAAAATCAGTCTACTCCTTTCATACCGTTTTCTCAATATGTATGTCATTACTGATTTTTTACGCTCTTAAAATAAAATAATATTTCATAAAAAAGATACGATTTTTTTTTCAAATAATATACTATAATAGTAGACTCTCAAATGATTTCGTTTGGAAAACAATTACGATACATACATACATAGCTTATCAACATCTTATAAGCGAACATAAGAGGAAAATGATCATACCAAAAATGTATTATTATAATATATTTAAATAACAATATAACACTGATCTACTAAAGAATTTTAATATTTTTATTGTAATTCAAAAACTTAATCACGAGCTGGAAAACAAATTGTTTTATTGATCGAAAAAAATTGAAACAACTTACAATTCGTAAGCTCTAGACCAAATTTCACGCCAATAGGTAAAAGATTCGGTGTTCCCTTTGTTATGTTCTTACCAAGAACTCATCAATCTACTTTCATCGTTTCAATAACGACTTGCATTGCTTTCAAAAATTTAGTTAAAAACTACAGATAATAAATCCGGAAGTACATCGGGACATTTATTTATCCAACGGGAGATCCAACCCCCAATATAGATAAACTGCACTGGGGGAATAATTACTCTCCCACGGTATCAGTATGAGGCCCACATTCTCAAGGGAAAAGAAATGATGACAACGATTATATACAAGAAGCTTCTATGTAAACAAATTCTGTAATACAAGAATCACGGTTTATGGAATTTTTGTCCAAGCACATCTCTGTATTTCATGGACTAAAATTAATCGTCGACGCAAACCATTGTAATACGAAGTACGGAAAAGTTTTATTCAATCAATTTAGTACTTATTGCATGCTGCAAATCTATGTAAATTTATGTAAAATTCCATGTGCCCTACCTAACAGGGAGTCGACCGGCTCATATGAATAATCCATGCATGTCTATAATTACATCGCCTTATATAGGATATGTAATATGCGAAACTGAAGATCGTAGCCGCAAGGTACCGACAAGACACTGTAATTTTTGACATTTCATCTTCTATGTCTGTCTACAAAATTTGTTATGAGTTTCGTGTGACAAAAATAGATTACACTATTCACTATTCTGCACAGTCAGTATTCAATTGTTACTGAGGGACTTGGTACGAATACACGCACAGTGTTTCTGGTCAGTTATTCTCTGTCAATATAGTCGTAGAGTGTACACAGGCGTCAGTGAGCACTGCCATCTCTTTTTTTTTTTTTGGTGGGGCTTTAGGGCTCGTCAACATCGAGGTCATTAGAGCCCATCTCGTTGTCAGATAACTGACATTCTCTGCCATCGAATTTCACGTACCGTGTAAACACTGCCACCTTTGAGCACTGACGATCAAGATAACACTGGAAGAAGGCAACGCCAGTTATTTCTTCACTGACCGTGAATCGCCAGATGTAAGCGGGATTTAGACAGTTTATTCCCGATGGAATATGTACCAGCAGATCGCACTGAAGAGATTTGATCAATAAAAAAACGTTCCCGTAAAAGTAAGATTAATAAAATCGATGAACCGTACATCATTACACAAGCAGTGATGCAGAATGAATCTTTAGCGAGATTCATCGCAGAGATATATGATAGAAGCATTTCTTTCTTTTAGAAGACAATTATGGAAAATTTTTAACATAGAGAATCAAGTTTTGAATTAGTGTAAATTGAAAAGTTGTTACGAGAATAATATAAATATTTTATCATTTTTTCGCTCAAACGAGATGTCAAACAAGGATAAATAATGTTGATTATCTACGTATATTATTGATGATATAGTGGTAATCACTAATATATAATTTTTGATCAATCATATTCGATAATCGTTAAATTACAGTACCTGAATAATGTTTACATTTGTTTGTGATACTACAAACTGCACATTAGCGAGATATTCATTATTTATCAAGTATATTCATTTTCAATTACGATATAGACATACTTATTGAGAGGGGGGATCACGCAAACCATGAAGAGAGACAACCTCCATTGGCGTAAACATGTCACTGCGCAGCGTTCACTGTGTGCGTCTCCAGCGCACAACGTTTACTAATGGAAGTGACGTTTCACGAGCACTGCCGTAGCTTTCGTCAGCGCACACACTGACATAATAGCAGCTGTCGTTTAATGGATAGAGCGCATACAGCCGATTTCTCAGATCACTGACAGAGAAACACTTCCCTTGTTTTCGTACCTCTTTGCCTTGAATAATTCAAATGTTGGAATCCACTTTTTCATCACGTGTTTTTTTATGAGGTCGATAGAGTTGCGAACTGAATTCTATAGAATTAAACAGTCACAATCCACTAAGTGTGCCTCCTTATGTTTATCTCCAGAAACCGGAAAATCTGTCGATAATAAAACTCATATCTCAATAAGTGGAGTAAAAAATCACTTGCTCCTTTATGATAACAAAAGTGAAAACGAGTAATTGAGAATACTAATGAACAAAACCATAAAGCATCAAAAACACAATAGAACTTGACACAAAAGGTTGTTAATTTGATAGCGACTTACTTGACCGTAAATGAGGAATTTTGGAAGCTTAATAAAGCACAATTTAAAAATATAAAGCGTAATGCTTTATCGTTCAAATCTAGTGCATCAGTTGAAAAAGGTTTTACCGCTCCCAGGTGGATTTTCAATCCAACAAGATCTTCATCCCAAGAATATATTCTTAAGCTCACTTGCGGTTTGCTTTCGATAAGCGAGTTGCCAGCAACAACACTGACGTCATAAATGACGATTACAAAGAAAATTAAATCTTTGAGAGTGTTTGCAGAAGGTTAGTGTAGTTACAAGTTTCATTTTTTAAGTATTTACCATCTCAGTTTAAGTAATATATTGATTAATTCTATGTACTAAAACAGAAAATTACGTACAAAACAACACACATTAAAAACACAGACCTAGAGTTGCAGCAGAGAGTGTTTCATTTACTGAGAGTTTTTGAATAATTATTATTACCGAAGTATAGGGGAAGTACTAATCATGAAGAATATTTAAGAAATTTTTGAAGCAAAATAAAGTATCTTTTAGGAAAATGAAAAGTATAATATTCAAGTGAATAAAACATGAATGTGGTTGCCCTACTAATGAATATTAAACACCATTAATAAGTAACATTTTACTCGACAGCAAAAGCTATGAAACAATGATTCTTTGCACAAAATCTCACAATTCACACGATGAGAGATGCAGATACTCTACTAGTTTCGCGTATCTTCTTAACAAACGTTGAATGTTATTGATTTGTGTTTTGTGATGCTAATAGTACGGTACACTCCATAAATGGAGCGACATTCGAAAACTAATTTTGGCAATCTGTACGCAGTTTTTAATTTACGTTTAAGATTCAAATCATTCTCAAAATTATGCATTTTCAGGAACCAGAAATGGTATACCTATTTCAAAAGTTACAAAATACAAATATATGGATTTAGTTTTAATCCAAACATTAGTTGGTGAATTATGGAAGAAACATGCCGTAAACATACGACACAGGACATCTTCGTGAAATATTGAGAGTACACTCTCTTAAAATAAATTCGAGTGGATTTGTAGAGATCTTGAAACATTTTGGACGATCACTATACTTCAAAAATACATAACCGAGAAGTGAATTTTTTTATATATTAATGGTCCCATTACAGTTTTCAAGAAAAATATCAGTAAAACAAACGGAATAGCTTTACTTTCAGTCACTTGATAACTTTCACGAGATTGAGAACTTGAAAGTGCTTATATTAAATAATTATGATTTAGGGCAATACGACCCGAAACATACCATCGTATCACTAAAATATTAAAAGGTTACCTAAAATAAGATATTTGGGAGAAAGGGGGATCACGTAGGGTTTGTTTACAAAACTGTTTTAGGTGGGGTTAGATGACTATTCTGAATACTGGAGACGTTTAGGGGACGTTGTCTGACTACATATTGTTTATTACCAGAAATCCGAAGCCTTGGTCCTTAAAGGACAAGTCAATGTTATCAATCAGAGTCGTTTAGTAGACTATCACGACGTACTTAATTCGAAGGGTGAATAAGGAAAGGGTATGTTTGTTTTATTAGAACTTTTTTTCCGGGACACATTCCTAGCAGTTATTACCCACGGAATGTCAATGAAACTTCAACTTCAACTAATAGAGTTAAATATATAAGTAATGTTCTTTTTATTTTAATAATTAATAATTTGAATATGAATAAAACAGGGGAGTACGCACTGAGATTTCTATATTTATATTTCTGAACCTCACCGCAAACGATCCTAACGAAATAAACAATAAAACGAAGGGTAAGACCCACACACATTTTCTCCTTATTAAGTAATAGTCCTATTTATTGTTCTGGTTCAATTAGTGTATTCTGCCTTTAAGACCAATGAAAACATAATATGGTAAAATATTTTTATGACAATTTTTCAAATAATACCCCATAATTCAAACTCCAACTTTGATTTCAATATTTTTGAAATAACGTTAGACATCTTTCTGGCAACAGTTTCTTTTAGTTCATGCCATTCCTAACGATGAACCTTTTAAGTCCCCAACATGAGTGGAACCACCCCTCCCGAATAACCTTTATCAAACCACTTTCTACGACATACCTACGAGCTTTATAGTCGATTCGTGCCAAGTGTCAATTCCAACATTGGATTTAAAAATTAAAATACACTATTTTCCTTTTTATCTGAAGAATCCACGTTCTTTCATCCCATTCAAAATAATCATTGTAGAGTTCAAGATATTACTACAGAAACTCTAGGTCAAATTGTAGTTACGATTCGTTCTAAGGTGTGGACAGAAGGATTAAAGGCATGGGTCCGAAAACTTCAAACTGTCGCTATCTCAAACTTTCATTTGTAGGAAAGCTAGATCCAAGCTATTCACTATTTTCAATAATCTAGTACTCTGGAAGAATGATAATCTTTCTTTAGGGGTTAAGATTTTCCCTTCCAGTGGCCATAGGGGGTCAAAAACGTCTCTATGTACTCCTCCACATCAATATAAAACTTCATCAAAATTTAATGTATTGTTTAGGCATAAGTCTCCGTAAAAAAATACACTAAACAGACAATATCAAACCCACCGTTTCTTGATCTACGACTTTCTACAACCAAGATCCGTCCATAATCAAAGTAGGCAGACTACCAACTCTGCAGTACTTCCCCCACGCCGAACAGGCGAGAAAACAATTTACTCCAACTTAATATTAGAAAATTGCCATAAGAAAGAGATATTAGACAACTGTTACCAAAAGGAATGAGCGAGATTTATCTAATAAATTCAAAAGGGGGAGGGGAAACATCGCCCTTATCAACGATTCGTCGCAACATCTTCAAGAAATTGTCAGAAGCAATCCATTACATCTTTCCACTCATGCTGAATATTCTAATGATCGAGTGTGTTTGATATACAGGACGTCAGTTTTAATACTTAAATTTCAGGTGCTTCTTTTTTAGTAGCTAAAAAATTACTTTTTTCTTTAGGCATTTACCATGACAAGTATCGTTATATTTGTCTTCTTAGTGGAAGTAGACAAATCCACGAATCTCTTTCTAACATCTCATTTTGGATTTAGCGTAACTTTTAAGTTAGGTATCCAATGGGTATTATTCGAATTCTCTCGAGTGAGTGACCATTCGCAGACCTGGTCTCCACATAGGTTTTCTTTTTATTTTCTCATATACGTAGTATAAAGAAAGTTTCGTAATCGTAAAAAAATCGAAAACGAGATTTTGACGGAAATATCCGTTTTGGAGATCACTGATTCTGAAAAGTGATTTTTGGCATAACACCCGTCCGTCTGTCAGTCCGTCTGTGCGCACCGATTCTAAGTAAATGGGTGATTCAATTTAATTTCGTATTTACGGTAATTTTACTTTTTGTCGTACTCTAATTTTTTTCTACTTTAAAACAAAGGGTACTTCACACTAAGGGCAAAGTACTCACTGTCTCTTATACANTAAAATAATTTCTGTCTGCTACATTTACGAATTAGTTTAGTGTTGCAAGAAGCTTGAATAATATTTAGCAGTGTAAATGGTCCAAGCAGACGCAGAATTCACTTTTCGTAAACTGAAATGAAAGATATGATAATGATAAAATACATAAGACAGCAAACGCACTGTAGATACATCAATACATCAATTTCTGTCTATAACGAAATTACATTTACATAACACTTTTACAATATTTTTGTCACTCTATGCTGCAGATGGAGAAACGTACATGAGCGAGTATGTGCAATGGTTTTGCACCACTAGTTTTCTTTATACGTCTAGTTCGTACTTTGTTATTTAAATATTATTTCGCAACGATTCAATTTTCACGGAGTCAAAAAATAGTTATCTACGACTAATATACCCAATTTCGCATTCTTGAGCTTATCAATGTATCATCATGTTAGCTTGATAAGAAAGTCACGCGATAATTATCATTTTATGTTCGGAATTTAATTCAAATTGAAAATTCAGACTGAAAGAATTTGCATACTTCCTTGTCATACTCGTAAAATTCCTTGAATACTAATAATTGTAAAAAGAAAGCATCAAGATTCGTATTTAGAGGCTGTATTGGACGTGAATAGGTATATACATTATTTACAGATCAGATATCATACATTCGTAGAAAACCTTTATTCAATAGCAAACGTCGTGTAAATTAATTCAGCCAGTTTAGGTAGAAAGGGGTAACTAGACAGTTCAGTTACAAAAATGAACTAACAACACTGTCTTTAAAAAAAAGCAATATTACAGAAGAAAACAAATACATCCAATCCTTATCAATTGCATTGCTTTGCATAGGAAACTCAGATTGCCAGAATTATTTCTCAAAGTACATGTTTACGTTTTCCCAGTGTGTATAATGATTTAACTAATTCAAGCTATTGATTATTAATGACTGAAGTTTTTATGTAGTTCTGAAATTATTCACAGACAAAAATACAACATTATCTTGTGGAAACCGATACGACCTAAAATTTTACCATTATGAATATATTACATCAGTGACGACTCTAATATAACTTCCTCCAGAATTCATTTCTTTTTCAACATAAGAGGGAAAAAAGTAATTTGCTTTGGAGAGTAAGTGGTATAATTCATCAATGCCTTTATTGGCTACTTCACTGTACCATTAAAACGGATTTTCATCGTTAACTACCACCAAGATCCCCAAGCAAATCCACCACAGTGAAGCATCCAAAAAACCTGCAAAATGAGTCCGTAAGGCAAAGCAAGTTTCCTTATAGAGACAAATATTAACACGGCTCAGAAGAGTATCAAATCCTGACTCATCCCATTATACTAGGATGACATGAGAGAGCACGAGATATTTTCGTAGATGATGCAGTCAGAGCGTCAGCTTCACAATGATCGTGCAAAGCATTGATTTCCCTTTCCTCTCAAAAGATTCCTACGATAAGATAACAAGTAGATTAACATTGCTATTGAGTTCAAGACAAAAAACAATACTAAGAATAATAAAGAGAATTAACTTCAGGACGGAATAATGTAAACCGTGATATTTGGAAGTTTCAGAATAATTTAATTCCTATTTTACCCGGATCAAAAGCGAGTGAAGTCCAAAGAAACTCTCTCATGTATCGATGGTTCCCACTCGATCGAATATTTCCCAGATAAAAACAATTTTAAGAAACAAACGTTACATTTTGAATATTTTATATTACTATTTTTGAACATTTGAAATTTTTTCAAGAAACATACTAGTAAAAACACAGAACGGTCAACCTGAATGAGTGAATTTTTAACATTAAAAATCATTTAACATCACATAGTTCCGCTGTTTTCCTGAAGCTAAATGTGATGGATTTTCCACATTACAAATACAAAAACAATATTTTACGCAACAGGTTTCTCCAAGAACAATCAGGAATCAATTCAGAAGCAGCCGAAGGTCACTTCATCATTAAGGAATCATCTTTCCCTTAGAGTCGCCCAAGGCTTTTTAACAACATCAAGGTTATTTTGCCTAAATCGAATTCGAAGCTGGGAAATTACTCTGTCAAGGCATTTTAGAAATGAAGCGTATTTGTTCGGAACCTGAACAATAATGATTTCTGCATGTAGCAGAAGTTGGGTACGTAAACAATTTCTGCACGTAGCCGTTGACATGTGTAAGAATCATTACAGCATCAAGAGAAAAAAGTTACCTCATAATAAGGATTTTTCAAAGAGGGCTCCTAAATATCCCAGACAAATTTTCAGAAAATCACGTGTCAATTTTAAAAATATATTGAATTACATTAATCGGATGACATAACTTAATTTAAAACTTAAATTACCGTGTTTCGTGTAAAAGTTAACGAAGGGCCACTTAATTTTGGGAAATTACTTCTCTTTTTTTTTTCGACAATAGCATTTGTTTTATAATACTAATACTTTGTTCGACGTGGATATTGATATGAAAGGGGAGATGGTATCTATTAAATCAAATTTCTCCTAAAGAGTATTATTTACTTAAACGCACATAAAGAAACCGCTTTGCTCTTACTCAAGAGCTAGTAGCAAACTTTCGAAATTTAGTTTAAAACATAAAGTTCCTTATACATTTCACTTCATAAAACTAATTCATCTCAGACAACGCATAAAATCTTAATATACATTTCTGCGATTCATTGTCATTCCAAGATCCTATCAATCTTACACATGTCAACACTTGCTAGATATTTTCTTTCGTAGGAAAATTCCTTTCTTGGAAGAAAGAAGTAATTATTAAATTTAAAACAACTTGTAAATTAACACATTCAAGTTCAAGGATCATCAGAACCTCTCCCTCTCCCCCCACACAGTTAGTGATTGTTTTTGTCATTTAAAGTCTTATACATGACACTGGTATATAAATTAACATAACATTTAATTGAATGGTCGTCAATGTAAAAGATTTAAAATAATTCGTAACTTTAAGAACATAATGAGATGAGTCTACACAAGAGACAAAGAACATTGATCTATACATTCTATCAATGTAAGTAGTAAATGAATAGTTTACTAACAAACTAAACAATAACTAATGAGGATCCCCATCAAAATACAGAAATGTACAGAAATTGTGTTACGTAAATAATAATTATTCTGATTCATGAGAATTAGTTGAACGTATCAATGAAATTCTCAGAAGAAATTACATTCTTCATTATATTGAATTATCCTTAATTACGATTTGTTATGCTTAACGCAAAACCTGAGCACATTCCGCTATTCTATATCTGGAATGTGAATAGAAGAAAATTGAATGAGATACCAAAACGTTGTGCGGCCAGTTTGCGGAGAACGATATAAATCATGAGAAAACGTCAAAAAGTATAATTGCATAGATTTAAACAAATTTGGGAACTAAAATTTGGAAAATAAATTTAAAAAACAATATTAAAGTCCTCACATCACATGTAAGGAACCAGTAAACGAGGAAAAAATTGACAGAAAGCAACCTTCAAGTCTTTTCGAGTCTTCAAATGATACCCAAGCATATTTTTATCGTAATCCTTTGTCTTCCAAATTCCAAAGTTATGTAAATGTAAAAAAAAAAATACAAATCTGTCGGAAAATTGATTCATCATTTTAGTCCCCATAAATTTAGAAAAGTCAAATACTCATTTCCTCGGCTTTGTTCGTGCTTACTTCACTAGCCGAAATACAAATTCTCCATCTGAATTTTCTAGCAACATTTTTAACTAGATTATACCCCAAATCCTCCTCTTATTATCCCTTTCCTTGTTACAAGAACGTAACTCAAAAAACTCGAGATACACAGTAAAATATGAACTCTTAATTCTCTTCAGTACGGTCTTTGAAGTGATTTATTTTTTAATCAAACCTTTAACTAATGTTTCACGTGTAGTCATAATGACACTTAAGATCAGTGAACTAATTGATTAGAGATAAGTGTCATGTATCGTTATGCAAGAATCTTCCTCGGAATTGCATAGCATAATAAAAAATTTAATTATTGAAACAATGTTAGCCAATAATTCACATAAGGTAGAGAAAATAAGCTATTGCAAAAAACACAACCTACTGCAACCTAGTATCACGGAAGATTTACCACACTTTGCTTATCATTCATAATTCGGAATTCATCGAAAGGAAAAGCAAATTTTTTGTTGATCTTCCATTAGAGACAAATACCTGCAGGTGTCAAAGGGTAAACCTCTTTCCCTGAACGTCAGAACCGCATATAGTGGTCTTCGAACACTTCCCAGGTTACAGCTTGTCAATAGTAATACACTATGAGAAATTAAACCTATGACGAAATAGTTCATTACTCATAAATGAAATTTATAACACATTTACAAAACTAGAAATTGCTTCAATGTTAATTACTGATAACACGAGATTTTATAGGTGCACACAGTTCACATGCAAACGAAGATGCGGATCCAAAATTATAATACACAATTGCGAATACAAGGGTCCATACATTCTTAAACGGACACCCGTAAGTTTTATTGATTTCCAATACAAATACACCCCCTTGTTAATACATAATCCTACATCTTGAGCGTACTTTTACACCGGGGGTGTAACTAAATTCAATTTTAACTTCGACCATGCGCTTGCCAAGACTCGAGAAATCAATGACGAAGACCATGACTCACTTATATCAATAAAATACGAAGTGCGTACCAGACCGGTAATGATTTTAACTGTTCCCATGTTTCGACGATTTAAAGTAAAAAAATAGGACACTCTGCTTTAAATGTTATTAAAACACAATGTACCAGCACGAACTATTTTTCGTCAAAATGGTTACAAAAAGAAAATTTACCTCACTAGAATCAAACGTAATTCATTTCAGTACACTTGTTTCGCTAATATTGTAACAGAAATATAACAAGAACTAAAGACTTCACGAGAACTGATGAATGATTAATCCTAGCAAAAATATAACCAGCGGATTTCAACTACCCAAGTACATTATCACAATAAGATGATAAAACTTCCCTATTTGAAGTATCTCCGATCCACACTTCACCGCTAGCAACAGAAATAAATTTCATCAAGAAATCGCAGAAGACCAGACTTTCTCTTTACAGCTCAGAAATTCCTTCAGGTTGTACACGGTAGAAATATGAAAAGCTATAAAATATATGCTAACAGAATATTACAAGTTCATCTCTCCTCAGTTCGCTTCATCGAATTGTACAACTTTCACTAGAGTGCGTCAAGTGCGACCGCACCGCCGTGTCAATACCGCGGAGTCGATTAAGTGCAAGGAACAGTCGTCGGAGCCTACCTTGTGTCAGCATGCCGTAGCAGCTGCCCAGGCGACGCAACGAAACCGTTCTCTCCGGTGATGGCACAGACCTGCACACCCAGCACACGCCACGTGATTCCAACGAACAGCGCAACTAAAGGCCACTGTATCCACTACACAAATCATTCACAAATCCCTCCTGGTACAAGGTCATTATCTAAACATGTCATACTTCGCATACTTCACTTATATACTACTATTTCTAAATTTCTTGTCAAATAGCGAGTAGGGCAAGCACAAGTAACACAGCGGCGCACGACGACGGATGTATGAAGTAGCGGTAATGGTGGGGGTGCGCCAGATGATAGTAGAAGGGAGGGGGTATGAGAGCCGGTTACATGTGCACAGCAAACCATATTGGGAAAGTGAACGTTTAGTTCCACTTTTCACCGCTCAAGGAGTTTACAACGCTGTGTTAGATAAATTTAATAAACGAAGGGAGAAAATAAAAATAAACTGACTGTGGAAATAATTTGGTAAAATATTTCACCGCAGAATAACGTATAGATAATGAATACTTCTTTCTTAACTATTTTTAAATTAATATAGTTCAATTATTTTATCGCTCATGCGATCGGGAAACTTAAAATAAACCAAATAAAAATGACAATATCTGTTCACAAGTTGTTGATCACTATCTTAAAATATTCTAAACACAAAATTAAGTCCAATAATACCCTCCTTCACCTTAATTTTAAAGAATAAGTAACTAAATAAGTAAATGTTCGTATCTTGCTTTCTTGATACTTTGAATTCTATTTTCAGGAACGCAAGTTGGGACATTGCAATGAAAATATATTTACAACTATATCTGTCAAAGGATAAAGCAATCAGAAGCATAAGTCAAGAATAACAGCGTCAAATTCAAATTTCCTATCATAATATTGAAGATGTGATGTGTGGGACGTGAAGGACCATGGAGTGGTATATAAAAACTTTGAACAAAAATTACGACAATTACAACGCCTATGTTTAACAAATTAGGTGGATGCTATAAAACAGTATCTACTGATGCATTAGAAGTGTTGTTAGAAATATGGCCAATAGATTTACAAATTTAGAAAACTACATTTTGGAGAAGGCTGAAAGAAACAGGGGAAATAACACTAAATGGGAGAAGATAAACAAAGACGATAAATTTGGAAGAAGAAAAAAAAAAAAGGAATTACTCAACGGTTGACAAATTCGATGGGACAAGACATGTAAATCCAGAAAAACATATGAGTACATACCTAAAGTAACCTTGAAAGAGGAAAATAAAAAATGGTTTTAAACCAAACAAGATTTTAAAGGAGTTTCTCACAAGCTATAGAATTTTTTTGACATATATAAAGAAGATTGGAAAGGATGTAGAGACAAATTGTTTTTGTGGCAGGGGTGAAGAAGACGAATACCATGTACTTTGCGAATGTGATTTTTTTGGCGAGGAGCGAGCTAAATTTTTAAAAGATTAGAAACATAAAGACATTTTTGGTAACAGAAACAAGGCAAAATTAATAGAAGACGAAGCTAAATTCAATTTATTTTCAGAATACGTTACAAAAGTTGGAACTATTCGGGATGCCATGAAGATGGAATAGAAAAAGTGTGATATGACAACAGTTTGGAATTAATCAAAACAGAACCCTGCAATGACGTTGTTAAAGGCAAGGTGATCTAGGATCTAAGATCAAAATAAATGAAAAAAAGCAAGAGTGGAGGGGCAGGAGAGCTGCGAATGAACCCATGGAAAAGGGCACCACTATAAAATTTACTCTACGTTATAATGATGTAAATAATTAAAATAAATAAAATGGGACCCCGCAAATCCAAACTAATAGGGGCAACCTTTTCGGATTCGGAGAAGTTCAAATTCGCTGAATAATCTGAATATATAGTAGAACTTCTTTGTATTTTTCAAAACTTACAATTAGTCAGGAAACCTTTGAATTTAGCTTTTAAAATCTAATACTATTCACAGTCTTACAATAAACATATACTATTCACATACCTTAAATAAATGTTGACTAAGTATACACATAATTGTATACACTTACTGTACTCTCACAAATAACGTCACAAAATTTTATCCATACTTCTTACAAATTTATCTTTCACAAAGTATAACTGAAAAGTAGCAAAGTTTATGTACGGAGTTTGATTTCGAGTACAATGAATATGCATTTAGATACAAAAATTGCTCTTTACATGAACGTCATAAGAGATAATTTCAGAAAACAGTTTATGTATCAGATAAGACAAAAATTCCCATAGAAAAAGTAGTCTCAATCACTGAAATAGAAACTTGGGCTAAATTTTTAAGTAAGGAGTTATTGCAGCGACTAATGCCCTTACTGCTCCTTGGATGGTCTCACACTATTTCACGCAAATAATTACAGGAATGAGAAAGGCGGCTTTAAAAATTTGACGCCCCTAGGCAGTGGTAAATATAGCATCCTATAAGAGCAGATTTTGTACATACATATTTTAAATATATATCTAAAATTTATATAATATAAAAACACAGTAATAATTATATATTTTAGTTTATTTATTATAAGGTACAAAGTAGTATAAACAATATAACGATCTGAAAACCTAATATTAACCAATCTAAAAATATTTATAACTTTGTTCAAATTCGTGGAAATCTTTGCTGATCCAACGTAAATCTTGAAAATAATTTTTTAGGGAACATTAAAAAAGCAAAATATATTTAGAAAACAAACTTTTCTCCAAATGTAATTTTTCCGTTTATTTGTTTTCGCGCCCCCTCGACCTTGCGCGCCAAGGAAATTGCCTGTATTGCCTAAACCTAAATCCGCCGTTGGAGAAAGGTAACATAGTTATTAACATGGAATCATTGCAACGATCTTGATGTGAAAATACGTAAGTTCTTAAAATCTAAAACCAGGGTAAAAAAATAAAATTTAAAAAATAAATTTATTTTCAAAAAACAGTACAAACTGCGTATGACCACGTGGAGAACAATAAACTAATTTACTCTCCGGAAGCAAGCAAGGGACCATCCCATCAATTCCGATCAAGGGCCCTAAGGCAGAGGCGGATTCAAAAAATTCAGCAAAAATTCCTAGATAAGATAAAAAGTTAGCTGCGAGTTATAATACTAATAGAATGTCAATATGTTTGTAATTTTAAGCAAAAAATTACATGTAAGTTATTATCGAACTATAGATTATTCTGAGTATAGTGCTTAAAAATTGAAATAACACTAAATTCACGATTTATTGTTACAATAGACCCGCCCCTAGACAAAGCCTAGAGAACCTGTATGATAAATCCGCCTCTACCCGAAGGAAAACCGGAGAAAAACCCGGGCCAGGATGGGGCTACAGAATTTATGTACACAAACGTGCCAATGTTGAGTACACATAAAACTAAATTAATATGAGCCATAAGACAACACAATCATGCTAGAAAATAGTTTTTGAAATTGTTATAAGTTGTTTAAAAAGTACTACAGCAATGGTGTGATAAAGCACAAGACGAATTTAACTTTTGTTAAAATCAATAAATTCTTTTACAGTGTAGAAGCACTGGTGCAGGAGGTAGTTTTTAACCGCGGATTTGAAGATATTCAATTTCATAATATCTTTTATATTCTTGGGCAGGGAATTATATAGAACGATTCCCGAATGGTATGGTCCCTTTTGGCAAAGAGTGGTTGACACTCTAGGGCGATGAATATTACTACTATTGCGTGTATAGTGTTCGTGAACGAGACTGTTTCGTATAAAGCAAGGGTGGCACTTCAGTAATTCGGTCTTAACAAACACGACCGTTTCATAAATATAAATGCAGGGAAGTGTTAAGATATTTAATTCCTTGAATAAAGGTTTACAAGAGTTTCGGGGGTGAGATTTACAAATTATCCGAACTATCCTCTTCTGAATTCTGAAAGTTTGAATACTCTGACCGGAATTACCCCAGAAGGTAATGCCGTAACGTAAATGGGAGTAAACGTTTGCAAAATATACGCAACGGGAAATACGTGGACTAACTGCGTTAACTAAGATTCGGAATGCGTAACACAATTTGCTTAATTGGGAATTAAGATTGTCAATGTGACAATTCCATTTGAGGTTGTCTTGAATATGGAGACCTAAGAATTTTGTATTTGTAACAGTTTTTAATTGTGTTCCGTTTAAAGAAAGAGAAACCTGGGGTAAAGATTTTGTGATACTATTGTGAAATGACATAGACACTGTTTTGTCAGTGTTTACAATGAGACGATTTGCATGGAACCAAGTCGAAAGGTTAGACAAAACTTTTTGAGCATTGGCGTGTTTACATAGTAAATTAGTGTCATCAGCAAAAAGAACCATTTTGCAATCTGATGTGGATGATGACATGTCGTTCACATACAATAAAAAGAGTATAGGGCCGAGAATTGATCCTTGGGGTACTCCGCAAGTAAGTGGCTTTGTTTCTGAAAGACAACGCTCAAGTATTTTATTTTTAGTATAGGATATTTCTACTTGTTGATATCTATCTTTTAAATAAGAAGTTAGCCATTGATGTGGAAGTCCACGAATGCCTAAAGAATGCAATTTGGTAAGGAGAATTCCGTGATCGATGACATCGAATGCTTTGGATAAGTCAAGAAAAACACCCTGAGGATTTTCTCCACTGTCTAGAGATGTGGTAACATCGTTTAAGAAGGAAAATATGGCGCTTGTAGTGGAAAAGGATTTCCTAAAACCGTGTTGATCGTCAGAGAGAATGTTATATTTTGATAAAAAATCTAGAAGACGCTTATAGAACAATTTTTCTAGGATTTTTGAGAAAGTGGGTAGTAGAGATATTGGTCGGTAATTTCCAATATTAAGTTTGTTTCCTTTCTTGTGTAAAGGTTTCACTTTAGCTCTCTTAAATATATTGGGAAACACCCCTTCCGATAAAGAACTATTAAAAATATTTACGAGTGGATTTAATATAGCGTGGGACGAAGATTTAACAATAAACTCAGGTATATCATCTATGCCTCGTGAAAATTTGTTTTTTAAGGAGCTGATGATTCCCATGACTTCACTGGCGTTAGTTTCGGAAGTGAACATAGAATTGGGTATGTGGGTGGTAATAATTGGAGGACATTGATTTGGATATATTGAGTTCGTTATTTTACCAACTTCTGAGAAGTGAGAATTAAACAAACTTGCGATGTCCTGAGGATTTGACACGATCTTGCCATCGTTTAGTAAAGAAACATTTTCTTCGCGATTTTCAGAAGTAGAACTAAATATTTTGTTTCGAATTACATTTGCACTCAAACTTAATTGTTAGCACATCATTTTTTATAAATAATACAAAGGCAAGGATCTGTCGGTCTTGAACAAACTGTCACCATAACTGGTTTTGAGGTATGCGTTCGTAAAACTGATTTTCCAAATTGCTGAGACGTGACTTTCTAGAGAAAACTTTATTTTGTGGCCCATAAATAATATACAACAATTTTAATTATGCTTTTGGTCACATTACATACCAAATTAGTTCACGTGAATAAATTGATCCATTGCTTTACATTGCAAACACCAAAATGGAAAATAACGCATATTCACAGAAGACATGTGACGTTAAGAGATTCGCTTGTGGTCCTTATGTTTCCTGAATAAAGACTGGATGGATAAATTGAAATTTAGGACAACCAAACAAAAGTATTGATAACAAAATAAATATTATTTGTGGTTTTCATTGTATCTCTCGAGAATGAACCATGATAAATTAACTATACTTTGTACGAATTGGTTGATTTCCATCAGAATTTGTTCACCTTTTGCTAAAATTCACTTATATTTCTTACCTAGGATACTGTAACAAGTATTAATAAGACTACTCTGGCCTTAACCATCTACTTTATCCTTAGAAAGCGTAAAGCAAAATAGTAAGATTCACAAGTAAGATTGTAACCCGAAATCCAACATCGAATGCAGACCCGAAAATGTCACTCGGTAGTAAAATATCGTAAAGAATACCAAGTCCCGATTTTACAATTAAAAAAATTGTTACTTGCAAAACTGATTGACAAGATAAACCCGTTTTGATTCAAATTTAATGTGTATAAATAAATAAAGTATACAGTCACCAAAGTTTCATGACCAACAGAGATTTTTCCTACGATGATATGAAAGAGTTTGTAATCTATTTAGGAAGATATACTAAATCTCCCAAATATATAGCGTAGTACATGCAAAGATGTAAGACAAATGACTAAAAATTTAATTTGGAACATATACTTTGAAGATGTCATTTAATACAAAATTGGATCACGAGGACAATCCAGTACATTTCTTCGGAACACTGAAAGTCAATGCTTTATAGGGCGAAGGGTGAAGCCGGTGGGGATGTCGGCAAGGAGTGGCTGGAAGGGTAACCATTTCCCACCTGAATACTAAAAAAATGATTTTTTTAAAAAAAGTATAGACATATAGACCATTTAAATTTACCTGGCGTTAACCATGCATCTGCTCAACAAATTCACAAGTATAAATGTTATTTATTCACGATATACAATTGAAAATAACCTATTTCACCCTGAAATTCAGTTATTCGCCGCTTCAGCATTTTTTTAAGTTTCTGTTTGCCGCCCAGACTGGTTATGAAATAACAGGGAAGCTCAACGTGCTGAAGAAAATTTGTTTGGAGTTCACGTCATGTTTACCCACTGCTTTTGTTGTGGGGCTTTACGGCTCGCCGACATTACACACTGTTGTTGCATGAGATGAGGTGAATCTACTTCTTTCCTTCAAGACTCTGCACCCCTGCTACTCACAATCCTGGCTAGCCCTTTGCGTAGAGAGATGATCAACTCAGGTTAGCAACTCGAACCACGAGTCGAACCATTATGTTCTGAAAAAGCACGTAATACATCGTAATCGACTATCAAAAAGTCATCTCGTAATTTTTAATTTATTTATTTATCTTGATTATATATTAGACGTTAATCGTAGAATTAGTTCGAGGTTTCTGTTTTGCCTGTAAGGTCGGAAACTAAACAGATTAATTTTATGTGCTTCTATTTAAGACTATTTATTTCCATTGTCCTCGGCATCGTCTATCCTCTTATCTGAGGACACATTTCTACAACTCAATTAGCAGAAAGCGACTGTAGGAAAGCCATACATGAGTGGCCCCAATCACCATGATAGCGTGAAAAGCGGGTCGAGTTTCTTACGCCAATGGCAATCTGGTTCAACAATAGACTAAAGAGCAACAATAGAATTAAAAGCTTTCAAATAGTCGAACACCAGACCTCTCCGGATGAACATGACATCTCTCACATGGCTTGACTCTGAATAAAAATGATAAAACGAACAGAAACTAATTATTAATGTTCAAAAAAATACAATTTTAGAGCTGTAAAATAACCATCTAATCAGGATTCGTCACAAAACACTGCATTTTCATTGCAATGTAGGTAAACGACTGTCTAAAAGTGAAAAATGGCTACTGGAATTCCACCAAGTGAATTTCCACGACGTGAAAATGTGAAGCGAAAGTGGAAGACATCCTCGTGTTGTCAATTGAATGCACATAACGGAAATACTTGAGGAAAAGACATAGAAATAGTTAAGCAGTAAATTTAATAACTAGCAAGTTACATTTGGACGATACATCTCTCATTATTCACCTCTCTCAAACATATGTTTCCTAATGTAGTTGGTAGAAAGATAAAAATATCCGATGATAACAAATAGTACGAAGAAGGTCCACATGACGGTGTCCCATTGTGAGTCCTCCGAGTCTGGGAATATCTGCGTCATATCAAAATCTTGAACTTGGTTCTTCAAAGACGAGAGCTGTTTCGTGAAAGGTAAAGTGTCTCTTCGCTGGAGGCTTTGGGTTGAATCTTCAATGTCGGAACTAAAATCAAAAGAGGTCGGTGCGGGTTTGGCACTTTTCCTGTGCTTTTCCACAATTCTTTGATGGGCTTCATTTACAAAGCGCCGGTAGAACCGGAACATCAAAAACGTCACTTTCTCAGTCACCGACAGTCTCGTTTCAATGGTTCCCAATTTCGTTTTAATGTCTTTCAAATCTTTACGAATAGCTTCATGAAACTGTTCGGTGGCTGACTTGTGAGCAAGATACCTGGATCTGGCGTTGGACATCTTGTTTAAAGAGGACGATAGGTAAAACAAAATTGAAAGCGAAAACGAGGTAAGTGTTAATAGAATACTTTTTAAATTTAGAAGACTGTCTGGGCCGAGAAAATTGGTTTCTGTACGAACTACTACGTTTGGTCACGAGGTAACAGATCCATTATTACATGAACCATTGGAAACAATATCTGGAACTATGGAGATGACGGATATTGCTGGCAAACCCTTACTATCCCAGCGAATGGTGTTTTGGAATGGTTATACGAAATGACTAAAGGACAGGAGAGATAATTGTAATAGATTTTTTAATATTGTTTCAGTTCGTTATAGTTTTAATTAGTACAATTTAACCGAAGCATATTATAGATTACACGATCGTATTATACTAATGTTCAAGATATATTTAAAAATTAATGCACCATAATTTAATTCTATTATCATACAATTCGTTGCGCGGTCATTGAATTAGTACATATGTTTCCTGAAATATCAAAGAATTTTCCATCCATATCTTCGGTTTGGCGAAATGTTTTACTGGTTGGCAGGGAAATGCAGTGAAACATCATAGGAACAGAAACGTTTTCTCGTGTTTGGGACCCACAAAGTAACTCAGTCATACCCACTAAAACCCATCCTGTACATTCTGAACCACTGTCCATCCCTGTACCATCTCAGGGTGGAGATGTTCGCCATGGAAGGTGATTTCGTTCTTCTCTTCTTAATAGTCGTTCGCTAGTCAGTGACATCGACAGACAAGCTCAAGTGTCTGTCGTTGTGATTAAGCGTATGACGTTAGATGCTATTCTTTCTTCTCCCTTAGTACACTCATCGTGAACATAGCAACCGCTAGCCAGTCTTAATTACTGTGAAGCATCACATTGATATGTTCAGGGAACTTCTGTTAGTCAAGTCATTTCCAGACTTCAAAGTGATCTAACCACTGGGAGCAATGGAAAAAATGCATATGCAGCGTAGTCCCATATGTCCCGGCAGTAGAAACAGTTTGGGTTTCTTATCTTCCTTATCCTAAGCGGGAAGTCCAAAATACACCCGAGTCACGTAAGGAATTAGGTGAGAAGTAATCTACCACCCCATATTTCCTCTCGAACAAAGATTTCAAATAAGTTGATACCTCCATTTTCCATTGAGACTCTTGGTCGACTTTTGTTGCCAGGTTTCCATGGCGAAGGAAACTCCTGCGCACTCTTTCACGTACACCGATCTACTTCTCTCTTGAGCATTTCTCCTCCAACTCGTGGGCTCCCACTGCACCATACATTAGGATTGAGTGAACCACTGATATTAAAACGTTGCGCTTGTGCGGTTTGGGTTCACCAAAGTCAGCCATCATACTAGCCGGTGCATCCGTCACTCATGCCACTTTTTCCGTGACCTTGCTGATCTGACTGAATATGGAGAGGTATGTATCCACGTTTATTTCTAAATAACGGACCTCGTCTTCGCCGTAATCACAGCATTGTTGACGGACATCAACGTCGTGGTGTCTACGCCCTTGTGGGAGTAGCATCGAACCTAAAGCTACATATTATCACTCCCAACACTTGAATAGATATTACATGTTATCACACGGAAGACATTCTGCACTCAAACAATACCGAACGCAAGACAAACGAACGTTTGTTTATGTACTCCAAAGCACGACAGATGTTTACGCGCTCGTAGAAATAAGAATGTTGTTTGGAACTTACGAGAATGTCAAGACAAGACTTATTGGTAAGAAATAAGAATGCTGTTGGGAAAGTTCCAGAACAGCAACAAAGGATTCTCTCGACGAATCAGAAGGTTACCAAGGTGAAATTATTTTATTGATCGCAAGCCAGAATTCATTCTGGTATGAGCAGTTCTACAGAGCAGACCTCTGCTTCGCTTTGTCCCCGGCCAGCTCATTGATGACCGAAGACGCTGGAGGAAGGATTCTCCTCGCACCCTGGCTCTGAGCTCAGTCAAACGACTAAGTTTTATTCAGCGACATTCGACAGTTCAAGAACTGTGTTTTCACCGCACGAAGCTGTGACTATTTATGAACTCTATATGCTGATCATACGGAGCCACGCCGGTGAATGAACTCTGTGTTTTTATTACACGAAGCCGTGACGGTGAACTCTGTGTGTGTACCACACGCAACTTCAGTAACGCAAATTCGTGAGTTTTGTGGACAACTGCGTAGATATTAATCCTCAGGAATTGTTGACGAACTAACGTGTCCTACTGTTGGTTTGACTCAAGTTGACACTAGAAATTAATGTTACATGTTTTTCTTATGAGTACTTGACTTTCCTACTCTAGTTTTAGGGAAAAAAAACTTTCTTTCCTGACTACAATCTTATTTATTTTGAAGGGGATTTCTTTATGGAACACGCAGTTCAAACCTGTGAAGTAATGAAGTCAACCACCCCGACATGAGTTAGCAGCACTACCTGTGTTGTGTGCAACTCGATAGCAGTTTTGAACCAAGAGCGTACATGCTGCATAATTGAACCCAGGATCCTCTGAACCTTCTGTAGATTTGGCCATGATGAGGATTGCTATCCGTTGAGATATGTCCTTGGTATATCTTGTTTGATGCTATTGAAAATCACTGTTCCTTTTGATATTCCAGATCTCTGTTCCCATTACCAAACTTCTGGCGCCTCCATCTGTAATCACTTTCTTGTGTAGTCTATCTTCGGTTTCGTACCCTATCAGTACCCGATTCTTCAAATAGCATTGTATCATACAGCAGATACTGAGGGACTTGGAGACGTTGTGTTAAGGAACAATTGCGTCAGCAAATCTCGAGGAATTGAATGCATTCTGTACATCTTGGATGTCTATCCCAAGACATTTATTAGTACACCTCTAACTCACATATACATAAAAGATATAATATAATATTTACTTATCATAAATAACACTTCCATTACTTACACGGGTAGATATCCTCGCGCAAATAGAAAACTGCAAAAACCATTTGCCACGTTATGATACATGACAACGTTCGGTTAGTCAATCGCCCGCCAACAGCCCTCGCTTATCCACTCCAGTCTTTCCCACGTCGTCAGTTTCTCCCAGCTACCGCATTCAGCAGCACAAAGCTGCATCTGAAGCTGGCGTACTGATACGTCCGCCACTAGCGACACCTTGTTGCCACCGATCGCACCCAATACGTCACAACGCGGTTGTGGTAACAGTTTACCACAACTAGAATCGAGATTTTCTCTGCCTTCCTAGCTTGGTCTACTATCTGCGTTACAAGGGTTACAGCGTTCACAGTCGTTCGTCCCATTCTGAAGCAAAACTGCCTGACCGAGTGGCCGGTAGCAGTTAAAGCTTCTGGCAGTCGTGGTTTCAGAAGATCCAGTGTCAATCATACAAAATGGTCTACATGAGCAAGGAGATTCGAGATGTCCATTACCTTAAGTAACAGCACCAATCGTTGCAGCTTCCATCTTCTTGGCAAGACGTCCGTATTTGACACATAGACATATATGAGCAGCTCAGGGAAATGCCAACCTTCAATACCACGTATGGAATTCTATCGGAACTCGGTTTTTTCTAGTTTTTCAGCGTTATGAGATCGATTTTTAACTTCCGATAGCGAAGAGGGGGGATTTTCTTCGTTTTACCTATGTATTTTTCTTTCCTCGGTGAATGTGTCGGAAAGCGTGTCAACCACATAGTTCGTCGTTCCCGCATCCTGAATTTTAAGGTACCTGGTGATTTAAGCTTCCTCAAAGCTAATCTTGTCAGTTCAACTCCTGGGATCTCGATTGATCACCTCTTTTAGTTCTTTCCTCTTCTCGGTTTTAATCCGATTTATGGCGTATGACAACTTCTTATTGGCTTCATAGTACTCAGCAGACCTTGTCTCCACTTCCTTTGTCCTCTTCCTGGCCCTGGTGGCTCAGATATCGTCTGAGATCCGCTCCACATCATACTCTGTACATAAGAAGGTGCATTCTTCTTCGTTGCTATTCTTATCCGTAGCAACATAATACCACTTTCATATTCTAATTGAACTCGATGTACTGGAGCATTTTTAAAAGAGCAAGCTGATTTTCAGGCAAGCGTAAACATTTTTTGGATTCATTCACACACTTTTCGAAATATTCATCCTCAAGATTATACGGTGATTTCTTCCTCCATTCTCAGCAACTTGTTACGCGACCATTCGACACTTTGTGGAGAGTTAAATTTGCCAGAAAGACAATGCAGTGACATCAATCGAGAAAAGTCACTAATAGAGTGACTTTACTGTGGAGAGGCAACCACTGCGCTCCAAGTACCTACACTTGCAAACTTTCGGTTGTACTAGTTGCAAACTCTTCTCAACACACTCATGGACTGCAAGCAGCGATCTTATAATTAGTAAATATGTTCGACATATTTTCTCGTCATAACAAGTAAACACGTATCAGTGACATCAGTTTTTTAGAACTCAAATGTACGCTGTCACTTGGACAAAGATCCTGTAGCTTCGCAAAAAATAAGGTGTGAGATTCAAATTTCTGAGAAAGCCTCAAAATATGACTAGAACTTCTTCCTTCCTAAACCATATTCGCGTCCAGTTTTTCTTTGATAATTTTAATCGGAAGATCTATCGCTTGCATCGAGAGAGTAAATCCGCTTGTGTTCTACACTGTGCATTGAGAGTTTTTAACTGTCTTTGGGCTATAAATTAATTATATTTACGATTCAAATCGTAAAGAAATGTGGAGCAATACTTTTTGAACCTTGCACAATGGTATTGTAAAATGCTAATTGATTACTGGATATCGCCAAGAGTAATGGAATTATGTTCTTGTGCTTACGGGAGGAACAAGAGCAAATTGTATCTGAGGAAAAAAGTCCACGTCTTTCTATACAGTAGTGCACGGACTGCCACTTGCAGAAAAGTCAATCTGCTTAATAAAATATTTATATCCAATTATTTAAGCGTTCTTACATTTGTATGATATAGCTGAATAATAAATACACGGTTCAGGGCAATCAGGATAAACATCATTATAACAAGATACATTTTATTTGAAATTAATGAGAGGGCAATTCCTTTGATATAACTCATTCCGGAATTCGACAACTTGTGCAATTGTGTAAGTTGCACTTCCAAATTTTGGATTTGTTCGTATGTCTCCCGACAAGAAAAAAACTATTATTCAAAGATTGAACTTTAAATTTAAAGAATCAATTAATTTTACAAACTACTAAAAATAATTTTATCTTATTATATGTGCATTATAGCTCTTAAATATGAAGTAAACCTATTAGGAAAGAAATGAAGAACCTGCAAAGAAAGCAGCTAGAGTTGGGTCTATGTTGAATATATGTCACAACAAAAAACATTACGAGGCAAAACAAGTTTTCGTACGCGCTCATATTTTCAGCAGCTGCACCAACATCCGACCGAAGTTCCTAGTTGAAATATTGCTGCGGAATCAGATTATGCCAGTGTCTCTATACTTCTTGAAGCGAGTACACAATTCGATAGTTTAACTTGCTATAGACCTCCTGTGAACTTTTCTCTGAAGAAAAGATCATTTGTTTAATGATATATTTCGTGCATTTATAAAACTCATTTCATCATTAATTATTTAAAAATTACATTTCTTGTTACTATGATGTGTGCCGACTCACCAAAATTATTCGAGTAACTTATCACAATCGATGAATTAATTATTTTCTCAAGTTTTGGGCAGGGAATTTCATATGTGTGTACATAGACTCTCATACGCACTAAAACACAACATTATTCGATTTTCGCTAAAAACATACGCTGTGGTTTTTCTTAACTTTTTTTCATAACTTGTTCAACGCTTCGTGAGAAATAAAGCAATCCTACCTTCTTCTTTTAACTTTTAAACAATGACAATATTATCAAATGTTTAAGAGCAAAATATAGGAAGGGTCAGACCCTCGTGTTGCAGGAATAAGGGGGTTCGAGTCCTTGCAATCCGTATGAAATCGGCTTTTACTATCCTCGTCTTCTCAAGGAAACGAGTCCAGAGAAGTGGATTCGTTTAGTGCATTTTCGGCGAGGGTGTTTGTGTGGCAATGGTCAGGCTTCACATGCTCCGAACCATATGACTCGTCGCCGAAACATCATTCGGTCACGCACATCGTCGTCAGCGTTTTCTGGGCGTCTCGTGTTTCCTTCAAAGAGAAACTTATCAGGGCTGCGAGTGCAAGTGAACTGAAAGACTGCTTTACTTGACTTTACCAGTTAAGAAAAATTTGTTTTGGGAATTACATGAATAATTGATCTACCTACATTAGGAAACTGACGAAGAAAAACAAAGTAATCTTTCAGTTCACAAACTGTTATAGGAATTACATGAATGTTTCCGTGACATGCACGGTAATATGGATAAATGTAGTAGGTATACTCAATTATAATGTTTTCTCTAGTGTATCAGAGTTGTTTAATGGCACAGGCCCAGACCCAAGTGTTGGAGAGTCGCCAATTTAGAAAAAGAAAAATTAGATATGAATCATTTTCACAATAATTTTTCGACAATTATTTTATTTATTAAATTAAGGTTTGGTCTATCAGCACCAGGGTAAGATTTAGGATCTGTAGGCCCCTACGGTCAACCCGTGGTGTATGCCCTCCGGGGAGGGCAATAGAATACCGCCCAGGTCAAAGAGGGTCGGAGAGTCAGCTGAAATTATTTAAAACATTAACCTTGAAAATGCGTTTTCAAGACTTATTTGGTTAAAATCTTTAAGACGTATAAAACGTACCGATTTTTAACAACAAAATTGTATTGCACAATATTAGAAGAATTGTGTAACAAATAAAATTGAAAATCTTTAAAGTTTTCATAACAATTTATTGACACATATTAAAAATAAATATCGAAGAGCCATGATGTTGTAGAACGATGTAAAACGAGTACGATGTAAAAACGAAACGGTGTGGGTCTACAGTCGTCTGAACTGTCAATGTCGGGTCTTATAAATTTACAATAGTTCAATTAATTTACTCATTGGTAGATTTTCGCGATGCGGTCCCTCTTGTGGAGCGGGTTCTTAAGCACTTACCTGGGTTGCCTGTGCTAAAATTCGCTTCTGATTAGCACATTAACATGTTCGATGCACAAAAATATTAAATAAGTTCGAAGACATCCAAGTTGTAAATTATGCAAGAATAAAGAAAAAAATTCAACCTCCTTCCTTCCATTTTTTTTTCATTATATTAAAAAAAAATAGTTCAAAGCTTTCTTTTGAACAGAAAAACGTTTTATGTGCCCTCAATGAGCAAATGTCTCAGCGCTCCTTCCCCGTGAAGGTATAAAGGGCTCTGCAGCGCGTTCGTAATCGAAAGTGAATAGCATCACAAAAAAACGAGATTATTTTCCTATTCTTCTAACACATTTGCTCGGAAATACGAGACGACCTGAGGTATCAGAATGTCGCATCTGTAATTCATATTAATATGAATATACGTATTACACATTTTATTCATTTACTATCTTTCTATGATAATTTATTTTCAAAACTTTTACAATATAATGGTTATGAACTAGATGAATGAAAACCAAATGTATTTATTTCCGATTTTTACTTTCTCATATACGTGGTATATAGAAAGTTTTGTAATCGTGAAAAAAATTCGAAATCGAGATTTCAAGGGAAATATTCGTTTTGGAGATCCTTGATTCCGAAAAAGTGGTTTTTGGCATAACGTCCGTCCGTCTGTCCGTCCGTCTGTCCGTCCGTTTGTCCGTCTGTGCGCAGCGATTCTGAGTAAATGGATGAATCAATTTAATTCACATTTACGGTAGAATTCACTTATTGTCGATGCACACGATCTAATTTTTTAACTTTAAAACGAAGGGTACTTCACATTAAGGGCAAAGTACTCTTTTGTATGTTTCTCAAAACCGGCTCCAACGATTTTGCTTAAATTTTCTGTGTATGAAGTACAATTAGTGTCCATTACATCCGCATTAGCTATATTTCGCTTGAAAGTTTGGTATAGACGCAGTAAAATAATTGCATTCTACTACACTTACACATTAGTTTACTGTTTCAGGAAGCTTGAATAATATTTAGCAGTGTAACTGGACCAAGCAGACGTAGCATACGCTTTTCGTAAACTGAAATAAAAGATGTGATAATGATAAAATACATAGAAGGACAGCAAACACACTGCAGATACGAAAATACATCAATTACTGTCTATAACGAAATTACATTTATATAACACTTTTGCGATATTTATAAGATTGATATGTCTCTATATGTTTTGAAATAATATTCTGAATATTTATTTTACTTTCAAATTTCAAATAAAAGACAGAAATAAGTTCATCTAGCGATTTCGGTCATGAATAGAACACTGGAAGACGACCAAAATATCGAGGACCACGCCAGAAATGACCGTTTCACCATATAATTTTTCCTCACTATGCTGCAGATGGAGAAATATATATGAGACAGTATGGTTTTGTGCCACTAGTTTTCTCATTCATTCATCCAATTTATTCAGTAGTACTATTTTATATCATTATTTATCTCCTGTGTCGTATTATTTTCGTTGGTAATATACCGTATTTTCTTTAACTTTTGAAGATGATTGTACTGGAAAACGAAATTCGGCAGAATAAACCAGTAAAATAAACATCAAAATCGTCTTTCAAGCTCCTTCTGATTTTAAATCAACTCCTGCATTATCACCTTAATTTATATCATTCTGAATATTATCTTGTAACAACTCAACTGCACTCTGTTACAACACGCACTGATTACACGCCCCCATTATGGTCACGCCTCTCAGCCCTTCGCCCTCGTGCACTACAAGAGCTGATGTATTTTGGACGGATTTCCTACTCGTTCATCCTTACAACAAACACGCGCCATCTTCGTGTTTACTTTACTAGCCACGGTCCTCTGTATACGAGAGCTCTAAGTCACGGCCTACGCATTGCAAGGAATAGTAAATGAACGATGAATCAACAGACCCGTTCATGGAAGACGCCACATGACGTACTTACAAATAAATATAAATAGTACATTATGGCAACACCCACAAGACCTCTCCTCCTCCGGTCCAACTACATTTAATATGTATGTAAACGCTCAACTGTCTTTTCTTCAAGTAACTGCCAGGCGACGGATAACAACTACTTCTGCTAATATACTCCTGGAGTGAACTGGTCGTCTGGCACGCTCTCTGATGCGAATCAATCATCCAAGTATTTTCGCTGCTCCAATACATTTTGACGAGCCCACTGCTTTTGATTACATCGCTACTAGCTGTCATTACGCTACATTCAGTTCCGAGCTATTGCCACGAATAAGCTCCTCTTCGCCGAGATATCCAAACTTCTATCTCGACGAAACTTCCTGACGCGTGCCTTCCACGACCTGGAATACGCACGGGAAATTCAAGTCTTCGCTGGAAACGAAGGCACCCACTTAATCGACGCGGACCAGAAGAGACGCTGAAGCCGCAATCAAAATCCTGTCTTCTGGAGGAATTCTACGCCGAGCACAATCGACACGACCCTGCTCTTCCAGAGGGTCCCGGATCTTCACTACAAGATACCGCACTCCAGAAAAAGCAAGTTTAGACGACGTGCATGCTACGCCTGTCACACGGTTTTACCAGGAACCGTCAATCATTCTTTTCAATTGCTCGTTTAATGAATAAAAGCTGGTCTATTCTAATAAAGTATTCTGAGACCAAGTGGGATCTGAGACGTTTATTTATTTAACCGAACGAAAGAGGATATCTGATTGGGAGTCGATCAGGTATCCACCCTGCGTGACGTTACATAAATAAAGCTGTTGACTCCCTCCGTGATCTTTCACGCAATCTTCTGATCTTGTTGGTTCATATAATCAACTGGTGACCCACCACGTTCTAAATAACGTTTTTTTTGTTTAAGTTTCAATTTAATTTTCAATTCCCCGCATTTTGGGAACCATCTTGTTCGCTAAAAAAACCTCTTTACAGTTTTTTAGCTATTATTTTGTGTTCATACGCGTTTGGTATACATTACCTATTGTTCTCTGGGTTCCTTACACCCATTCTCATTTTTCTCGCTTTCTTTTTTCAAAGAAATTTTTACAATGCCTACAGAGGACCTTCCCCGTGAACATCCTCCCCGCACTTATGGCGTCGCAATGTTTCCCATGCCGTCCTTCTGGAGAGATCGACCGCAAGCATGGATAAAGTACTTAGAGGCCCATTTCTCTGTCAGAGGCATCACCTCTGTGCATGACAAGCACGCTGCAATTATTAGCAACTTAGATCATGTCACTCTTTCGTCACTTGACGAAAGTGTATTAACACCCTGTGACAACGCGTCGTATGAACGTTTGAAAGAATCTCTGATAAACCAATACGCCAGCTCTCAACATAAAAGGATTGATAGACTTTTATCATCTGAAGCAATGGGTGATCGCACCCCTTCACAATTTTTACGGCACCTTCGAAACTTAGCTGGCCCTGATAGCCAAGACAACCCCCTAATAGCAGAGATCTGGAGGAGAGCCCTCCCTGTGCAGATCAGAACTATATTAGCTGGAGGTTGCGCTAGTGATATATCAGAACAAGCCACTTTCGCTGACAACATAGCAACTGTGTTAAACCCTACTAATTCCGTGGCGGCTGCTCGCGAGACGATTTCAGCCCCCCCTACAGATCCGCGCATGGATTATGTGCTTCAAACGCTAACGTCACTTACCAGACAGTTATCAGAATTAAAATTAAATTCATGCCCGAATTGCAATTCGCGGCGTAACCAATCACCTTACCGCAGTAGCCAGCGGAACCCTTCGCCCTACCGCGAAGATCAACGAAACTACCGAGCTCGTTCACGCTCTCAGTCAAACGCGGATAGACACAACGGCATCTGTTGGTACCACTCCCGGTTCGGAGCAAACGCACAGAAATGCATTAAGCCCTGTTCGTACGCAAAAAACGTGGACAGCCGTCCTTCGACCGAGCGTTGAAGGGCGGTGAGAAAACCTGCGAATTAAATTTTTGCAACAGACCAACCGGAAAACGCCCTTATGTATTCGAGCGAAGCACTGGCCTCCATTTCTTAGTCGATTCCGGCTCAGATGTTTCCTTGTTTCCAAGAAAACATTGGAAAACCAGTACTACTCCCACTTGCCTTGTTTTGAATGCAGCGAACGCTATCCCTTCGGTAAAGTAAGTCCCAAGTAAAAAAACCCTGGCTTTGGACGTCCTGCCTGACGTGGATGAACGTTCAGAAGTGCATAACCCAAAATCTGGGTATTAGGGAAAAACTGCTTGGGTCCCGCCTGTGAAAATCCAAAGTAATAATCTTCGTGAAATAGTCAGAAGATAGAAGTTCTGGTAGCGCAGGGTCTGGACGAGGATGCCAGGAGCTGAAGATGCTGGGACTGGGAGATGAAGATGCTGTGACTGGGATGTGTTGGACCAAGGTGCCGAGCCTGAGGGAGGCTGCTGGGGCGCGACCAAGATGC
>NNCF01129070.1:262673-281681 GCA_002313205.1 Laupala kohalensis
TTGCGGCCAGGATGCGACAGGTTGTGAAACTCGTCAAAAATTTGCTTGCGAAGGTCGATTTGCACTAGTGGGCGACCTGCCTTGCAGACAAGAGTCAACTCTGAGTTGGGAATCGGTTCCCTTTCATAGCACTGCGGTTTCGAAGTGATCCACCGTTGGATTTCAGCATCATCAAGCTGGAGCTGAGCAAGTTTCAAAGCGTCCGTTAGTAATGCAATTGTCTCGACACGGGACATAGCGTCGGCAACGATATTTTCACTGCCTTTAATGTGCCTTATATCCGTGGAGAATTGGGCTATGAATTGTAATTGGGTAAACTGTTGGGGAGGCAGCTTCTCCCGTTTTTGATGAAACGCGTGGATCAATGGTTTGTGGTCGGTATAAATAGTGATATTAAAACCCTCAAACCAGTGCCTGAAGTGGTGGACACTCTCGTATATTGCTAGTAGCTCGCGATAGTAGGCCGGCATTTTGCTCTGTCTCTCTGTTAATTTTTTACTGTAAAACGAAAGAGGTTGCCATTCCTGATCTACATACTGTTGGAGACATGATCCCACATGTGTTGCCGAGGCGTCTGTGAACAGTGCTAGGGGCGCGTCGCTGTGCGGATGTACTAACGTGACAGCGCTCGCCAGGCTTTCTTTGCAGTCCTGGTATACTGCTTTCAAGGCGTCGGTCCAGAGGAAGGGATTCATCCCGTCTTTCTTTCCGCCAGAGATGGCGTCGATGAGAGCGGCCTGAGGTACTGCTGCCTTCGGGATGAACCTCCTGTAAAAATTCAAAATGCCCAGAAACCGTCGCATACCCCTTGTCGTTGTTGGTGGTTCCATGGCGCGGAGTGCAGTTACACGATCGGTTGGCGGGCTGATGCCCTTGGCGTCAATGGTGTATCCCAGGAATGTCAGCTCGCTGACGCCGAAAGTCGATTTCTGTGTGTTGATGACTATTTCATGTTCCCGCAGCCGCTGGAAAAAGGGTTTCAAGATGGTGTTTGTGTTCGGAAGCGTCCTTGCTGAACACCAGTATATCGTCGATATACGTGTATACGAACGGAAGGCCGGAAGTCACCTGGTCCATAAAGCGCTGAAAGGTTTGTGCGCTGCTTTTTAGGCCGAACGGCATTTGAAGGTATTCAAATGAGCCGATTGGCGTGACGACCTGGAGTACGCACGGGAAATTCAAGTCTTCGCTGGAAACGAAGGCATCCACTTAATCGACGCGGACCAGAAGANCTGGAGGAATTCTACGCCGAGCACAATCGACACGACCCTGCTCTTCCAGAGGGTCCCGGATCTTCACTACAAGATACCGCACTCCAGAAAAAGCAAGTTTAGACGACGTGCATGCTACGCTTGTCACACGGTTTACCAGGAACCGTCAATCATTCTTATCAATTGCTCGTTTAATGAATAAAACCTGGTCTATTCTAATAAAGTATTCTGAGACCAAGTGATATCTGAGACGTTTATTTATTTAAACGAACGAAAGAGGATATCTGATTGGGAGTCGATCAGGTATCCACCCTGCGTGACGTTACATAAATAAAGCTGTTGACTCCCTCCGTGATCTTTCACGCAACCTTCTGATCTTGTTGGTTCATATAATCAACTGGTGACCCACCACGTTCTAAATAACGTTTTTTTGTTTAAGTTTCAATTTAATTTTCAATTCCCCGCATTTTGGGAACCATCTTGTTCGCTAAAAAAACCTCTTTACAGTTTTTTAGCTATTATTTTGTGTTCATACGCGTTTGGTATACATTACCTATTGTTCTCTGGGTTCCTTACACCCATTCTCATTTTTCTCGCTTTCTTTTTTCAAAGAAATTTTTACAATGCCTACAGAGGACCTTCCCCGCGAACTTCCTCCCCGCACTTATGGCGTCGCAATGTTTCCCATGCCGTCCTTCTGGAGAGATCGACCGCAAGTATGGATTAAGTACTTAGAGGCCCATTTCTCTGTCAGAGGCATCACCTCTGTGCATGACAAGCACGCTGCAATTATTAGCAACTTAGATCATGTCACTCTTTCGTCACTTGACGAAAGTGTATTAACACCCTGTGACAACGCGTCGTATGAACGTTTGAAAGAATCTCTGATAAACCAATACGCCAGCTCTCAACATAAAAGGATTGATAGACTTTTATCATCTGAAGCAATGGGTGATCGCACCCCTTCACAATTTTTACGGCACCTTCGAAACTTAGCTGGCCCTGATAGCCAAGACAACCCCCTAATAGCAGAGATCTGGAGGAGAGCCCTCCCTGTGCAGATCAGAACTATATTAGCTGGAGGTTGCGCTAGTGATATATCAGAACAAGCCACTTTCGCTGACAATATAGCAACTGTGTTAAACCCTACTAATTCCGTGGCGGCTGCTCGCGAGACGATTTCAGCCCCCCCTACAGATCCGCGCATGGATTATGTGCTTCAAACGCTAACGTCACTTACCAGACAGTTATCAGAATTAAAATTAAATTCATGCCCGAATTGCAATTCGCGGCGTAACCAATCACCTTACCGCAGTAGCCAGCGGAACCCTTCGCCCTACCGCGAAGATCAACGAAACTACCGAGCTCGTTCACGCTCTCAGTCAAACGCGGATAGACACAACGGCATCTGTTGGTACCACTCCCGGTTCGGAGCAAACGCACAGAAATGCATTAAGCCCTGTTCGTACGCAAAAAACGTGGACAGCCGTCCTCGACCGAGCGTTGAAGGACGGTGAGCAAACTTGCGAATTAAATTTTTGCAACAGACCAACCGGAAAACGCCCTTATGTATTCGAGCGAAGCACTGGCCTCCATTTCTTAATCGATTCCGGCTCAGATGTTTCCTTGTTTCCAAGAAAACATTGGAAAACCAGTACTACTCCCACCGACCTTGTTCTGAATGCAGCGAACGCTACCGATATAAAAACTTATGGGACAGCTCACTTGAAGCTTCATCTCTCCCTCCGTCGAGAATACTCCTGGAATTTTGTGCTAGCCGACGTTCAGGATCCAATTCTAGGAGCCGGTGGTGTAACAACTCAACTGCACTCTGTTACAATACGCACTGATTACACGCCCCCATTATGGTCACGCCTCTCAGCCCTTCGCCCTCGTGCACTACAAGAGCTGATGTATTTTGGACGGATTTCCTACTCGTTCATCCTTACAACAAACACGCGCCATCTTCGGGTTTACTTTACTAGCTACGGCCCTCTGTATACGAGAGCTCTAAGTCACGGCCTACGCATTGCAAGGAATAGTAAATGAACGATGAATCAACAGACCCGTTCATGGAAGACGCCACATGACGTACTTACAAATAAATATAAATAGTACATTATGGCAACACCCACAAGACCTCTCCTCCTCCGGTCCAACTACATTTAATATGTATGTAAACGCTCAACTGTCTTTTCTTCAAGTAACTGCCAGGCGACGGATAACAACTACTTCTGCTAATATACTCCTGGAGTGAACTGGTCGTCTGGCACGCTCTCTGATGCGAATCAATCATCCAAGTATTTTCGCTGCTCCAATACATTTTGACGAGCCCACTGCTTTTGATTACATCGCTACTAGCTGTCATTACGCTACATTCAGTTCCGAGCTATTGCCACGAATAAGCTCCTCTTCGCCGAGATATCCAAACTTCTATCTCGACGAAACTTCCTGACGCGTGCCTTCCACGACCTGGAATACGCACGGGAAATTCAAGTCTTCGCTGGAAACGAAGGCACCCACTTAATCGACGCGGACCAGAAGAGACGCTGAAGCCGCAATCAAAATCCTGTCTTCTGGAGGAATTCTACGCCGAGCACAATCGACACGACCCTGCTCTTCCAGAGGGTCCCGGATCTTCACTACAAGATACCGCACTCCAGAAAAAGCAAGTTTAGACGACGTGCATGCTACGCCTGTCACACGGTTTTACCAGGAACCGTCAATCATTCTTTTCAATTGCTCGTTTAATGAATAAAAGCTGGTCTATTCTAATAAAGTATTCTGAGACCAAGTGGGATCTGAGACGTTTATTTATTTAACCGAACGAAAGAGGATATCTGATTGGGAGTCGATCAGGTATCCACCCTGCGTGACGTTACAATCTCATTCTGTATATAAATAATTTATATCATTCTGAATATTATCTCTATATGCCCTTTCCTCAAATATTTTATTATCTCTATATATAATTTAAAAGTTTTAATGTCCATGAAGAAAAAAGAAGACACATAAAGCACGTAAAAGTCACTCACAAGTTAGACGAAACAGTTTCGGCTTCCAGCCTTCCTCAGTCACATAGAAAATAAACCATATCTTCTCTCTGTGGTTTATGTTGACTAACCATTAGCTAAAAGGAAATAAAAGTAGGAGGGAAATTTGAATTTTGTAGAATTTACTGTTGTCTTTTTTAACCTGGGATGAGTAGAGGCTAGACATCAGATGAAACCCAACTCATGTGTTTTTACATTTATTGATTGGAAATGTACGGGGAGAGTTTTCAAAATCATAACTCCTAAATATTCATTAAATTTTTTATTATACAATTTTGCGTGGGAAGGGACAGGAATAGAAGAAATGGATTTATCACGAGAAGCTCTGTGTTTGTTCATCCTGATGTTGAGAGTAGTTGTTTGTCCTACATAGAAAACTTTCTTACATTGTGCAACGTAGAAGGTGAACGCAATTTCTGGAGGTGTGTTCACTGGATTGTCGAATTTTGTTTGTGAATTGGGTGACAGTGCTTGAAAGGGACGTAGAAGGATCTATTATATTGCTTGTCTTACACCTTCGAGTCGTGAGATCGATATCGTACGGGAGAGTGGGGTGATCACTACTCGTAAGCCCCGGGTGAAGGTCTACACCGTAGAGAGGATGATTTTCATAATTTTCAAAATTTCTATCAACAGCCACAAGTAGTAAAAATATTTTTATTTAGGAGCAAGTGCCTAAGCAACGCTTGTACCTTACTCCTTTGTCATTTAAAATTTAATGCAAAAAAGGTTAGTCGCCAAAGGATCGAAAGGATTAAGTACTTGGCTATATTGTCTTTTGCTGTTTGAGCTGATTTAGCACCGCTTATCCATGGTGCGATGAACTTGTCATCGCATCATGTTGCCCGCCCGTAGCCACGTGGAGGCGGATGTTCTCCACTATCTAGCTTGCTTCGTCGAAAGGAAAAAGTTGACATCGCTCAAATTTACGCAGTGACTGACATTAATTTGAAAGAAATTATTTTAAAGAGTATTTTTTCCGAAGTATAAGTTTTAAGTGTGTATAGTAAACGTTAAAAAGAGTTTATATATTATAGAGAATAAATTAGAATGAAAGTAAGTAAAAACGTAACAAAAGGGTAAAATACGAAATAGATAAAATAGATAGATGAAGTAAGTAAGAAAGAGTAAAAGTATAATTAAAATAAAATAAAACAAATAAAATAAGAAATTGACAGTTAGACTTTAGAATTTAGATAAACGTCAAAAATAAATAAATAAATAAAATTGAAATTAAAGTAGGAAGTATATACATACAATTCAAATGTACAATTAGTGTATGGATAAATATAAACAAAATAAATTGAAAAATATACCAAACTATAAAATTGTATACAAATATTATAAAAATTATAATTATTATAAAAATTAGAACATAACAACAAAAGCAGAGCGAGAACCGGATACAGTTCACAAGAAGTTTATTTAAAAAGAAGATAACAAAACAAAACAAAACAAAACAAAATGAAATGAAATTTAGGATGAAGAAAGGGTTATGTAATCAGAAAATTCCGAACTGAAGTCATTAGTTATTTTCAAATTCCAGTCTTCTTTCAATAACTTTATAACAAAACTTGTTGAAAATATTTATACCGAAATTCGATTGCAGAAACCTGGGGAGAGAATTAATGCTTAAATTTACTTGTTTCTTGATTCCGTGTCTTAAGTCTATAGAGAGCATAGAGAGACGGGAGTTTCACTAGCGGCCCCGGGTTTGAGGACCTCCAGGTGAGAAGGCGGTGGAAGTTTGACGTATCTTAGCGTTCCGCCGAAATCTCCTCTCGAACTCTCGCATCCGCCTTTTTAAACCCCCGTTGAATCAGAGCGTGCCTCCGTCCACCATCAAACAGATAGCATTTCAATGAATATCAGATTATCCTTTTTAAAAAAAATCTCTCGTCTTTACCTGAAACGCTTTTACGGTAGGTCGACCTTTCTGGAGAAAAACAATTTTTAATTCGAAATAGATTTTCTGCGTGTGATCGAAAAAAAATATACGAATTTCATAATTGTATTTTCTATGACAAGTGGTTCATTATTTTATTTGTTAAAAATTAAAATTAACGGTGAGTTTTAATAATACAGCATTTTAGGCAAATATCTGCCGCAAAAATAAAATAAGACAAGTCTTGTAAGGTAGATGGACATATTCATGAAGCATCCATTCAAATCCATAAATTATTTCGTGGAAGGAATGTGAAAAGAAACTGAAAAAAATCATATTGTGATAATTTTTAAAACATAATCTAGGAATGAATGCTTCTTATATATCAGAAAAGTAAGTAACATAAATTTCACAAAAAGATCCACAGAAATCTTTCAAAAATGTCGTAGTTGTCGTGTCATAAATTCGGTCTATATTATCTTAATTAAAAACAAAAACATTGAATTAATAACGAAATGATTACTCAATATTTTAGAATCAAATTAAATAGGAGCCTCAAAGTGTTTCAGATATGAAAATATATGTATCGCTTCACGCAGCTCCGTGGGAATGTAATAGTAATTAATGGAAACTTCTCCATACTTTTAGTCCAGCAATCTGGGATTTTTAGATCAAAGTTTTGCCGGACAGATGATTTTTCATATCCGTATGTATCTTGGAGTACTGAACACGAATCTGAAGTTTTCCAACAAAATAAAATTGACTAGGGAACCCCTTATTTGACAAAAATTACGGATCTTTATGATGTGTGCGCAGATTTTTCATAATAACAACTTTTGAGCAAAAATTACGAAAAATGTGTTGGAATATTTGAAAACTAGAATAAATTTACTAAAAAGTGCTACGACTGAATTTTTTGTTAGATGAACGCAAGACTTAAAAAAGTAAGCCAAAAAATAATCCCCTTGCTGTCACGCCCCTCGTTCATTCCCTTCTACGTGCTCCTCCCGAGCTTGTGAACTGGTGCTATATGATCTTTGCTTGTTTTATTTTTGTATTAAAATTGAAGAGTTAATTATAAAAGTGTAGTACAGTTTTCAAAACGTATGTTGTTCCAAAAACGTTCTTATTGACATTCGTGTCAAAATGTTTCGTATGTGACAATTCTATCTTGCCCGGTTCCGCACAGAGGATTTGGGTAGAGCGATGTAGTTTTTCTTCGTTTTAATTTCTCTCAGATTCGTCTTCAGCACCCATTAAAACACACGAGCACGAAAATCATCTTTCCGGCAAAACTTTCCATCTCGACTCTTTTTCTAGCCCAGATTCCTGGGATAGATAGCATGTGCAAAATTATTTTTAATGCACGTCAATTAGAGGCCTTGTTCCAAGTCTTGGGACCCCCAGGCGAAAAAACCGTCTGCGCCCCTATCATTTAAACCCCCTCCCCTGAGCACAAACCAAAATGAAGGTTTGTTGTCCTTGAAATTTTCACTAATTATCTCATTTATTTATTTAACTACTGTTTTCAACTCAAATACAAAGTTCAACTCAAATTACAAAATTTAGTAAAAGATAACCAGTTGTTTAAGCATTAATACGGTCCATCTAAAAAGATTAAAAATTACCCATGCATAGTACTGTGTTCGCAGATGGTTTTGTTGCCCTAGACATCCTATGTAAAATCATTTATGCTGTGAAATTTGGACAACTGTTCTGCTTCAGGCACTGTAGTATCCAACTGCCCAAATATCAGGAATATTTCTCTTTTCTTGTTGACAACTGCAAAATGTGTACGTTTCTAGTGAACAATGTGCTAAAGACGAAACCTTTTACCTCACTTTTAACAGCTAGCTTCAAAGCCAATCCATATCAAAAAGAGAAGCATAATCATAGACAATTTCTTATGTTCCAATAACTGCAGATATGAAGGTACTAGTTCATAAATAACAAGTTTTGATTTCTCTCTCACGTTCCTTTTATTAAGGTTTATTTTGTACAACATAGTGATTTTGAACATTATGATGACTCTAAATGGGTTTAATCAATAATGACTGATATCTGATAATATAAACAACAATGCGAAAGAAAGAATTAGAAAGACCACAAAAAATGAGTAAATTTCACCGCGAGCTGTGCCACCGATGAGTCTCAACTAAACCTCCCAGTACGGCAGAACAGACTAAAACAGTAGCTGATACGTGGATACTTCACTTAAGTCGGAGGTGGGGCGGAGTAGAAGGTTGCCAAACCTAATAATGGTTATTCTCAGTTTAATTAACAAAAAATACTCTTAATGACGTTCGACTTCTCTTCCTAAACGCGCGGAGCGCTGGTGAACGGATAAACTGTATGTCATCATCTCATTTGAAAAAACTAAAAACAAAAAGGAGCTAGTTTCTAGAGTAAATTTGACCTAAAAATTTATGTTGTGAATCATACTGAATTTCAAGCACAAGAAAATTATTACTGTCATCATTTTTTACTCTTTTTATTCTTTCTCCGTTTTTCAGTAATCCGGATTTACGTTTTTAAAGAAAATGGTTAATGACAGGAAAACGCACATTTGCATTGACTTCGCCTTCAATTACCTTTAAATTTGCCTTTCCGAGAACGTTGAGCATGATTTACTGTTATAGATGTTTTTCTTTGATCATATGAGAAAATATTTTGACAGTCTTGTATCACTTATTTGTAAGGTATGTCATTCTCGTGAAAATATATTATTGAGGCAATTTCATAATTGAATCCAAACATTTTCTACAGTTTTTTTCTCCAAATAAGGTTGATAGACACGGTCGCGTAGTAACGATTAAAATATCGTTCAAATAAAAGATTATATTTCAACATATTCGCTAATTTGATAAGGTATTAATCTTTCATTAAATCAATTTTTTCACTCAAGCTGACGTAGTGATATTTCGCATGTGTATCCTGATTGTGAGGGGCATGGTGATATACAACTCTGAGTTATCTATCGATCACTGCGTTGGCAGGTGGTGAATCATACATGGCCATTGACTCCAAGAATCAAGTTAATTATTTCCATATTGATCCCACGTTTTGTAAAGGACTGGATGATACGTCTTGAGGGAAAAGGAATATCATGCAGCATAATACTTACAATCTCATCTGTTTGCTTTCTTACGGTGAAGAGTTCTCATTTATTCCTAGTCTCATCGCGAGGTTGTTCCTTCAACTCTTGCGAGAAAGGAATGGAGAGGAGTGCATTGGTTTACTGTGTAAAGTATTGAACTGTAAGACATAGGACATGATTCCTCAATCTCGTCAGTTTTAACTCTCCTTTGGTAATAAGATTTATATTATTGTATTATTTGAGAAATTGAACCTCTATTGGAGGGAAATGCAGTATTGCCACGAGCTATAATTATACATCATCGAACATACTTCAACAATTTGCGGCATAAATAAATATTTATGCCGAACATTGTTTAAGTATATTGGACGATATACGAAACACTTTTTATAAAAATTAAACACAAATTTGTTATGATATTATGAATTTATAATCGATATTTTGAGTAGTTGATTGAGTTTACTCGATTCCAGCGCTATCAGCAACACAATACAAAGAATGTTTCATACATACGTTAAACTCCTTTCTGTAAACTAAATAGGAATATTCTATAAAATTTAGGATTTATTTTTAAAAAATTTAAAGGATCGTCCTGTTCCCCGCTTATTTTTGCTTATCGCTATTTGATAGAGAAAATAAGATGACGTGATATAAATCTTCAACATAATTGTTTCTCTGTGTTTTAAGAGGTCTGAAGTGTCTGAGTCGACTTAAAAACTCTATTGCCTCAAACGATTTGTGTTAATTACAAGATGTAAATTGTGAATATTGTCTTAGCATTTTATTTTACTTCACTTTTTTTTCATCTCATTGTTTTATTTCATATTATTGTATTTCTAAGGTTTTATTATCGTATTTTGTGTGTACTACAATTGTTGTTCTTCATTTAATTGTACGATAAATTCACAATTTAATTTACTATTTAAAAAATTGTAATTGTAAATTTATTGTTAAAATGTGATTGTAATATGTTTAGTTGAAAATAAACAAATAGGAGACAAAGGAAAAACTCTCGGCTTGACTACCTTCTCGGTGAAATTTCAAAATTTCAAATATTATTTCGGCGTACTTTCTTCTAATTTTTATTTTGAAAATTATTATTTTGAAAATTATTATGAAATTTAAATTGACTATTCAGAGTAGTGCATATGTTTTAATTAATGCCCGTTACACCAATCGCTGATAAGCAAATGTATGTTTGTAGGTAGTGATACCGAGTGTTCACTCATAGATTTCTCTTTCTCTAAAAGGTCTGAAAGGGTGGCAACTCCTCACTCTATAAGATGTGGATGGGTTGGATAGGGTTAATGTAGAGCAAGAGCGATCGACGAGTCTAATTTAACCTTCGTACCACATCGCTATGTCGTATCTGACACTATCAATTTTATCTTTTCTACAGTATTGCACAACTAGCGGTGGGTGAAGGGTCTGGACGTTTAATTTCCCTTTCTACCAGTACTTCAGAACGCGTCTAAGCTGTATAGTAAGTATACTTACTCGTTTTCTTTCGAAGGCAAGAGGTTTTCTGTCGAATCCGACACAGAGGTATGGTATGAGGGTAATCCACAACTTGTCCCCTATCCAAGTGACGAGTGAAATGTCATCATCAATGACAAGCAAAAGACCGCCGAAAGAAAAAAAAACTGTCGAAAATCACTGTTCTTCCACAAGGCGCGGAAGCAAACCCACTTTCTCCCGTAACCATGAAGTAATAGCTAGTGGGAGCTGAGTTACGGAGTCAGTCATCACTAAAACATTTCATACAGTGGCGGATCTAGACCGTAATCAAGGGTTAGCATTTTTGTTTAAAAATCATGGTTTTACAACACAAATTTTATAAATATAATTTTAAATAAAATGCATCAAACAAATAATTAACAATTAACAATATGGTATATCAATAACTATAATAATGATTTATTAATGCTATTAATCTGGTATTTTTAATAATAATAACAATTACATTATTAATTACTATACCAATTTTAACTAATAACAATTAATAATCTGGTAACACTTTTACAAAAGTAGACCATTTATCAACTTCAATTATATTATTTTTAATATAATTTTTTATATAATTTTCCATAATACACTACGCGAAGTAAAGCCTATAGCCGAATATGAACCGAATATGAATGAAACAATTCGTAGGTACTGTTTTCTTACGAAGGAGTATTTAGACTGTAAGCGAGTGAAATGAACAATAGATCGCTCTGCCAACTGGGCTGCCTCTTGCAAAGTCACTAACTCCGTCTTTCAGTTGGTATAGTCCTAAAACCGACAACGCGATACGTAAAGAAGAAAAATTATGGCAAATCTAAGTAAAATTAAGTAAAATATTCTTACAAAATCAATTCTCCGCGTGTCGAGAGTAAGCGAAATCGTTAATATAAGTGGCATTCCATGACAAATCAAACAAAAATTCTTGAAAATGGCACCCATCTCAGATTTTGATGAAATTTGGTACACTCTTTCATACAATAAAGTTAGCTACTCATATGAATTTTTAGATTCCTAGGTCCCATAGTCTCTTCATTAAGTAGATTAGACATTTTGCATCTTTCGGGGAATTGTTACTCTCGTGAGTGCGGGTAGAGATCTGCAGATTTAATTAAAAAATTCATAACTCTGAATATAATCCATGAATCAACATAAAAATTTATGTACATATACTAAGAACATAAATTAAGGGAAAACATATATCGAGCTTGTATTTATAGCAAGAAAATTTTTAAAAATTAAGAAAAATAATTTTCCATCAATTTGGGGCGTGAAAATCCTTGTCTCTTTTAAGTGATATATCTCAAAAGGCCAAAATCAGACCTGAATTATTTTTTTGTGAATAGGAGCTAAAAGTGTGGAAAGAGAAAAGTGGTCCCACCCTTGCCTGTTTCGTATCTTTCTGTTATAACAATAATATTACTTTTTTATCGTATTGCATTTTACTACAAAAATTAGATCACACATGCAATCAAAAATCGCTTAATTTGTAAACGATTTTCTCCCTCAATGCATTACTGTATGATCTACTCGAATTATAATACGTTTCTTGCCTCAATTGAATTTAGGTCATGATCTTATGATTTAAATGATTCCTCAATTGTCTTGACAACTAACAACTGCATTTTGGCTACCATTTACGTTTATGACAGCATGCAGTAAATACGGTTACGTATGCTATTTGGAACATTATTCATTAATTGGAGAAGAGTATCAAACTGGGTATTACCCTCCAAGTACCATAACTTCCGTCCGTCGTTTTCACAAATGAATAAGGAACGAAATACACACATTTCATAGCTTACTATCAAATGTATTATTTTAATCCGCAGTAAAATACACGAAAAATACACAGAAGTTCATGAAAGAAGTAACTTTTTACAGTTTGTTGTCTTTAAAGTACGTAAAAAATTTCAGCATCCAAGGGTTTACAATTCTAACCATAATAATTAGTAAACTTTGTTAGATGCAGGGTCGAAAAAAGGTTGTAAGTCCAATCAAATAGAATAGTGTAAATACGGATTAAAATTATTTTTTGAGATAATTACACCGAAATTTTAAGAGTTTTGTAATGAGAAGTTTTTTAAGAGTTGTTAGTACATTACGATTTCTTGTGATCCGGAAATATAATTGTATTTTATTGCACATTCATAAATATAGAAAATAAATTAATTAATAATTACAAATCTGAATTACTTCATTTTGCGGATACTCCCTTCTAATTGTATCTTTCAATTTACATTCCTTTATTTTTATGTCCCTATTTATTACGTCAAAAACGTTACATTTTGTAAACATCCTATTTTCTTCCATCATATTTAAGCAATTACGAAAACTGAGGAAGCATTACAAATATAATTTTCTGTGCTTTCGAGGACTTGTAATAATAAATTTTAATTATCACTATTTTATAATTTACTTTAAAACAAAAATTAATTTCGAACTGTACGGAGTTCACTAATGAACTTCCGAGTTGTCGCTAACTCGTATCTTGCCGTGAGTATTCGATGAGGGAAATCACCCTAAATAAATTTTAAATGTTTAATACTGTCCATCCATACCATAATCTTGAAATATCGTCATTAAAGAAAACTTAATAAAACACGGTTCGAGGAAAATTCCCTACTTGGCTGCCGGACTATACTGTTAGATTTATGTAGATACTTCAATTATGAAACTTCAGAGTGCTCGAGAAAGTGCATCTCGTATAAATAAGACTCCAAAACAAGCCGTAGAAAGAACAGAAATCGCTATTCAAATAGCATCGACGCTAACGAAATAAATTAATGTTTGACTGAGATAAGCATATTTTGTCAAGCGCTTCTCTGGAAATCTAAAGTTAATTAAAGCAAAGCGTTTAGTAGTAACTTGGTAAATTAGAACTCTTAAGATGGCTTTCCTTCATTAACAATGCTTTCGAATAATTAGCTGGGGTTTAGCAAGCTAATATTAATTTATTCCCGTCCTTATTTTAGCTTATTATCTATCTGCCACCAAGTAATTTCCATCGAAGTAATAAGCGATTATTTTATTACTAAACAGGCAGTTAAAGTATTATTGAATAAAATGCGTTATGGAACAAATCTTCCAATCGGAAAGGAAATGATACGAAAGTGAAGATGTGGAAATGAAATGTGGAAAAAAAGAAATGGAATGTAGAGTATGTGTATAATAAAATAAGATAGAACGAAAAGAAAAATTGAAGAGGAAAGAAAGGTTGAATATATGACTAAAGGAGACAAGAAACAAATGAAACACAGAAACACTGACATCTGAATTTTTCAACAAAATAGGAATCTATTTATTTCTTGAACACTTCATGTGGTACCATGAACCTTATCCTTTCTCTGTATTCTCTTTGAAAAGTAGTTCAAATTTTAAAATGTATATTGAGGAAACATCCGCCAAGAAAAAGTAACGTCCTTATCGACATTATCGACGTAACGTCATTATCGACGATAGTATTGTCAAATAGAAGCACGGGTCTCTTTTATTATGTTGTATTCGTCACATCTTGACTTAAAAAATTTAAAACGTTGTTTACTAGACAATTTTCAATCGTTTCGTGATTCTACAAGTTATGTAATTTCTTTTTAAAGATGTGTAATTTGAGAATCAGTTATTTATAGTGAACTAGCTGATCAGGCAGCGTTGTCCCGGTTTTTTCTTATATCAATCGCCTTTTATTCGAAAGAAATTAAAATATATCTATATTGCAAAATAAAATAATTATATTGCGTTTTAAAAGCGTACTCACAGCATTCGAATTTTACAAATTAATAATACAAAAACACAAAACTTTATTGTATACAACATTTTGAGTTTCACCTCCACCAGCAAGAATCCTCTCTTAATCAAGCAACGGTTGCCCGTGAGAGACACGAATCAATAGAAACGTCACCAATTAACCTACACACCGATTTACCCTTGGGAGAGTTTGGGGTATTTAAACCCCATGAGTAGTGAACTTGTAATGAACAGCTCTATGTGACTCCACTTGAAATGTCCCGAAATCTATGGAATAAACACATATAACTCTTTTTTCCAATTAAATACGTTTACATGACCCTCCCCCCACGAGAGTTCTAGGGTTGTTTAACCCCCCACCCCACCCCGCGACCTCCTTTGGTGGCCCAATTCTGAAATAATATCGAATATGTCTCTATACATCTCAGCAACCCTGAGAGCCAGGGTTACGTAGGAGACCATGACTAACCAATGTGAGACCATGTCGTTATTAATTGTGCGACTACAGAACACAATTTCACCTGTTTTACAGATAAATTTTCGTTCAGAAGTTGAACGCTTGAGTAAAATTGAAGCATCCATAAATATGTAGTATATCCCCTCACTAACTGTTCTTACAAGTATGCTGTTAATCAGAGGTTATAAAGCCTGTTTAACTAATTTACCCTTCTTAACGAGCATCTCTGTTCCTAAGATTGAACTACTGCTTTATATCCAAGCGGTGCGGAGAAGTGGCGCTCGAGTATCTGCTCCCCACCTCTTACTATGCTGCCCTTTGATGGGCGCGATTGCACACAACATTCGTAGAAAGTCAAATCGCTGGCCACCTCTGTCGTGCAGTGGTATTGTAATTATTAATCAAGCAATACAGGGAACATATTTTTGCGTCTCTAAAGCTCAAAAAATTCGTTAAAAACTAAACAGATGAAATAACGGAGGGAGAACTGAAGAATTCTACGGTCAAACTGAGTAAAAACGAAAGTGAAGGTTACGGTGGGATAACATAAACGATGATGATTTATAGTAATAAGGAAATTAAAGATTGGTTGAAATATATGTATAACAGATGCTACCAGTAAGAGCACTTTCCACAAATTTGGAAGATTAGAAAGATAATGTTTTTTCCTAAAAGGAACAATAGAGATACTTCAAAATTAGATTCTGTCAAATTATGCAGCAATGTAACCCACTGTCACATATTTTAATGAAATATAATGTGGTGTTTCTATCTATGGATATTAGATGATTCTGAAAATTATATAGGATTTCGTTCATTACTTTCCGAAATATTAATTTTTAAAGTTACGCGAAATAGGTCCGGTTTTGCAGAGAAGTAAAAGAACTTATAGGTCTATAACTACCCCCCTTTAGATGAAAATATTTTCTATCAAATAGTACCACAAAAATGGATGTACACTACTGGAAAATAAAAAAAGAACACCATGAATTCGTGGACCAACCAGAAGGAAATTTTATTGACACATCTCGAGAACGTATACAACAAACGATCACACCGAATGAGTCATACGCATATGAGTAAAGTTGACAGGGCGTGCGAATGTCAGAGCTAGTACCCTGTATACCCTCCTTTTGCAGCAATGCAGACTACAATTCTCCCATGGAGACGATCGTAGAGGTGACGAATGTAGTCTTGCGGTATGGCCTGCCATGCAATTTGTACCTGATGCCTCATTTGTGATAGATTTTCTGTCGGTCTTGCAGAGCGCGCAATATGACGTTTCATCCAGTCCCAAACGTGCTCAATGGAAGACAGACCTGGAGATCGTGCTGGCCAGGGTAGTTATCGTACACCTTGGAGAGCAAGTTGGGTGGCACGGGCTGCATATGGACGTGCATTGTCCTGCTGGAAAAGGACATCGCTTAGTTGGTGCACGAACGGTAGCACGACTGGCTGAATGATGTTTTGGATGTACCGTGCACTGTTCAATATTCCCTCTACGATCACCAAAGGAGAACGACCATTGTAAGATATGGCTCCCCACACCATGATGCCAGGTGTTGGCCCTGTGTGTCTCTGTCTTATACACTCCTGACGTTGGCGCTCACCTGCACGACGCCCCACTCGCATACGACCGTCATTGGCACCAAGGCAGAAGCGATTCTCATAACTGAAGACAAGTCGCCATTCGTCCTTCCATAAACGCCTATAGCGACACCACTGGAGGCGAACTGCACAATGTTGGGGCGTGAGCGGAAGACGCCCTAACGGCACGCATGATCGTAGGCCTTCTTCACGAAGACGGTTGCGAATGGTTCTCGTTGACATCCCTAATTTGTTGTGAAGTCGGAGGATGTAGTAGAAAAATAGGTAAAAAGAATATGGGAGAGACCGCATGTACAGAAATATTTTTGTATATTTGTGGGGTGTTAGATAAAGTAAATTGGGAAATAACATAAGGAAATATGAAGCAAAAATAACTTCCCAAAAAAATTTATAACATTCTTGACTCACAGTTAGAGAATAGAAATATTTTTTGCGAACAGAAATGAAAGAATTATATAAGATGAATTTATTCGCTTTCCTCAGGGGCCGAGTAGTGGGCCTGTTCTACGGAATATTCTTCTAGATAATATTCTAGAAAAATTAGAAAGTTCTCATAAAATTCCTCGTGAATCAACTATTAGAATTATAATAGAATTAAACATTAGAAACTAGGTAATATCATTTAAAATATTATAATAATACGTTAATATTAACTGTTTAATCATATAATTAATTATCATCGAAATTTGACATTTTATTATGTAACTGTGGAAGTCATCAATAGTGACATAACTATCAGGTGAAACCGTTACTATCCTGACTGCCAATACGACCAATACTCTCCTCCGCAATACCTCGTGTTTGATCATGGAACCTTCTCGGCTCACCGACCTTTCTGTATTTGAAGATGACCTTGACATTCTGTATTGCCTGTAGCGCAAGTCCTATTCCGAATTCATAAATAGGTCTCTCCGCGCCGATAGGTTTACATAAAAGATAGAATGAACGTCCGCTGAGACTGTCATTATAGACTACAGACGTCTCCACCACATTCCAGTTATCGAGAATTTTTAAACCTTTTTTTCTTCTGTAATTTAATTCTATTGATTTCACTTGACTCAAATGAGGCGTAATGAAAGAACCTAACCTGCTTATGTAGTGTTAATGGAGAATTGTATCATCAAGTTTTAGAAATTCTCGGATTGTCTTCATCGTTTTTTACTAGGGCATTCATCTGTAAATTCTCCAGAATTTTAACTTTTCCGTGTCAACGAGACCTTGTATAAGAATACAAAGATTCAGGTATTGTCTTATGATTTTATAAAATAGTTTTAGGATTTTTGTTAATGATAACCTCAATGTAACTCTGATAACATGTTCATTATATTTCCACTTTCTATGTAATTGACCATTTAGTATTCTACTATCATAGTTGTAATATGATTTTATTAATTTCTGTTGAATTTAATGTAATATTTTTATATTTTCTTGTCAAATATTTTTCTACGAACACTTATATTTGAGGAGACGAATGCGAACGATGGATGTTTTGAGATATATAACAAACTTGTTTCCAAAACTGCAATTTAGGAGTTAACAATCTCGGGTTGGATGTAGAGCAGCAATCAACAAAACTAGGGATACTGAATAAGGAGACAAAATATCTCGGATTTCGGAGCTTTAACTTTGGAAATTTCTACTTGAAAACTGTCATGCTTACTCATTTATTGATTCGATAATAAAAAGAGGTGCTAGTACTGTTAAAAACACTAATTTTTAAATGAAATTAAGTAGATACTTTTCTCTAATGTTAACAAAAGTAAATTACTCAAGCAATTAAGGAAGTGAAATGTAACACTTTACTCCGTTAACTCTGTTTCAAAACACAAGACTAACGTTCGGTGAATAATTGAAATCGCGCGCGAATATCGTATGATCATGACAATTCTTCCCTACCCTGCGCAATTTATTTTGAGGCTCAGGACGGAGTAGGAAACCCCATACGGAAGCACTCTGGACGCCCTTTAAACTAGTTCAAATCCAAGGACACCCGGACGATGGCAACCCCAATAAGATGAATTATTATAATATATTCCAGCAATTCGGTAACATGGTAAACCATTCCATTCACTGGTATCTTCTTCATGTCATTCCCCTCACCCCCCGCCAAATAAATCTTACCTAGACAGCATGATAAGTTGAAAAACTATGCAAACAAATGTACCAGTGAAGAAGGTAATCAAAATTAAATATTATCTTATAAATAACTATCAGTAAAGAATGGAATTAGAACAAAATAGACTACAATCAAATAAGTATTTATATTCAATAATGATTTTCAACATTTTCGAGTCATATTTAAAATAAATTTTGCTCCGTTTTTAAAGTTTACAAAAAGTAGATTCATGAATGACCATATCTTTTTCAATGTCAGCAACCCTCGCACAACCTGTAAAAGAAAATTTTTTCATAAAAGAAATTTTAAAATGAAGTTCCAATATATATAT
>NNCF01129070.1:285749-353184 GCA_002313205.1 Laupala kohalensis
ACACAAACGGAATAAAATGCTTAGAAAATTACTACACATGGTTACAACCAGAAAGAAATTAGATTTAAGAAATTAATTATCTACATGGAGCTCATATGTGCGTATATTCACATACATTTTCGCATGCAAACAGTTACAGAAACACTCATACGTACAAACACGCTCAATATACTCACATATGTCATTACTCCTGCTATATCCTTAACGTAAAAGTAATTACTTCAACATAAATAAAAATAATAATAACTATAAAAAATAAAACCAAAACAAGGTTGCTGAGAACAATCATGTACACTTCACTACACATCACTACACTTCACTACTACTATTCACAGGTGAGTTATTCAAGTCTACAATGATTCTATTCACAAAGGATATTTACCAATATCCGTTTTCTGTTTCCTACACTTTATTTTACTCTGTGTCGCCGCGACAAATGTAATTCGGTTTGTGTAGCCTTGCGTTCACTGATTTTGACGCTGGCTCTTTCATGTAGGCTTTAAAGAGAGAACAAAGACGTACTAACTTTCTTCGATTGGTAAGTGTGCCCCACTCTAAATTAATATTACGTGTGTTGTCTCTAAAAAAATTCGCGGCCTTTCTTTCTATCCAATCTAATTCATGATCTGACCCTCCCTATACGGATTCCAGCAAGCGCCTCCGTACTCCAGTGTAGAACTAATAAAGTGTATGCCAAGCTTTTAAATTTCGATTTCCCATTTCTACGTACACGTCTTACGAAGTTCAGAGCTCTCCAAGCTTTCTGCGTTGTGTATTTAACATGTTCTGTACAATTTAAGTCACGAGAAATTATAACACCTAAGTATTTACAGCATGAAACTTCAGAAATAATCTGATAATTTAATGAATTGTTCAGAGCAGGTTTGATTTTTGATCTTGAAAAACAAAGATTTATTTTTTAGTGGTTTTATTTTCATTTTATTCGTCTCAGCCCATTTCCACAATTCATTTAGATCGCTCTGTAACATATTTCTGTCACTGTCTTCTTTAATATTCCGATATATAACACAGTCATCTACAAATAAACCCAATATCGAATTAATGTGCTCTGATATATCATTAATATATGGAAGAAAAAGAAGTGGACCCAAAACGCTTACTTGTGGTACTCCCGATGTCACCCCGATTTCTGTAGACGAGCACCCATCTATTCTAACTTGTTGTGAGCGATCCCGGAGAAATTCACAAATACATTTGAGAACACGGGGATCAATTTCTGACTTCGCGATTTTTGCAAAAAGACGGCCATGTCGCACTAAATCGAACACTTTAGATAATTCAATAACTATTGCATCATTCCTCCCCCCTCGTCAAGTGACTCAGCTACGTCCTGGCAAACGGAAATAAGTTGGCTCTCACATGAGCACCCGTATCTAAAACCGTGTTGGAAGGATGTAGAAAATTATCTTTTTCCCAAGTATTCTTCAAATAATCTGCAATAATATGTTCCATCTGTTTACATACTACTGAGGTAAAGTTTACTGGTCGATAATTACTAACTAATGAGCGAACACCTCCTTTTGTGAATTGGTACCACGATAGCCTTTTTCCAGTCCCGTGGAAATGAAGAATTATTTAATGTAATATCAAAAAGCCTGGCTAGGTACGGAATCATTGCTTCCCCACCGAGTTTAAGGAAATCCCCTGGAACCGATTGATTTTTTATTCTTAATCTTAGAAATTCGCTGTCGCAGCATTCTAGTATTTAGAACAAAACTATTTACATGGGAATTAGTCAAATTTAAACTGTCGTTAATAGAGGAAATGCCAAAAACGGACGAGTAATATGAATAAAAATCATTGGCCTTACCGTGAGGTTCTGTGCAGATTACACCGTTGTTTTTAATAGCGGGTGTACTTTATTTATGCCCTTTCCGTCTTTCCAGGTACTTATAAAATTGCGACCAACAGTTGTCTTTACTTTGGAAAATCTTGTATAGGAAATACTCCTGAGCATTTTCCTTTGCTTTTAGTAACTGTTTGTAATTGTGTAAAACAGAAATTTGTAATTATTTTTGTAGTCAGTCCCTTTCTTTCGATTTTTATACACTTTTCTAACTTTGTCTTTCAAACGTCTAATGTAACTATTATAGTATTCAGGGTCAGGTCAGTTTTTTAATTTTTTATGAAGAACAAATTTTTCAATGCTCTTAAATATTATATTCTTAAAGTTTAACCAAATTTCTTCCACGGAGCTTCCCGTACCAGCCCTTCGCGAGTAATTTTGACGTAGAAAAAACCCTGGAAATCTGATACTTTTGTTTTATTATATTGATAAATTATTCTTTCCTGTGGTCTAGATATTTGAGAATTAGCCCAGGTACCCGCGCGGTGGTCACTTATACCGCCTACAGTGTCGCAAGAGATAAGCTCATCCTCCGGTCGTACGAGGAAAACACCGAGAATAGCGTCCCCTATTGTCGGTTGCTTCACTACCTGACAGTAGTAACAATCCCAAACAAGATTTTTTACTAATGATTGCGCATAGCTAATGCTATCTGAGACCCTTCCAGTCAACATGCGTTAAGTTAAGGGTCCCGTCGATAATACTACTTATAGTTATATTTGAATTGAGACCCATTTTATTAACTAATTTTTCTAACACGCGCTTATATCTATATATTCCTGTAATTTGTAGAGTTTTACCTGAATAACTTTCAATTTCAATAGATATTAATTCGAGAACTTCATCTACCCAGCTTAGAGAACGATAAAGTGTTTTTCACGCAAATAAAAACTCCACCCCCACGACTCACACGATCCCGTCTGAAAAACGAAAATTCTGAACGAAATATTTCTGAATTTTGCACGTTCTCCAGTAGCCACTACTCTGTACCAATAATAATATCTGGTTCATAAATATCAACTAAATTGGAAAAATTTAACTTTTTGTTGTAAATACTTTTCCTCTGCAAATTTGTAAATACAATTCATCTGCATCAACACTAACGACTCACCCTTGTTAAGCAGTCGACGAATTTCGTTTTCACCTTCAACACCGACGCCTCACCTTCCGCCATCCCCGCAGCCATTGCTTCCTCCGGTGACGCCTCCGACTCCGCCGTCGCAGCCTCCCTCGCAGCAACCACCGCTTCCCTCGTTATAGCCATCGCCTCCATCGCCGTCGCCTTCACCGTCGTCGCCATCACCACCTCCTGTGCCACCTTCCCCTCTTCCAACGCCACCGTCCGAGCCATCGCCGCCGTTGTCGTTAAACTGGAGTCTACGACTTATTCGAATTTCACAAAGTGTTTTGGTATTTCCTACCAATACCGCTCTGCCATCTCAAACAGGAGATGTAGAGGGCTTCTCACATGATAACCTAAGAGTTTTCCTAAATGTGATGCTTCGCGCCTATTCAAATGAAGCCCGTCCCGCCCAAAATAAGTTTCCTCCATCCAACTGTTGCCGTCCACAAAAGTTACGTTTAGGGCATAACAAACCCATTCAATGCGTTTATTGATGGTCCAGATTTTTTCCATCAAACGTCCTTTCGCTGCAACACGCCACTTTTATGTTGGACTGTGGGAACTTCTTTAGGTGGCCGAAACAAGGTCGTACACTTCTCCCATAACATAATTGAGGTTAGGCGATCTTTTGAGTCGTTTGATCCTACGTGGAGGACAACGGTATCGGGGGTCCCAAAATCCCGATTTTCAATCACGCGTCGCAGTTGTTCCGTCCGGATGCCTGGATAGCATTCAACTTTCATGGAACTGTCCTCCTTCCCCACGTGTCGGACAATTGAGTCCCCTAAACTGAGACAAGAAGTATTCCGGCTTGCATCTTCAACAACTGCATTTACAGAGCGTTCACCAATTTTTTCCTACAGCAAACGCTGGCTCGTACGAAGGTCCTCGATGGTTTTCTTCGCCACTAACGGCTCCTTTTCCAAGCGAAGTACTCGCTCTATGCAGCATATCCCGCCGTTAAAGACGCCGTTGTTGGATGCAACGTCCACCATTCCACCGCTGCACGAAAAGTGGAACCAACGGCCACATGACTCGCACTCCTTACTAGATCACAATATTTTATTGCATCCGCTACATAAAACTCGTGAAGCTTCCTCTAGAGCGGGATCAAAAATAATTGGGCCAGGGTTTGCTTCAACACCACCAATTAAGAGTAAAACAGTCAAAGTGGCTGCACACAACGAAGCAGCTGTCCTGACCGTGCCGTCGCTGCCACCGCCGATGACGCATGTTGCAGCCTCGCGAATACAGGAAAAGCGGCCCACCCAAATACCCACCCGGGCGCGGTAATCTCCAAGTGGGCAACCCATTACCTTTCACAATCACGAGTGCTTCCAAACACTTCCTTCCACCTTGACCCAACTGATACTGCTTATGCTTCAGTTAGTCGTAGAATTAGTCATTATGTTAGATTTTTTAAAGCATTCCCTTCAGAAATTACTTAGATTCTCAGCAGATACTACTCTGTTACCCAGCATCTGCTTCATATACTGTACTACTAAATAGTATCCACTGCACTAGGCAGTCAGAGAATTTGCTTCATTTTTACTCTATGCAGACCAACCAATGTTGAAGCGTTCAAAATTTTTGACAAAATTATCAACATAATACTACAAGTCTATAACTATAATAATATATTAACTATCTAATAATATAATTCCATATTCATCTTATAAATAATTTCATAGGAAAATGGATAGAACACTTATTGGTTTGAGTCGCGACAATAAATAAGTTATTTACATATTTTAAATCAGTATATAAATAAAGCTTTAAAATTTGTTGAAACTTTTCGATAAACTATCAACAAAAATGACAGTTGTTCTTGAGATCTTGATTGAATCCATAATCATGTTAAGTAAAATCTCCAATATTTACTCGTTTCAAAAATTACGAGACAAAAAATACTGAGTGATGGATAAGTCAAGGAGGTGTTAATAGAAAATGAGAGGAGGAAACTTTAAACGTAGTTGAATACGATGAATGAAGTGTTGGATAGCGCGCTTCAAGTTTCTAAACTAATAAAATTCTACTGATTGTACCTAGTAAAAATCATATTCATCACTTAAACATACCCATCTGTCCACAAGTGCTATTTAACAATCATTGAACATCTGAATTCATCGGCAATACTCTCAGTGGATGTACCAATTCCAAGAATTTAAAATAATTAATTTACTGTCAAAAAAGTAGTCACAAACTGCTTATGACTTCGTGGAGGACAATAAATTAATTTACTCTCTGGAAGCAAGTAACGGACCATCCCATCAATTTCGATCAAGAGCACTAAGGTAAAGGTGGATTTATAATTTCAGAATACTCCTAAGATAAGAATAAAAATAGTTAGCCACGTGTTGAAATATCAACAGAATACCAACAAATTTGTATTCAATAAAGCGCAACAAAGTTATCTCACTAGTACACATTGTTATCAAACTATAAGTTATTCGGAAGATATTTTAATATTTACGATTTATTAACAATACCACTGAATTCGAGATTAATTAATAAAATAAACCACCGCCCCTAGACAAGAGCCTAGAGAGTCAGGGTATAAAATCTGCCTCTACCCAAAGGAAATCTAGAGATAACTCCGGGCCAGCATGGAGTTACAGAATTAATGTACATAACCGTGCCAATCTTGGGTACAGATAAACTTTAACTTACATGAATAATAAGCAATAATAGCATGACGGAAACGTTTTGAAATTTGACCAGTTATTTTGAAAGTACTCGAGCAAGTAAGAAAGTACATGATGATTTAACATATTTAACACATAAAAAAGTTTCTTCAACATTTGATGGTAAATAGAAACTAATTTTAACTTACTAAACTCAATGAAATCTTTCATCGGAGAAGCAAAGGCGCAGTAGGTAGGTAGATAGGTAAGTAGATAGGTAGGTAGGTTAGTAGATAAGTAGGTAGACAGGTCAGTAGATAGGTAGGCAGACAGGTAAGTAGATAGGTAGGTAGGCAATACCATCATTTGAATATTTCTTAAATATGAAGAATAAAATACTTAAAACTGCAACTCTTAAAATTGTTCCCCGGGTTTCAGTGAATATCTTGTATACAAATAATGATATTCATATCAGGAGAAAATATTTGTTTAAAATTTTTCAAAATATAAATACAGCTTTGAGGGACAAAAATAGAGAAGATCTGATCACATCATTCCTGTAGTTTTGCTTACTTACTGGTGCCGGTGTTCCATCAACTTGCCGTCCCCCATGGTTCGACACCTGAATACCTTCAACTCCCAGATCGATTGCTCTTTGAGCATCCTTCACGGATAAAATCCCCTTCAGAACCAAAGGTAATGATGTAATACTGAAACCAAGAAATTCAGCATTTATTACTTTTTCTAAGAAAGGTGAGTACAATGAATGTTAAACAAAAATACCTTTTCAGCCATTTCACATCTTCCCAAGTAATAGACTGACTAAACATGTTGGCCACATATTCATTTATTCCCGAACCAGTTTCGGTGTCAGAATTGCTTGCATCAGTGGCTAATTTCCCAGTAAAGTTTCCTAACCTGAAAAGAGGAATTTTAATGATCAATTTATCTCACTGTGCTTATGTAATTGTAACAATAAACAATACTTGTGACTGACATTTCCAAAAACAAGCTTTATTTGAAAGCTTAATTCAATTTTGTGTTTTCGAGAAGTAATTATAGATTTCCAGTTTACGTATTGTTTACAGAATATTATACATTTCGAAGAATTTGCCATAGTTAAAAGAGTCAAAATATTCAAACATAAAATCTGTTCAAAAAATAGAAATATGTTATAGATTACTTACTTTAAATGCGCAGGCAATGCAAACTTATTCCTCATGTCGGCGTACCTAATGCCAAAAACAGGTGCATCCACAGTTAACACCAGAGCTTTAAAGCCAGCTCTTTCAGCTCTGCGAACTAGTTCTAAAGTAAGGTCCCTGCAGAAGACAAGAGTAGTGATATAATTTTATAATTCATTTGATTTTGTCATGTAGTACTTATTATGTTTGCGAGCCCAAAGGGCATCGTATAAAATATTATTCTCGGTCTACAAACATTTATTCCGCAGCTTCAGCACTGAATGTTTAATGCAACGTTATTTGTTTTAGAACTAAAAAGTACTAAAACGTAACAGTGATAATCTTACACATAAACGTTGGTTTCTCAAGACAGCGTATACAAATAGTATTCTACAAAATTTAATGTGCTATTTATGGTCAAGGTTTTCCATAATATTCTTGTCCAATTGCTCCTAATGTACGCCATTCCATAAATTTCGAGCTGCAAGTCACTATTGCCATTACTGTAGTCTAACTTGTGATACTTGTGTATCGGTTAGTGGATGAAAGGTAAGTAAAATATGCTGTCCCGGAGGGTGATGAGCAATCTAAGTATTAAATACGATGCCTAGTCAAAATACGAAAAAAAAACAACTCTTAAATAAACGTTAGTACTTCAGCTGTCTTACATTTACAACATTTGCAATTGAGGCATGTAAGTAAAAAGGGTTCTAAGTGCAAAATAACTATTTTTTTCGCGAGAAACGTTCTTCTTGGCAACACCAATGCCGTACCTAATCTATCTAAGTGCCTTCTGTGAATAGTTTACTGTCTATGACGGTAATAATGTAGCGTGGGCGAATACATCGTCGGGAAACTACCGTGCATTATGCAATAACAGTCGGTGAAATCGATATTATAATATTTTTTCAATAATTTGTCGGACATCATGATACTTATCAGGCGTGGGACATACACCCTTTTGGGTACTATCCATGGTATTTGGAGTGCCTTTTGGGAAATCACTTATGTCACTTCGAACATTCTCCGTATTTTAATTATTTGGTACTTACAATGGTTTCAACAGAACACCTTCATTTTATATAACATTATTTTTAGCATCATTAGTTGCAGCATCAAAATAATAATAATAATCTATGATGATTTTTCCATAACTTTTCATAATAAACATATGGCGTTTTATCAGATTTTTGAGTCCTGTAATAACATATTTTCGGTACTTAAAACGTTTTCCAATTGCATGTCAACTTTCCATTCAATCTTTTCATGAAAGTTCATTCATTCCATGATATCCTTAGAAAATTACGATGATTTCCTGACAGAAAGATCGGTAAGTACTATCCCTACCCCCAAACCTCTCTCATTTTTAAATTAAAATAACTGTTCAAAAATACAATAAAAATCGTACATTTTAATATTACATTTAAACTTCCATAAGATAGTATATTACAATCTTTCATTTAAATAATACATCATAGCAATTTTTCTGAATTAAAAAAGAAAAGATATTTTACCAGTTATTTGCTTTACCTTACTTCAATATTTTCAAAATTTTCTCCCTGGAGCCCATGCATTTCGATAACTAAAAATCTTTTGACATATAAAAGTATGATCGCAAAAGGTACTGTTATAAGCATAAAATCATATTGTCAGTTTTAAGCTTAGGTATTTAAATTTAAATTTGTGTCAAATAACTATGAGGCAAAAAGTACTGCCCCAAATCACTTAGTAATAATCGTCAGAAATAACCAAAAATATTTTGGAAGCATTTAGAGCTTTAGAATTGAGGGAACCACTTTTTTAAAAATATGAAATACAAATAGATGTTCAAAATAACGAAAACATTATTGCATACTTATAAGTAATACGCCATTGTACTTATGTGTTCTGGTGAATCTAAGAGAATATTCCGAATTAATATGTCCTTACTTTTACATTCAGCGGCAATTTACCCTAATATTCTACCAGATAATCATGATTTCCTCATTTGCGGGACGCATAAATAATAAAACTCAAATATTTGAAATGACTTCATAATACATCACTATATATTACATATAAACAATATTTAATCTTATCAGAACGCTGTCCTTGAACAAAGCACTTATCTCTGCTTGGAAAATATGTCCTTCGCTGTCATCACTGCGAAGCTGCTTTGTAACTAAGAGAGACTGACCTATGCCGAGGTCTCACTTATCTGTCATCGTTAATATTTTCAATATCCATATAGTTGTTTCAATTTTAATATTGAGTCCGTCATTAAGTTTTACAATTTTGGGCTCCTAATGTGAATTTTGCTTCCAGGGAAGAGTCTAAGCTTAATTAATAATATAAAATAATGAATGTATCGAAATTATAGCTGACGAACTATGAAGCTAAATGAGAGAGCTAAGTGCGTATACCTGTCCCTGTAGATATACAGTTGAAACCACTTGATAGTGTGTGGTGCCGCGACTGCCACTTCTTCTATACTGCTGGTAGCAATCGTACTCAACGTAAACACTACGCCAGCATCACCTGCAGCTGAACAACACACGAAGACGGAATTAACTGAAGTTCTTCAATCCACTACAGCAGTATAGGATATAAAATACAGCTTTAGTTATAGGATATAAAATACACCTATAGTTATAGGATATAAAATAAATTTTAATAATTTTTCATATTTTCTTTAGAATAACGCTTGCATTTCAGTATACTTAATTCACATATGTATTATCCATTAATTTCTTCATTTTTGTTACATATATAACCACTGGTAATTGAAGTAAGACAAATTTCTTTAGCTTAAGCAAAAAAAAATGTACATTTTGTGGGGACGATGATACCACTACAAATTCGACTTTTAATCTAATAAAATCTTATTAGAGTTCAGGAACTCCTATTTAACAACGAATGTATTCCCTCAGTAGATGGGTGTTTCAAAAACGTTTTCCGTCAATCTTTGGATATTTTAATTAATCCTATTTAAAAAGAACTAAATGAAAAAACATCACACTTAGTACACCACTTACAAATAAAATCAAGTAGACGAGAAAATAAGAAAATGGGAACAAATGTTTCGAACTAACTTTCATCACTTGTCGTTCATACAATTTCTCTTCTAAATCAGCCAGAAACATTGGTAAGTCTAGAATGAAACCTTAATATTATTTTACATGTTTCATGGTTGAGAATGTTTGGTAAATAAACCTAACATTGTCTGTCATTGAGTTGTCTGCGAAGGGATTAACTAACAAATGCGAACGTAAGAACCTGGGTCAAGATATAATAACTTCGATCATATATCACATTTTCATACAGATTATGGCACTCATATCGGTTTGGTCCTACAGACTATATTCGAAGAAAAATATGTATACATACATGTAATCTGAAGTGTCTCAGTAACAACAAAATTTCCAAAATTAATTATACACAACAAATTAATAACTAAATAGCTAACAAATACCTACAATTTTTGTTATAGATAAGAACCTTACCTCTGGCTGTTGCACATTCCCCATCAGGATGCGCCATGCGTTGCATAGCTGTCGGTGCGATCGCTATGGGGAAAGACACCTTGGACCCCAATATCGTAACAGAAGCATCACATTGAGATACATCACGGAGAACTCTTGGAATAATACGAAGCCTTCAACAAAATTCAAGGCGCTTGTTGCACTAGAAATGTCCTCGCTTTAAATCAAACACACTCTAAATACTCACTTTTCAAATGCATTCCGGTTTATTTGTAAACTGCACTCTTCGCAGCTTCCACTACGATAATAGTCGAAAGCATTCTTGGGTAAAATGGAACGTGCTATCTTTTCGAAATCATCTACACACACTTCATTACCCGGCACCGACATTTTTCTCAGTGACACAACCCACCAGCTCCTCGAGAGATCTTGGCGCTGGAACTGATAAGACGTCAATGTGATAGAGAGATGCTACTAGAATTTATGGGACTGCCGTATTACAAAGATAAAGCAAGTTTCAATAACAGACGATATCTTAGAATATTCAAGCAACATTCTACCAATCATAGAAAGGTTGTCGATAAATTAATTATTGTAAATAAATATCCTGAAAATAGAACTTACTTATTTCTGTATTTATTATTTACAAATACCAGCTATCAATCAGAGATTTAATTTCCTTCCAACTAGTTCTGTAAATTGGACAAGGAGAACTGGTATAGAATTCCATCTGACATTTAAAAAATAAAAATACGTAATGATGTTTCGTAATATACTGCCAACTCAATATCCAAACAATGAGGAAAAAAACATAAAATTCTAGAAAACTGAAAGAAAATTGTAAAAATGGACGACTATCAATGATTGGAGCGTGGATAAAACGTGATAAGGAAGTAAAAAGCGCTATTTGCATTCCATTTAAGTTACATATTTTTCTTTGGAAATTACTACTAGTGCAACGGAGAGACAGGTTGAGCGTGATACGCAATGATATACGAGCACAAAGCTACTAGGATATTAACCCACTAACCTATTAACCCGGAACTGCCCAGATATTTCAGAAAGGAGCATGGAAAACAAATTTAATATTTCCAATGTCTGAAAAGTTCTCGGACATGACGATATCAGTGTGCAAATATAATTAACACGGACGTCGGTCATGCGCCAATTCCCTTTCCTAGCGCTAGCGCGGAGTCGTGGTCCACACGCACACAGAATGAAAATAAGTTGTTCTTAACGACCATGAGAATTTTCGAAAATATTCAGCAGTATTGGTCAATACAGAGCTGGATATAAAAGACGAAATACACAAAGTGCAATTGGAAACAAAACGGGTATCAGAGTGTGTGCCAAAGCACGGAGAACTGAGAAGCTGGGAAGTGTTTGGTGGATCCGGACCAAAGCAAACTGAAGAAAAAGGACTGAAACATAGCTCGAAGATTGTTACAATTGGAACGACGAAAGAAATCTGGGAGAATTAAGGAATGTTATAAACTATAAAGAGAGGCACGAAGGAAAGGATAGAGGTATTAATCAGTAAAAAAGAGTCTTGGTATTACTTTGTGAAAGGGAGACGTGCTGGGGACTACCCTATATGATTAGTGCACGTAAAGTAAAAAGAAAGAACATATGAACAACCTTGATAAGTATGAACGCGATAGCATTGACAGATGGTTGAAGGGAAACAGGGAAAATGCTCTTAGGTAAGCTTGTCCGAGGTAACGCGGGCAAGTATATATGGAAAAGAAAAGAAATGAATCAGATCGACAGCATCAAAATTACAGGATCAGAGATTTGTAGGTTGATAGCTCGACTAAAGAAAACCAAAAGACCAGGATTTGACACCATTTCATATGAGATGATACAGTACGGTGGGCCAATATTATGAGACTGGCTAGTAAAAATCATCAGATGTTTCCAGGATTGTTATTTTCCGAAGAAGAGGAAAATAGGACAAGTGACTTTTTAAAAGAAAGATGTAGACGAAATCCCGCAGAGTCTGACTTGTACCGATCTATACCATTGTTACCAGTTTTAGGTAAATTTCTAGAAAAAACTGATGACGGGTAGATTGACGAGTTACCTAGAAGGAAATGGTATGTTGAACCCAAATCAGTTTGGATTTAGAAAAGGTCGCTCTACAGAGGACGCTGTGGAAAGCTTATTAGAAATAGTAAAAGGATGAGAAGAAGGATATTGTACGGCCATATTTCTAGATATAAGTGGCGCCTTTGATAATGCCCAACGTAACTTAATTTTGAAAACAATAAGATACGAGTAAGAATGTGCCATCACATTATATAACTTATTTTTCTCATATTTAGAGGATCGATCAATATTTATTGAGGTTGGGAGGGAGCGGATAATACGAGATTAAAGTGGGCGTCCGCAGGATTCTTGTAGTAGACCACTGCTATAGAACATACACATCAATAATCTCTTGAAACACTTGCAGGGAGAAAGAATACGCTTTGTGACTTACGCCGACGACATAGAGTTCGCAACGGTAGGTGATAGCAGGAGAAAAGTGGAAAGTTCAGAGCAATAAATTTTAAGAATATACGATGAGTTCTGCAAGAAGATGGAATTGGATATGTCTGAGACCAAAAAACAGGATGATGTGATTGGGAAATAGGGCAAGAAGCAGAAGAGATCCAATTGCCAAAGGGAAAAAAGATAAAAGTAGAGAAATTACTAAAATATTTAGTGATATGGTTAGATGAGAAATATAATTTTGGAGAACGTTTTTCAAAAACAAAAGTGTAAGTTGAAAAAAATTTACGCCATGCTCCGAGTTGGTTTTTCAAAATATTCAGCGACGTATAAATACCTACATAAATTATATACTGGAGATATATAATAACTTATGGAGTCTCGGTATGAGGAGATAGAATGATCATCCAGAAGAATGAAAACAAATATACGAGTACCCAGCGGATGCGTGTACTCAAAATGAGCGGTGCATTGCGAACGGCTCCGACAGCAGCTTTAAAAGTAATTACTGGTATTTTGCCTATAGATCTCCAAGCAACTAAATTGAAGTGCAGGAGACATCTGAAGTAGAAAGGAAAAATACAGAAAAATGGAGAAGAGATATTTAGTGAAGATAGGAAGAAATTGACGGACATGGTATTAAACAGCTGGCAGACTAGATGGGAAAAATATACTACTGTAAGCTGTTATGATTTTATGCAGGATGTTTGTGGGAAAGAAGAGACAAAAAAATGGTTTCAATCTAACCATTGCCTAGTGGAAATTCATGGCATTTACAAAAACATGACAATTACAAAAACATTGGGAATTAAATATTTACTGCAACATATTTAAATTTTAATTCAGTTATAAAGAAAAAAATGCCAGTTTTTTCACTCATTCAATCAGTGCAATGACTTTGATAATTCATGGCTAAATAACCACTCGTGCGATCACAATCAAATTTTAAATATAATCTAGAAATACATATTGTTTAATTGTTTGATGAGTTTGAAACTGATCTTATGTAAAATAAAAAAGTTCATATTAAATTAGCATGACTTTTTTCTGTTCTGGGTTTTCGTAAAAGAATGGAATTATCTTGTTATGAAACTGATGATAATGTGGGCTAAATTTTAAGCAATATTTTACCTAAGTGCTATCAAATATTTTATGTTATATATTTATTTGACTGTGTGCAAGTAACAAAGGAGGCTTAGCAAGCGGCGGGGATTGAGCGGTATTGCCGCGTTGACGGGTTTCGGTACTAGGGCGATATGCATGGGACACACTGAAAAAATAGAAAACCATTATTGGGATTGATCAATTAACAGAAGATGAAATAATATAATGTATAATAAATAATAAAATATAATGTATTTCAATAGTATGTATATAGAATATGAATGACTCTGGTTGCGTAGCAAATAAGTGACTAAGTAGTGTAAAGGGCCTCGTAAGGTAATCTTGAGAAGAGGCTGTCTGATGATCAAGAGCAAAAGAAATGTAAATAAATAAATAAAATAACAGAAACACTTTATTGACCCTTTTGTTATAAACGTTAATGACAATTCATCTGAATCATCTGACATTGATTCTGAGGACGATGACTGAATTCTCAGCAGGCTTGTAAATTTCTAAATATTTTACATGCGTCAAAATTGTAAATATGAAGAATGGTTAGCAAAGTAAAAACTTTATAAATAGTAGACATAGGCTCTGCAGCCAACACAACATTTTTAAACCTGCCGTTGGAGAATCTAAAGCTCTAATGAGAAAAGGTGATGAGAAATGGTATACATTAACCTAAATTACAGAAAGAAATGTATTTTGACGCAATGCATAACAGTGACGGAAGACTGCTACTAACAAGATTCGCAGCTCTAATTCACGACGAGGCTAACACGGCGACATCGCACGAGGTTCGACCGGCCAGGCCGTGGTGAAAGTCCATTGATTACACGCTTCAGTGCGTGCATATGGTCTCTGAAATATATATCGATATAAAAAGTACAGGCCCTAGAAGGTTTTATTTAACTAAAAATTGAGTTACTGAGGTCATTAGCTTCATAAGATTTATTTCGTTCTTTTACGACCTACCGAGAAAACATTGTTGTGCTACTTTGATAAGAACTTTTTTATCTTACATCAGATCAGTCTCAAACTCAGTAAACCATTAAATAATAAGTGTCTAGGTTATATTAAAATTTGGTTGTGGTCGGACTAGTGGTTACTAAGCAATGAATTTTCAAAGTCAGCGCTCCGATTGAAAGTGGAAAAAACGGCACTTCCTTCTTTATAACTGCAATAAAATTTAAATAGGAAAAACCTAATTCTCACTGTTAAACGCAGAATGAAATACGCAAAATTTATGTGTTGTGGAGCAATGGATTAACGTTTTATTAATACTCAAACTCTAGTATCAAGACTTTTTTCCTCGACAGTAAAGACCACGTGGAAGTCGAGAACCCAATATTACGTAGTACTGATAGCTTACCGACTATTCCTCTCGTTGTAGTAAAGTGGGCGTTTTATTCGTGTCAACAGAATCTGAGTGAGTTTATGTTCCAACGCTGCCGCCTTCATAAGTTGATTCGTAGAACCGGTAGTAATTGATATGCCAACTGTGACGGAAAGAGGGCTTGGTCTCCTAACGTTGGCCGACAGGACAGTATTCTATATTTATTTACCATAAATTCTAGGACATTGTCCGACAAGAATGAGGGTGCTGATGGCGGGTCAGTTCCTAGGACAAAGTTCGATACCTATCCTACTTAGAATTTCCATTGTTTTACCGTCTAAATTAACAACAGAACCTCGCTTATCTATACTACCACCTTAAACTAATACTGACACACAAAATACATAAAAGAACAATTACAACGACTACAAAAATAACAAATTACCACAACTCAGTCTCCGTGTCAGAGATATGGCTGCAGCCAATCTCCTCAGAATGGAGTTACCGTCCCTGGCACGAGGAATCTTGAGGGGACTTTTATCTAGCGATTTACGGTAACTTACTCTACTACTAACAAACTAATTACAAAATAATTAGAACTTCAAGTTTTAAACAGACAAATTTGACGCAACACTATACACAAAAACGCAATAAGCATACTAACCACTTATTTTAATAACTACTACGTAATTACGCAGTTCACACTTACACACATTCAGGTTACAAACATAAAATAAACTTCAACACAATTTCTTTAAATTATAATTTTACAACTAATTTTTATTTACAATTTTTTTTGGATGGCCTTCACCAGAGAAAGAAACACAGAGCATGGATGGGCTCCTAACAGTGCGCCACCTCCGTCCTGGGGGAATCCCCCTTCTCATGCGTAACGTATCCCAAGGTTTTCCGGTAGAGCACATTGATGGAAAATATTGATGAAGATGATCCTGAAAATTGAGCTCAGTCCCCTTCGTTGGAAGGCATCCCTCATCATCGGTAGCAGATAGTAAGGATCAGACAGCACTCTCAACGACTCCAGCAGCACCCTCAGCGTGGCTGCGGGATGACAGAAGAGGATCCAATCACCGTGTGAGGTAGCTTTTGAAACAAGCAAATGAAATAGGGCTCCCAAGCTTCTTGGCTCTTTGAAGGCGCTTCCTAGTCTTCCTGAGATCCCTCCTCTCATTAACTCCGGTCTCCACAACTCGCAAGTTTCCCCTTAGGGTACTGAACTCTTGATCGTCTCTAACACAATCTTATTGACATCATGTGCTAATTGCTCACAGGAGGCGATTTTCATGCTCTTGGTGATACATCTGGTGGAGCAATTCATTGTTCGAAATTGTCCCAATTACCACAACCCAATTTCAAACGTGATGAGTACCCCTGTATCTGATGCTAATCATCATTTATTTTCAGCCGAGTTTGCCAGCTGATGAGCCGACGATCTGACTCCGTATAGAGTACGGCATTGAGACTCTGCGTCGGCACCAGAATCTGCAACAAGTGTACGTCTGTATTGGACTCGCCCAATACAGAACTGAAATTTGTGATAACTGAATGTCTGTTGAGCACCTGTAGGTTCTGCGCTCGCAATCAGCTCCTCTCCTCGATCATGCAATTGTTCGTTATGCCATAGATGTGACTTGGTATTTGCATACAAACACACTAACACTAGGGGATGGTTTCTTAGGCTCATGGACATACTATACAGAAGCTTTAGCAACGTACCGATTGATTCATTTGGGGGGCAGTCGAGGAAGACAAAATACCGAGTGTACTCCATTATATCTGTGCACGAGACCATGCAACGCGCAGTGAACAGGACGAGCTTAGGCACATTCACCCGGGGATTAGTAACGAGGATGGCAGCAAATCCGTGGAGACTTGTGTCATATTATACTCAAGAGGAATACCCATCACCGGTACGTTTACGTTCCCTGCAGAACATCGAGACGTTCTTTGTACGTATACAGCTCCAGGTTTCCCATGGCCGACAACATCCTTCGTGCATTAAACTGAGCAACCCTAATATCTAAATTAGCCATAGTTGGTTTTTGTTGCAGAAGTAAGTCTACGGACCTTCTAGACTCGGGACACAGATTCTCAGTGGAATACTGCGTTCTTTTGTCAAACCTCTTACAAGAAGCACCACAGGGTTCTTCCTGGCAGTTGCAAGTCTCACGGCGATGACCCTCTTCAACAAATATGCTAGAGGTCTTCTTACTCAGACGGCACGTCGACCCGATATACCCGAACTATAGACATTTGAAGCAACTTGTGGGTGCTTCATACTTTTCCACACAATAAGAGCACCACCTGACGTAAATCCTGCCCGTGGTCAGGAGAGTCCTCCACATAGAAGGTGGGATCTGCACAACCTAGTTTTAGACATTTGGGCTCTTGCCAAGCCTGGCCCTGATGCTTTAGTTTGCTTTACTTTCGCATCACCTTTAGGCTTTTCCTGCGGACTCTCTGACTCTCCATTTTACTACATCCGCATAGATCGCCTCAATGTCTGTTCTCCGGAAGACTCATTTACCACACCATTGGGAATGGTGTGGCACCTTGAAACCCGGATCTTCTTGATAGCCAGATTTTTTGTAACTTCTTCGCGATATTTGGTACTTGATCTTCAGATGTGATTACCTTACCCTGCTTGGCCCTCACCACAATTGTGAGAATCTGTTAACTTCATCCCTGGCAGCCTCAGTGTACAGTATCTTTTTCCTGCACTCTGTGGCTTCGAGGACAGTAGGTTTGCCGAAAGATATTTAGCCATGAATTCGAGAACACTATCCGATACAGAATCAGCCATAGACTGCCCCACATTTGTAGATACCTAAAAGTGCTCGACCAACAACCTAGCCTTGGTGAACTGCGAGACAGTGGACTTCTCGTCTACGACCGAGATCGTGTCTTTTTTCACTTTCTTAATGGCATCTATTGCATCCTGGGGTTGTCCCAGCGCCTCCATCATCTCAGCATACGCCTCTACTCCCTCCTACGCTACCACAACCTAAATTTAGAACGCTGCCTGAAGTTAGCTTCTTCACGAATTATGACAGTCTATGTGTGGCTGCAGCAGCACCATGCCGTCTAAAATGGGTGGAGCTATGCTAGGCCAACCCTCCTCAGTATACATATGACAAACACCGCGCTTTCGCTCCACGGGTTACATCTCGTTACTTTTATTTCGAGGACAGTAGTCTCAATTATCCGACAACCGTGGCGTGGAGATTGCGTCTTCGATCCTAACGTATTGATAAACGGAGGAGTGCAGGTTTGATCCCTTGTCGCGTTGGAACATAGCGATATAACAATAATATACAATGTCGCGTTGGTCGTTGCTATGTATATATTTAGCGTTGTCTTTGTCCCAACGTCGGGAGAGGATAGACCCCAGAGGAAATAATTAGAATACTCGCTTGGCAATAGTTAGAGTAATTCTCTATTCAGGTTTTTGGCGTTTGGTTAATAAAACATTGACACATATAAACTATAACAAAGGTTTAATAATTGAATTTGCACATAAGCTCGAAGAGAGCTTATAATTAAAAAGTTATAATGATGAAAAAATTAAGCAAGTGATTACATAGTTATGTTAAATACCCTTATCGGAGCGAGAGATCAATATATTGCATTAACATGTTCTAAAGACTCGTAAGGACGTCAGGGTCCATTTAGAATGTTCCATATGCTTCCAATTTCCGTCAATACAGACTGTCATCAGAACTGTTGTCAGCTGCGACCCGTGAAGCCGCGCAGGACGCTTCTTGCGTCCCGTCGCCGACACACCCAGTCTCAGGCACGTCACATCGTTTCCAGCGAGTTCCCCATAGAAGAGATGATGATCAAGAAGAAGAAGAGAAGGAGCTCGGATGGGCGGTCACCAGTTTAAGTAACTGTGAGGGGTGTGTGTGGGGATTGGTTTGTAACTTCCCGAAAGCGCAACGAACCCTGGAAACTGCCCTGATAGGGGTGGGGGATTCCATGTATTGAGGAGCTCTTCATGGTAGGAGAAGTCATTGGGAAGGGAGTCGTTGCACACGGCTCTACGATAATTTGTGGAGATGGTAAGGCGTTGTCTTATGCATTTAAATGCAATTAGGAAGAAAGAGGGAGGTATGTCACATGGAGGGGGGTGACAGAGTGCAGTGGCGTGGCGAGTCATACAATCGTGTGTCATCTCGGGCTTGACCGCAGAGAAAAATTAGGTTCTCTGGGAACCTCACCACAGAGACGGGACAAACAGGAAAAGTTCTTATCTCTCGCGGCTGACGCCATGGAGTTCCGTCTGGCGAGTCACAATTAAAATGACACTAATTATTTAAACTATCGATTTAAAGATCCGCTCTGGAAATATATTATAAAATTCTTGCGTAATGTCAGCTTTGCGTAATATTATAAACCTTTGCGTAATGTTTATAGCCCCGTGACACCCTCACTCGGCCAAATTGGGCTTTCTCTCCAGATGACTATCGATTATGTACCTTAAATTTATCGGCAACCTAACGTCTCTCCTTCCCAATTTCTTCGCGGAAATAATCTGGTTACACGGAAGAGTAAACCTGATGACACGAACCTTACCACATCATAAAAGAAGACATGAAATAAATTAGTAAAACCATCAATATCCATCACTAATAATGATTTGTGTAAATTATTTTCACAAATACCTCATTCCAATAATTAAAGAAATATGCATTTTTCACTGTCATTTCACAGAATTCATGATTTTACTAGAGCTCACATTCACAGCTCTCAGTTACACGAGAAATTTAAAGATCCCTTCACTTATGTGATACATTATCATTGTTAATAGTATCTTCATACTTTTATAAATTCTTGAGGCTATTTGTGTGATAACATGAAAGAAGGGGAGATACGTGAAGTTGGATGGTAAAATAAATGATTTAATGAATAAAAATAATCTTAACTTAACACGAAACTACGGCTAATAGAGACTTGAATGACCGAGACTCGGGTCCGTTTCCGGGCTGAAATAGTGGGAGCCATTGTGACCTCATAGAGATGAGACTCGAAAGATAAAGAAATGAAAAATAGATTAAGAGGAGTACATCAGAAACTCATCTTATCTTACTAATTTATAAAATTAAAAAAATGTTTTTATGTTTAATACATTATGATCTTGAACACTAATAGGGTTATTAACTTCGGGTTCTTTCCGAATGAAGCGAAAAAATTCAATTAAATATTGATCGTGTTTAAATCTGAAGCATTGTTCAAATAATTAATTATCAGAAGTTAAAAATCGAAAATTGAAATCGCGAACAATAAAAATGACGTCTTCTGTATTTGGTAGAAAAGGGTCTCGTTATGACGTCTCATCGGCTCCCACTATTTGGCCAGGATACAGATAGTCGGAACTCCGCGCAACATAATACCCGTTTAGGCTACCGAGCCAAAAGTGAGGGCACGGAGGTGAAAGAGAAGGAAAATAACCGCTATTCTGAAAACATTTGTCATTCGAAGGGAAAGATCTACTAATCTGGAGCGCGCCTTCCGAATTTCCCCAACGACTACCGAAGTATGACAAGTACAGTGTACGTCGAAGAGGTAGTGAAGCCGTTTGCGTGGAAAGCGCGATCGTCTCACCCCATTAGCAGACGCAGCCACTGCTTTCAGACTGGCTAGTAGCGAAAACGGGAGTTATACGTATATAGTATATAAGCCGCGCAACATAATTCCCGCTCTCGCCCGGTAGCTACTATTCCGAATAAGTAATGTCATGTTTCCTAATACTGAATGACGATACCCGCTACACTTAGCAATGCGAAAGAGTTACATATTAAAAGGCTCAGTAAAACTCGAGCGATAATTCGAAAAAATGACGCATCGTTGATCGATGGGAGTATAACTCACACTGTCAGAGAAACATATACGTCATACGTCGATCACAGTAAGGTTCTGTGCTTCCTACATGGTCAAAGTCGCAATGCTACCACTCCCCATTCGACAGGGAAACAGATTTAAACTTAAGGGTGCAAGAGTGCACTTTTCCTCATTTTTTGTCGAAAAATGGAAAAGTAGTGGTGCAACTATCTTGATCTTTTGTGTGCTAATACACCAAGTAATTTCCTACCTTATTCACGTAAAACATTTTCTCGCGACCACTCAGGAAATTGATAAAGGAATTGTGGGTGGACACTCCCTCATTAGGAGTGGTTAGACGATCGGACTTAAATTTTTCATACAAATGTCCTGCTTATGCCTAATGATACTAAATGTAATGCTTTTCCCCATTTAAGTCTGAGAAAACGCTAATTTTCCAAAAGGGGTGAAATGTTGTAGGGGTGGTTCGCAGGGGGTTTCTTCTGTTGATGAAAAACACGTAAACCGTATTCCTTTGGACAAGCTCACACAATCCTGAGTAGTTTTTGAACGTCTGAAATACACCTGTTTTCAAAGGGGGTGTGGGAGAACGGGGTGGTGTGAGTCATAAGATGTGGGGGAATTTTTAATCTTAGCTACTGGAATGTACATTATTGAGTATGTATACATGAGACTAGCTCTCCCCGACATTTTAAAGTTTGATGTTTTTGCTCGATTTTTTTCAAAATTGCATTTCTCTTCCCAAAATTGCAATTGAGTGTCCCAGCGCGATGAGGGCAACACAGACAGTCCCCAATAATGGAGTGTCTTGATAAAACATAGGAGCTTCCTCGGCTCAAATTTCACTCTAATACATTCTAAAACATAGAAGTTATGGAGCGATGAATTTACTGCGCCGCCAATTTTGTGGGGCAGTATGTGTATGTATATAGTCCTGTTAGAGTTGCTACCCATCCTGCGTTACGCAGTCTGAAAAAGTGTCTAGCGACCTGTGAAGACCAAATGAACATTTTCTCGCCTTTTTCTGTTTTATTTAAAGTTAACTCACCAACAGTGAACAATAAAAAATACATTGATAATACTACTTAAACACAATAAAAGTAAAAAGGTATAATAAGAGAAGATTATCTACCATTTTATTTCATATGATTATGGACACTAGACAAACTTATTCCTTTTCTTGTTCCCTTATTCCATTGTATCAACACCGCATACACATCAAGAAAAATATTTTTTCACTTATTTTTAAAAATATCTGGGTGACCGAGCTTCGTTCGAATAACTCACAAAATGGTCACATGACAAAATATTTTTCGCAAAGTGATTCAAACCATGGTTTACTTACTCAGTTACACTGCTGTGTAACCGTGAATATAACGAATGATAATTCCATACGTAACTATTTTGCTTATTTGGTTGCTGCACAGTTTACATTGCACGTATAAGATGTTATTATTTTAATGGTTATGTCCGGGCGTGTGTCCGGGTTTAAGGAGTAATTCTGAATTTTATGGAATTGACACTCCTTATTTACGAGGTAGAACTCATTACTGAGAGTAAATAGAAAATTATAACCATTTGTGTTTAATTGTGCTTTCCTCTTTTATTCACTCATTCGTAAACAAATGAAAATTATATATTCATTGTAACCCATAATATACCCTATTTATAACATTCGACATAACTATTAGACATACAATGAGATAAGTGTTGCCTACGTGGTGACCACCGTGAGAAAGTATTCACCGTCCCTACGACACCGACCATTGGCGAACTGTCTTTAGTTAATAGAAGGTATTTTGCCTCTGATTGGTAATCACTTATTCTTCAGGTCTTTACTTTCCAATTATTCATAGGTACAAGGAAAGTATAATGAACGTCCGGAAAATAAATTGAGATCCCTTCAGGTCTTTACGATAATGGAGTGTATGTGATAGATTTTTGTTTATTCTATAACACACAAAATAATCAACGTATCCGAACCGAACTTGAATTTGGTTTGAGTACATTTGGAATAGGAACCCATTTCTGCAGACTCTTGGCACACTCTTTCTGTCGCTGTAGACACGTGGGTGTTTACTCGTGTCAGCAGAATGATACTTTCGCACGTTGCCGAACGCAATCGGGAAATATTAAACTGGGGTAAACGTAGAAATAAAATACTCTACATGCGTGTTCATTTTCCATTGAGGATTCAAAACTACAGCCGTATTCTTTGGATGTTTATTGTTTTGTTTCCAAAAAGGTAGTAGTAGAATTTTGTTTTTAAATTCTTTACTGAATTTTCTTTTTGAATTGAACAGATCTAGGAACACATTTTAACTCTGAAGAAACTTACAATCCTCTTATTTCTTTGCCAATTATTAGTTAACATGAATTCGTATTTTGTTAGTAGAGTCAACTTTCATTCAATGTGATGTGTTGTTACTACGTTACATCAAAAGTAGTCGTCTCAAATTCAAATGAATATTGTATACTTCATAACGTTTCAGTCTTGAAAATATTAAATGCGGTAATTTAATTACCTTTTTTAATAATAAGATAAAAGTTCGTCAAATTTGTTCGAAGTATAGGGAACAAAGTCTCATATACGTGCGAGGTCCGAGTTCGATCCCCGCCGAGAAAGTTATATTTTCATTTATTTTTGATAACGTAACCTGCCTCATTATACTTTACTCGTGTGTTTAATATTTTTATTGTTACTATTAGAACAATTTTTTCAATTAAAGAACAAATTTTAAGTCAGCTTTATCGAAAAACACCGGTTCAATCAGCTTGATGTGCTGTTGATGGTGATCTGAGTTTTCGGATTCTTAACTATTATATAACTTATTTGATTGATTGTTACAAATTTAAAAAATTGTTAATGATTGAAAGAACATTTGAGATGGAAACTCATATGAACTGAAAGAAAAATTCTTGCAGTTAAGCTGCAAACTTAAGCAGTTTCATTCGCATGTTAGTTACTCAGCAGCTATTTATTAATAGTAAAAATGTTAAAAAGAAGATAAATATATAATAGACCTATCATATGATCGAAAAAATGAATAAATGAAAGCATCCGTTCTCTCGGGGATTCGAACCGCGAAGTGTGGGAGTATGAAGCTCGTACGTTTACCCCTGGATTATCAGGCACCGACAGTCTGGGAGGTATTATTTGGTTTATTAATGACGCTAATATAACACGTTAAAATTGTTCTACAAAGAAAATGACCATGTTATATCACATTTTCAAATCAAAGTACATCTAATCTGTTAATTTCATTAAAATCGTTAGAGCCGTTCTTGAGAAACTTTTCGACAAATACATAGATATATAGGTACGTAGAAGAGTACTGCGTTGCTTAGACTTGACCTGCTTCTTAATCTATTTAACGCTTGTTTAAAAGAAGGATATTTTCCAGATCCATGGAAATGACAAAAGTTAGTGCTCATACCAAAACGGAAATGACAGGATCCAAAAGACCTAGCTGCTTACAGACCTCTGGGAATGCTTGATAGCATAGGAAAGCTGTATGAGAGAATAATTCTGAACAGAATAGAATCATGCTTTGACGAAAATGGATGTCTTTCGGACAAGCAGTTTGGCTTCTGGAAAGGAAAGTCAACTATGAATGCAGTTCACGAGGTCCAATTGGAAGTGACTAAGGCATCTAAATTGCCCCCTAGTTCTGGCAGTTTTTTGCGTAGTGATTACTCTAGATGTAAGAAATGCGTTCAATTCAGCAAATTGGGAAGACATCTATCGCTCACTTGAAAGATATATTCCGTGGTATTTACTGCGTGTGAAAGTAGTTACTTGGAGGAAAGATGCCTGCTGGTACAAACAGACAATGGAACAGCTACCATAGAGCTATCACCCGGAATTGGGCAAGGGTCCGTCCAAGGAGGCACGTTGTGGAATAGTCAGTGCGATGACCTCCTTCGTTTACATCTTCCAGAAGGGGTAAAGATGGTGGGTTACGCCGATGATGCAGCCATGATAGCATGATACCACGGAAGACTTGGAATGGAAATGTAACGAAGCCTTGGAAACAGTTGCCGTGTGGATGAAGATTACTCGCTCATCACAAAACGGAAGCGGTAATAATCACAAAGAGACGCAAGTATAACCTACCCCTTCTTGAAATTGAGAGACATGCCGTCAAATTCCAGGAAAATCTTTGTTACTTGAGTATATGGATAGACAGGAAATGGAGTTTCCGGGAGCATATTATGAAGGCGTCTGCCAAAGCAAGTGGAATTGGCACAGCTCTACAACATCTAATGCCAAATATCGGTGGTTCGAAACTGGAAAGAAGATTACTGCCGACCAGTGGGGTACATTCCGTGTTACACTATGGATCACCAATATGGGGACATTACGCCCATAAATGAATAGTTAAGAGATACATGGCGCCTGTCCAAAGAAAAATGGCATTGAGAGTCATTTGTGGACATCGGACGATATCAACAGGAGCAATTTTGGTGTTGCCTGGCATCCCACCCATCTGGTTGCAAGCAAAGGAAAGGGCGATAATATTGGAGAAACAAAACCAAGTAGGCACAGACAAAACTCTTCGACAGGAGGTAAAAGAAGAAGCCCGTAGAGAGTTGAATAGGAAATGGCAAGCCGAATGGGTCACGTATCCGAAAGGACGATGGACGCATACATCGATCCCTAAGATTGAGGAGTGATGCAAACGACGGCATGGCCAGCTGGACTACTAACTCACGCAAGCCATCACCTGATATGGGTGTTTTGGGGCATACTTGCACCGTATGCACAAACGAATGAACCCGACCTGTCAGAGCTGCGGAGCGGAACTGGACGACCCAGAACATGCAATATTTGCATGTCCCACATACGAAAGGGCACGCATGATAGTCGCTACAGAAATAGGATGTATTCTGCAACCTGATAACCTTATGGATGATAACATGATGGAAACCCCGGAGAAATGGGAAAAAGTGGCATGTTTAATTCGGCACATTATCATGAAGAAGGAGGTAGAATTGCAAAGCGGAGTAGAGTGAAGTACACTGAGAAGCAAACAAGTGACGCTCCTGAACCCCTAATCCTGACACCTGAGTAATAGGTCGAAGGGACGAGGTAGTAGGGAAAGTGCAACCACTGAGGGAATCCATTTAGATCATAACAGGCCCCCACTAGAGGAATGCTAACGCGATTCCGGTGGGGATCCTGGTATCGTAGGACCACTGGTGAGGAGTTTGCTCCTTCCACGTCCACCAAAAAAAGAAAAAAAAGAAAAGGTACAGAGATACATAAACACATAGGTACATACAATTATTGCTCGCTTAATAGTATAGGATAAATATAATGGAAAGACAACATAACAGAAAGATCGGATTCAAACTTCATAATAAAATATTTTTTACGTAAATTATTTTTTAATTTCATTATTTACATTACAATGTACAACAGAAATGTACAACATCGGATTCAAACTTTATACGATAAACTTAAATGTAATGTGTTGTGTAAAAAATATTAATTTTTTACTCACCGTCCTCGGAAAACAATATGCTCGTCAGACGCCATTTGGGCTCGTTATAATAGTGTTTTACTTATATTCACGCTTTATTTTTCAATGTTTGATATTAATATTGAATTTTTTAATTATTCAAATTTGAAAAATGCTAAAATTCCATTTCTTTTGCGTGTTTGTTAAAATATTTAATAAATAGTCCCCCCTTTTCCTTCTCCACCTCACAGGCTAGTCATAAGGCCTGCAAATACAAAACAAAAAGGTGGCAAACCTATATCCAATTACCATGATTTTTCTTGTAACTATTAACTACTACAACCTTCAAACCAAAAAGAAAAAAAGAAGGAATATAACGAGACAAACTGTTTCTCCGTAACCTTGCAGTAATCTTCCTTCCAGAGATAAGATGGTTATCTGAAATGCTGTTACACAAGGCATGAATTGAACTGGAATAGTTGAAAAGTAAATAAAGTACGACCCACAGATTATATTAGATAATTAGCGCTCACACCACACACCACACACACACACACCATATATATCGGGTATCTGAGATACTGCACAATTTGTGTAATAGACTCACAAAGGCCAAAATTCTGACAAATGTTGTGAGTCAAATACAGTTGTTCGTTTGTAAAGGAAGTCAACAAAAAGATCTACTATTTTATCAATATTTGTCTACAAGTCTAAGTGGACTATTTCTTCACAATAAAATAAGTTAAACTATAGAAATTAAGCTCATTTCATATCATTTAAATACTTTTATGTTTACTTTATTTGTCTTGGGAAGACAAACACAAATTTCTAATATTATTGTCACTCTAATAGGTCAAATAAAATTCAACAAGCAAAAACTTTTTTTCATTTTCTTGATCACCTAAATCCTTCTTCAATCACTTGATAATGTTTTGTTACATTTTCTATTAATTGATACGAAGAGCTGTATAAAATTTTTAAGTGAATTAATTAATTATTTATCAGAAACTTTTAAAACCTGATTTTCGGTTAGTCATAACCCTGCATGCTGAGGCATAGAAAATTAAATTAAGTTCTATTTTTACATACTAAAGTTCACAATTGTGTCTCCAAATATATTAATCTTACATCTGGGATTGTTTAAGGTATTCATCATGGACATGCCTTCTTTTTAATTTACACAAATCATTTCATTTATTTGTCTATTATAGAGTAAAGAATTCTAAAATATTGTTTGAAGAAGGTATGAAAAAATATTAAAGTAGAAATTGTTTCATTGACAGTGTTTTAACTATATTTAAAGTTGATGAAGTGTTGTAAGGAGAATGGGATACTCATTATTTTGAAGGAATTCTTAACATTAATTTTGGAAACTCAATCTTAAAACTACAACCTTGATAATAATTTAAATAATCACACTTTTTAGAAAGGAACCAAGTCAAAATTTACTATGCAATATGAATGTTCTTGAGAATTTTGCCCAAGTGATGGGTTGATATTTTCATCTTGATTTTTGACAATTATAATATCTCTTTTATAAATAATAAATTTATTGTCAAAAAACAGTACAAACTGCGTATGACCACGTGGAGGGAAAAAAAAATTAATTTACTCTCCGGAAGCAAGCAAGGGACCATCCCATCAATTCCGATCAAGGGCCCTAAGGCAGAGGCGGATTCAAAAAATTCAGCAAAAATTCCTAGATAAGATAAAAAGTTAGCTGCGAGTTATAATACTAATAGAATGTCAATATGTTTGTAATTTTAAGCAAAAAATTACATGTAAGTTATTATCGAACTATAGATTATTCTGAGTATAGTGCTTAAAAATTGAAATAACACTAAATATATACTAATAGCACTCAATATATACTAAACGAAGCTTGATGTGGGGTGGTGCCAAAGTCGTGTCCCACGAGATTATACCTGTTTACGTTTGTAAATATCAATTGACTGTCAATAAAATTGGCAAATCAGTTAATTGACACTTATCATTCATTTTATATCTTAATAGTACAGGGGAGACAAAGGCCACATTCAGAGACAAAAAACTGATTACAATAATGAATGATACAGAAAAAGCTGCCTAGATATGTTTGAAAAAGTCTTTTAGAATTTTTTACAAAACCAGAAAAGTGAGGATTACAATGATTTAATTAAGGAACTGTTGGAAAACTTCAAACAGTAGGGTTGTCAGATGAATTTGAAATTGCATTTTCTAAACTCTCATCTTGACTATTTTTGGAACAATATCAGAGACTCTTGTGAAGAACAGGGTTCCCCAAGATATCAAGGAAAGTGGGATATTAATATGATGGAAGATTTCTGTTGGATGCTTAAAAGGGAAAATGAAGCAAAAACACAGAAAAGAAAAATAAATCTGTTGCATAGATCATTTGAAGATAAAAGAGTTCATTACAAAGGGAAAAAGAAGTAAAGAAAACATCATTTCTCACCTCGAAGTGATATTCACAGCTTTTAATAACCTCATCTCACTAAATATCATATAGTTGAAATTCTCTGGCTCCAAATTTGAATTCAGGGCATCAAAATACATATTGTAGAATAATGTTTGGTTGATTTAGACAGTTATATCTGATGCTGAACCCTCCTAAAGCAAAATTTTCCATATTTTCCCTATTTATAGGTGTTTTTTTTTTGTGATTTAAAAAAAATCAGAGAGATAGAACAATTCTGGCAGCAGATTCAGATTCAGCACACCAGAATATTTATCAAATAATTAATTTTTGTCCATTTTACAGTTATATCTAATGCTGAACCTCTGAAAGCAACATTTTCCTTTTTTTTCTATTCAAAGGTGGTTTTTCATGATTTTAAAGAAAATGGAGAGTGATGGAGCATTTCTGGCTCTGGATTCAGATTCAGCACATCAAAATACATAAGGATACATCTGTCTAGTCATTGGTTCAGACCACTTTTTAATTTTTATGTGCCTGTGTTATTGATATAAGAAATGGAAAAATTCAAATTGATAAAATTGTCTAGTAATCAACTTTTGTTTGTTTTAAGGAAAAAAGAATATTCTTTAAAATCATCTTTGTAAAATTCCATATTAATTAAGACAATTTATGTGCTAAGGTAGAAAATTTGTAAACATTGCAACTTAGGAAGTTGATAAAAATTTTGTAATTGATTGCTGAAATAAAAAACATGGGTCCTGGCTTAATTCTGAGAAAATCATAAATGAATTTTTATGTTTTCACATAGTATCTATACAAAAATTACCAAATTTGTACATCTTCTTCTCAGAATTTAGCCAGGTAACCCATGTTTTTTATTTCACCAATCGATTACCTGTAGTTTTCTTAACAACATATTAAATTTTCATCAGTTTCTTAAGTTAAGTTTGTTAAGTTCCCATATAATTGCTTAAGTCTGTCCTTGTCAATAGATATTCTATCTTTAAAAAAAGGGGGACCTCTGTTTGACAAAATTCTTCACATTCAATAAATTAAATTTTCTAAACGTGTAGGAAATTTCAGCTAAAAAAATGAAAACTGTCAGAGATTTAATAATCAATTCTAAGATATTTAAAGGGGACCCAGTGAAGATAACAGGAAGTGTGTTCTTGGTTATTTTGTACAAATAAGACATACTTCCACAAACACAAAGTTTTGAAAAAACTAGTTTATGTTCAGAAAATTGTATTAGAGGTATTATTTTAAAATATAACTTCTCTGGCAGCTTTCAAAACATTGGGTTGAATCTTGGCATACATATACAGAAATATATTGAACAAGATTACTTTAGATTTTTTAAATTTGTTGCAATTTTTAGGGTTAGAAATTGGAATAAATTTCTTGAGAGGGGGCCCTGTATAGGACCCCATTTCAAAACACAAAACTAACAACTACAATTTTCTGTATAAAAATTAATAAAAAAATATTCTCTACCTGTTTTTTTAAACATAAATAATGGGGTCCCCAAATTGTCAGATTACAAATTTGACAAACATACATGTGACATATATCTTGGGGCCTCTACTTTAAAATATTTAATTCAAACTTTACACTCAACAATAAATTTCTAAACAAAAACCTTATAGTTGGGGGTCCCAGGCAATTGTACCGGCTGCACCGGTGGTAGTTACGCCACTGGACTCATATATCGTGATTCTATGTTATACTGTTACCATTTTTCTCATCTGTATGCAACCTATGAGAAACAGTAAGCATTCATTTGACAAAGAAGTTGTTTTTAAGTAACTCATAATATTATGTAATACTTGATTAACACATCAAAGTAAATGCATTGAACTACAAAATTCTTATAATCAAATCCTTCAATGCAATGATCTCCAAATGGGAAATTATAGTACCTACTAGATTGTTGTTAAGGTGTGTAAGATAGAAACTGGAATGTAAAGAAATAATTTGTTAGGTCAAAGGCCTCAGTGGGGGGGATGCAATAACCCCCCAGTGAGCAAAGTGAGTATATAGTATCACTCAAACATTACTCAAACTCTCCACACCTATCTTTCCTTCACTTGTCCATATATCTTTTTTTTTTAGAATTTTACACTTCCATGTATTCAGAAGACTTTGATCTTTTATGGTTATCATCCATAAAATTACAATTAATTTTATTTATTTTATTTAGATAGCTGCAATTCACTAAATAGCTTTCTAGGTTCACAATCCTTAACCAAACTCCTGCCAAACCTCCCCTTCTTCCTAATCCTTTACCACCAACAGTTTTCCAACACAACACTAAAGCACACTCTGGAGCAACTAGCAAGAAACAAAGAAACCTTAAAAAACCTTGCTCCAAATCACCTAGCAAACATGACACACTCTCTCAGTCCTCAAAAATTTTAATCTTAGGAGACAGTCATGGCAGGAACATGTCCTCCAAACTGAGAGAGTTACTCCCACATAAGTTCTCAGTCACTGGGATTTTTAAGCCTAATGTCAGGATGGCTGATGTGATCTCAGGACTTCCCACTGATTATGCACCATGGGACACTGTAGTAATTATTGGAGGGCAGAATGACGTTAATTTGGATGGCCTCTTTGATCCTAAGAAACATATAACAACTATTCTTAATGCCACCAAAAACACCAATGTAATTATGACTACTCTGCCCCCATGGCATAACAACACTTCTATAAACAACAAAATTAAAATTGACAACAGGGACCTGAAACAATACCTGAGAGATACTCCAATTAAACTTATTGATCTCGACAATCTCTCAGCGCAGCAGTTTACTAGACGTGGTCTCCACCTGTACCAATCTGGTAAACACACTCTTGCTAGTTTTATTACAACAAGGATCCTGGGTACACACAATTCTCCACCCGAAATCACCTCCATTCCTGCTCCTTTCAATCCACCACTCACACCCAATCCTCCTCCACTTTCCATTCCTACTTGCTCACCAATTCCTTTGCCTGTTCCACTCACACCCATTCCTCTCACTTCTCCTACTCACCCTAACTCTCCATCTCTAATCCCTCGCCCCATCACACCCTCCTATGCCTCTGTGGTGTCCTGCCAATCCACATCACCCAAACCCCGACTCCATACACCTGCTTCTCGCATCACTTCCTATAACCTACACAGTGCCCCCAAACCCAACAAACCCATGAACCTATAACATTCCCTAACTTCTGCACCTGACTTGACAAACAACAAAACATTATCTACTCTACACCAAAACATACGATCATAAAAATAAAAAAAATTGCTAGAGGTACAGTTAGATACAACATTAAGGTATATATCAGTACTATGTTTCACTGAACATTATCTACTCTACACCAAAACATACGATCATTAAAAAAAAAAAAATTGCTAGAGGTACAGTTAGATACAACATTGAGGTATATATCAGTACTATGTTTCACTGAACATTGGCTATCAGACACTCAAATTAACTTATCTCTTCCTTTGTGACCAGAATAGGTTCTCCCACATAGCAATGAGGTAAATTAAGTATGTTGATATAATCTTTTATAAATTGTGTCAGTAATATTTAAACTGATTTCTCTTGGAGTGTGGTTTACATGATGAAGCGGTGATCACTAGTATGATATTTATTAAGTTTTGGTACATATTATTGAATAATTAACTTGATCAATTACATGCATGTTACTTGGTATTTTCAGTAGAACTTTGAACACACAAAATAATTATTTTTTGAGTGTGATTCTTTTTTGAATCTTATTAAAATACTGAACTCTTTTTTAAAATTATCCTTATAATTGAGAGGTTTATTTCTCATAACATACTTGTATGTGAAGGAAGAGAAGGTCTCCTAGAATTAATGGAGTTCAAAATGAGCACAATGTACTAATCTTTTAATCTTAAAATTGTACAGTTACCAATTCAATTTACTCTTCATTTTTTAAATTTTCTTCATTTTAAAGACATAAATCTAAATCTTTGTCTTTTTTCACCATCTATCCTAGGTCTCTACAGCTTCAGTTTCAAGTTTTAGAGCACCCTTCATGATGCTCAAAGAAGAGACAACTTTTCAATAATATCTGTACTCAGTGCTGAACACTCTGTAAATCAAGCAGTGGCATAAATACACCTAGTGAGGCCTGCGACCAAATTCTTTTTTGAGGTATCCATAATAAAGTAACAGAAAAATGTGTCTGTTTGCCGTGCTTTAAATTATATTAAAGAAATTCAAATTGATATTTTAGTTGTATTTAATAATAAGCTTAAGAATTGTATATTTTATCATTACTAAAACTTTAAAGTATATATCAGTATTTATATAATTTTTGGGAACTCATTTGAAGACTCCTCAGAGGATGGGGTCTGAGGGAGACCATCCCCCATGGAACATCATGATGGACTGATTTTTGCTATTAACACAAATATCTTTCCCATGAAGCAGCACAAAAAGAAAACAAAAAGATTAGCACCTGTTGTTAGGAGTTGTTTCGAAGCATGTCACAAAATTTCAATCACAATTCTTAAATTAGAAAAAAGAATTAACATAATCCTTGTAGTAAACTTATATTTTAATATTAACAGTTCTCAGTGATTTTACTTTTATGAAGGGAACAAAAAATTGTATGTTTTTACTACAAAAAATAAACATACTCGTACAAAACTATGCAAATAAGTAAAATAAAAGTGGACTCAATTAAATATTTTTTCATTTACAATTTTACTAAAACAGTAACCATGCTTTTTTCTTTTTTTTATTCTTACTCCAATCTCCCAATTCTCAATAATTTTGAGGAATGCCATTTCACATAAAGCTTTTGTAAAGTCCTGGGTAAAGATGAACCATTCTGTAAGACCACCTATATTAATGAGTAAAACAAATCATGGAGTATTATTATAAACATTCCATACATGTTTGGTAACAAACAGGCATAGATAATGATAAGTAATAAACTGAACCTGCACAAGGTGCAGACAAATATGGCACTGAACTCCCTTAAGCCTATCTTTGTCATCTATAAAATGTTTTATGAACTCCATTTATTATGAATATGTCCATATATTGCAATATTTGGCACTGTAAGAACTAATACTGTTTCCTTGGAACTTAATTTACCTCATTTCTATGTGGGAGAACCTATACTGGTCACAAAGGAAGAGATGCAAAATGAATTTTTAAAAAACTAATCAGGAAATTTCAAGTGTATGTATCTCTTTATGTGTAACTCATGATTCTGATGAGTATCATATCAAATCTGTATATAAAGGATTTCTAAAACCAAACACATTTTTCATAAAAAAAATTATTTGTACATTAAAAAAGTTATCTGATTTACCTATTCATAAAATATCTTAATGTGTAGTTTTTGAGACACTTAGTATGATAAACCTAGGAAATATGTACTGAATGTACTCATTTAAATAAGTATTGCATATTTTGACCAACTTATAGGTGTGGGAGGTGGGGAAGAGATGGGAGAAAAGGAAGAAGGATTGAGGGGGTCCCAAATCCATCCGAGATCATCTTGGTGATCTTGCTTGGAAAGGGTCCAGTTTCTCAGTTTCAACCTCATCAACTGCTTGCATATTTTGTTGAAGGGGCACCTTGTACATTCCTTGACTCTTTTCTCATGTTTCTCATACTGGAAATTATTTGTTAGTGCTTTGTCTTTTTGAATTTTCAGTTAAGAGTTAGTTGTTGTGTGATGGCATCTTATGGACACCCAACTAGTGAGAGAGTTCATGTTGAGTCATGAGTACTAGTGTATTAGAGTGATGTAATGTGAATAAAGTAATGCAAAATTACTTTGTGTTCTAATATCCCTCCAACATAAACTGATATATTTCCAAATTATCTAATTTAGTGACTTTATAATAACTGGATATGGGGAAGTTGATGCAATTATTGATTCCTCTTCTCCGTTATGAGTCTAAGAAATGTCATTATTAAAATTTATAAAAACTTTGTGATTGTTTTCAAACGGATATATTTTGGAAATACCACCAAATTGCAATGTTTTTTATCTTCAGGATGTTTTTCAAGTTTATGAACTATCTAAAGATAAATAAATTTTGTTTACATCCCTTTTTCTTAATCTATACAACTCTCATTTCATCAAAAGGTGGTTTGAGTTTCTCCTTATTTCATAATAATATTTCCACAATATATTCTACTTTGACCACCAATGTCCTTTCATTTGTTTTGTAATCAAGTTTTAATTTCATAATTATTTATAGTGTGTAATTTTGGATTCTTGCAACAATGTTATTCTAAAGAAAGGAGTGGAATCAACAAAATCAAGGAAGAGAAAAATGACCCCAATTTTTAAAAAATCAGCCTCATACACAAATAAAACAACAAACTTATTCAGGAATTGTAGCAGCTTCTAACTGGTTCATTCAATCTGCTGTGAAATATCATCATAATTAAATTAAATTCCAATTGTGGATTTACTACACTCATTGTGACTTTTTTAACTTCCAAAAGAACCTACCTATGGAGAAGTTGTTGCGATATCAATAGCCTGGTGAATTTGGTGATGGGCCTAGACTCACATTTGAGACCTATTGCTCCAGAATCTGGGGTACTGTCCAATATAGCAGTATTTCTCCATCTGTGGTAAGTGTACCCCTGGTGGAATTTGTAATGCACACAGGGATGGACCAACATGGATGCCAAGAAGGAAAATTTGGACCTTCCAGGACTCTGGGTTGAAAGGCGCACTGACTATGAAGCAATAGTCAACTAAGCTATGAAATATTTAATGCTTTTCCCTATATCATTCTTGTGCAAGACTGCAAGTTAGGTTGGTAAAAGTGACCTCTATGTATACGTCCAGAAAAATGCATATAGGTCGTATACATTATATATTTTTTAAATTAAGAATATTTGTTATAATATTTTTAATATATTATGGTACCTTATAATATATAGATTCATAATGTATACAAGGCAAGCTTCTATCAATAACCATGGTTTGATGAAAATTCAATTTCCCTCATGGTGGCCATTTTACCCCACCTTCCCCTATTTACATTTTTATTTTTGCCAAGTAGTTTACTATAAGAAGTTTGAGATAATATTACACTACTACACATATTCAATAACATTTATGAAATCAAATTGTAAAACAGGATTTTATTCCATACTCCCATCTGTGGTCACATATACCCTACTTGGGAATGTGATGCAACCTCACCGGATCAGCCAGGTCGAGGAAGTGGTATACAGGCTTCAGGAGGAGAAATGTGTGGTGTAGAAGACAGCATCTTTCTAGACAGAGCAAAACATCTTAGGTTTAAGTCCTGGTCCATCACCATTTTCACCTGCCCATTGGTGTTGCTACTACACTCTATTTTAAGAAGGCAGAATAAAGATTTTCATGTGATAAATTAGATATTACGATTTTCCTTTGGGCTCTTTGATCAGATTTGATGGGATGATCCCTTGCTTGCTTCCAGAGAGTAAATAACATCTCCTCATTGTAGTCATTCCCAGTTTCTACCTGCATGCGTTAATTAACAATTTAAATTTCTTTTAAAACAAGAAATTTTTCTAAAGAACAAGTAGATTTTTAATGTTTTTATATTTATTTCTAACTTAATTAATGTTACACAATTAGGAATATAAAAAAGGTAACAAGACAAACAAAACAGTTATGAGAGATTACAAACTTTAATATTAACTATTGAGTAAACTAATACATAGAGAAATAATTTTTTCCCTATAATAACTTAGAAGAATGATTTTAAAACAAAGTTTTGATTCATTAAAGTTTACAAAAAGTTGATTCATGTGCAACCATGTCTCTTTCAATATCTGCAACACTTGCACAGCCTGTAAAAGGAAGAATATATAAATGTTAGTGCAAATGTGAAGTATTGTAAAATGAAAAAAAATTGTCAAACCTTGACTTCACAATTGACATCACAACACAGTTTCACAATGGTACAATAGGTTTTTACAAAAATAATGATCATAACTAAATCTTCATGAACCATGCAGTGGCAGACAGAACTACCCATCTTCTTAAGTCAAAATATTTCATCAAAGACCCAGAACTGAAGAAATTTTCCCGAGCCATTTCCAGAACTGAAGAAATTTCCTTATAAAATTAAGTTCATGTCGAATTAATTAAGGAGAGAAATTTCTTTTGATCTCATTTGAACATGCTGATTACCACAGGTCAATTGTTTATACATTGTGTACATAAACATCTTTTCATGCATCTCTGTATAGCCCTTGTTTTTAATAAGAAAACTGAAATTATAAAAATAGTTTTTCTATCTTAAATCTGACAAGTTTCATTCAACCACTAAGCTGATTCATTCTAATGTTCCATATATTTTTAACCTTTTCAGTTACTGAGCCCTCTCTCAAAAATTCCCATTGCTTCTATAAAATGATTATGATAAACAAGGATAAGTTATTTTAGTGAACTGAATACAAAGTACTAAAATGTGATCCAATATTATGAAGTAGACTAATGTAAGGAGAGGGATATTCAGTAAATTAACACCATGGTAATAATACCCGGAGAAAATGCCTCTAATTTGACTTATCTGTTTGTTAATCTATGCTTCAAAATCATAGATGATTGGTTATCAAGCACTGAACAACAGCTTTTAAGATGTCTAAACATGCAAATTCATCTCCTATCTCTGCGGTGGCAGATAGAACTACCCGGTTTCCTCTAAAGTTGAGGAAAGACTTTATATATGCAGGTAATAACTTATCTCATTGTCCCAAAATACAGTTTAAACACTTCATCCCCATTATTAGCAAAAAACAAAAGAAACATTCAAAAAGATTAATATTTAAACATTATTTTTTAGTTGTTTTTTTTTTCAACTGTTTTTACAATACTGTAATAAGTTTCAAATGTATTTCAATCTTTGTTAGCTAAAATAACATTATACTAGTTTTAAATAACTCAAAGTCAAACTGTCCCATAAATTGGGCCCTAAGGTGTGCTCATAGGGTTCAAGGAAGGTAGAGTTCTGCAATTACTAAGTCTCGGTGTGAGAAGGAGGAGGAGATATGGCCTGCATCACACTATGGCCAGTTTGACCCCAGGATAGACCTGATATTCATCTTACAGCAGGCTGATTAGATCTAAGACATCAAGGTATAATGAAAAATCCCAACCACGCTGACTCCCTCCGAATAACATTATTTTTATATGAACTTCAACATAAATCTTTTACTTTACACTGCATTGTTTGAAGGATGTTTTTCTCATCTCCTTCAAATCTGGATTGTGCCTGTTCCAGGGGTTAGGTTACAATTATGACATTCAGATCAGATTGGTTGGAGAAGAGAGAAAAATCCTTTAGAATCTATACTGTCAGATACAATTAATCGTTAAAAGGTAGTAAAACAATGAAACATTTTCAAGTTGCTCTATCCACTTACACTTAACATTGATATTTCTTTCTCAAACTAAATCAAAGAATATCGCTAATGGATGCATTCTTTAGATTTAAATATGAAAACAAGGAATTTTCATGAAGACAAGATAAAAAGTACTAATTACCAGCTCAAAATTTTAGTGAAAAATAAAATTTAGAATTGGTTATTGCATGTGTGTGTATTTTATTATATAAACTATCTTGTAGAAACTATCAAGAGTGCACACAGATATATTAAAGTGTTGTAGTCAAATGAAAAATTGGTTATGAGGTAATGAATGAATATGAACAACCTCTGAATAAATATTATATTAAATAGGTGTCATGAGAATTATTTTTGCGAAACTGAAATTAACTGGTCCTAGAGGTGGATTTTCACATCAATACTTTTATTATTATTAATCTCAATTTTTACAAATTTTTATATTATACCTACAATTTATTTTGGAATAATAAATGGATAACAATATGTAATTATTAAATAACTTCCTAAATGAATATTAAATCCGCCTCTGCCATTGGGACTTTGATTGGAATTGATCACGTTGAATCACAATTCAACAGTTTGCAAGTGCTTTTTTGACAATAAAGTTTATTTATAATGTGACCAATCGTTCTCCCTTAGGGAGGGCAGTCGTTCTTTTGTAGGTTCTGTCCTTACTCATAATGTGTCCTCTTACCTCCTCCTTTTCGATATTTTAAAACTAATCTGTTAATCTCTGTATTCAGAGATGCCGCGCCGAACTGTTACGCGTCGTGTGGCGGTACAGTTCGGAAAGACGCGATTATGAAAAGCATGCGCAGGGCATAAGAGAACTTCACGTGTCTCGCACCATTGCGCACTTCACTTTGTTTACTTTATCTCTATATATTATACTTCGTATTTAGTTCTAACGGAAATACTAAATTATTTCTTTCTCAGTGAATATTATACTCAGGTAAGTACAATTCACGTTTTATTAATTCTTTTATTCAATTTTATACAACCCTGTTTTCAATACAAGTGTAAAATAATTTAAATATAGATTTAGTAAAGTTTTATCGCTTTTGTTATTAATGTTTTAGTTTTAATTATTAATTTTATTTATTCATAATGTGCTTGCATCGTTCGTGTAGCTCTGTATTTTATTTTTCATATCATTCCTCATATCAAAGAGAGACACCATTGTTTTCTGCAATTTTTGCAGAGGAGAATTTTGTATTGCAGTTGGAGGCAGAGTAGCTATAACGAAACACTTGAACACCAACAAACATAAGCAATCATTAGATACATCAGCTTCCTGTAGTAAAGTAACAATTTTTTTTAAAACTTCTAAGTATTCTGAAGGTTTTTTCAGTTAGCTGCATTTGCATTTCATTCCATAATTCACAATCAAAGTTATCGTATAAGGATTGTAAAACTAAATTATTGAAAAAGTTTCACAATGCTAAATTTTCATGAGCCAGGACAGAATGTGAGGCTATTATTAAATCAGTATTTAAAAATTACTGTGATAAAAATACTTGCAGAAGACTTGAAAAATGCAGCATTTGTAACGGTTTTATCTGATGCATAAAATCATAATGAAACCAAAATGTATCTAATACTAGTAAGGTATTATAATGTTACCAAGGGCATTCAAGTAAAATTTTTTAATCTAGAATCCACTGAGGGCGAAACTGCTGAAATTTTGTCAAACCACCTATACAGAGTAATAAATGAAAACAAATTGAAATCAAAAGTTGTTGCACTAACAGCTAATAATACAAACACAAATTTTGGTGGGCAAAGATGCAAAGGAGTGAACAATGTCTATGTAAAATTACAAGATTTACTCCAAAAGAAAATACTAGGAATAGATTGTAATGCACATATTTTGTCAAATGCAATCAACACAGCATCATGTGCCATGCCAATTGATGTAGAAGTAATAATAATGACAATTTATTTGTATTTTAGTCGTTTTACTGTTCATGAGGCTACTTTAAAACAATTTGTGAAAACGCAAATGTTGAATACAGAAAACTTTTAGGATATTTAAAAGTTAGATGGCTCACTCTAACACCTGCTATAGAGCGTGTTTTACAATTATTTGAGCCTCTCCGTTCATATTTTTTAAGTTTAGACAAATGTCCAAAAATTCTGAAATCTTTTTTCAATTATGAATTATTGAATGTATTTTGAGATATTAATGTATTTTGTACATAATCAGGCATCTATTTTCCACAGAACGATTCAAAAGATTGAAGGTGAACATATTTCATCTACAGAAGTTAGTCTTATTTTGAACGATTTTGTCCTTCAATATAAATCACGATTTGAAGAAAAATTTATTCCTTTAATAATAAAAAGAAAATTGTCAAACTTAGAGGAATCAAGTCCAGGCATAACGGAAAAGTTTACCAAAGAAGTGCAGTATTTTTACCAAACATGTTTCCAATGTGTCGAAGAATTGTCTGAAACAAATGTCATAGGAAATATCAGTTTTCAGTGGTGTTTTTTGACTTCATCGCAAGTAAGTTGGGCAAATATTGAAAATTGTGTTGAGTTTTTATCGAAAGAAATGCCTGATATTAAAATCGATGACAATTGTCTGTTTGAAGAAATTAGAAGACTGAATGTATATTTAAATTATTATAAATTAGAACAATGGGAAAATCAACATGTTAAAATTGATAAAAGATGGAAATATTTAACCATTTCAAAAATGAACACATTCCATATGAAAATTTAGTTATTCTTGTTGAATTTACATTGTGCTGCCCTGGAACTAATGCAGCAGTTGAAAGAGTTTTTTCAATTGGTAATGATTTTCGGACAAGTGAGAAATCAAGATTGAATGTTGATACTCTAGCTGCAGCACTTACCGTAAAATTCAAAATGAAGGATATTTTTTGTGCCCCAAAATTTCCAACATATTGGTAGAAAATGATATGTTGACAAAAAATATTCATTATATGGAAAAATACTCGTTTAATTAAATAATTAAAAAGGATGTAAGCATAATTAGTGTATTTTTGTTTGAATTAATAAAATGTTTCATTTATTTACATTATACTTTTTTCTTAAATTTTTTTGTCCTCCTTTTCATTGTAAAAAAATTGGTCACCTTATTATTTATAATACATTTATAAATATTATAGTTAATTTACTCTCCAGAAGGAAGCAAGGGACCATCTCATCAATTCCAATCAAGGGCCCTAAGGCAGAGGCGGATTTAACATTTCAACATACTCTTAGTGATAAAAAAATAGTTTGATGTGTTAAGGTATTGACATATACCAACAAATATTGTATTTAATAAAACATAGAAAAGTCATTTCACATGTATGTATTATTATCAAGCTATAAATCATTAGGAAAGTATTGATGATAATTTGTAACTATTAAATAACACTAAATTTGCAAAGTCTCTAGGCATCAATTGATATAATTATTATCAACAATACTTTCTTAATGATTAATAGCTTGATAATAATACGAGCTTGTGAAATGACTTTTCTATGTTTTATTAAATACATTTTTTGTTGGTGTATGTTAATACCTTAACACATGTCGAACTATTTTTTTATCACTAAGAGTATGTTGAAATGTTAAATCCACCTCTGCCTTAGGGCCCTTGATTGGAATTGATGAGATGATCCCTTGCTTGCTTCCAGAGAGTAAATTAGTTTGTCTTCCACATGCTCATATGCAGTTTGTAACTGCTTTTTTGACAGGAAAGTGTATTATTTAAATTTAAACCTGCATCCAAATAATACCAGGAAACATTAACTTCCCAATAATGCATAATAAAGAAAAGTCCAGTTTAAAAAATAACAATTTTGTCCAGATGTAATACTGCTTGAAAAAAAAGGTATGTTTTTATGTTGTATCAATATTCTCTTGCATTAATTTTTTTGTAGAGTAAAGTTAGTTTAGTTCAAATTAAAAATATTAATAATATTTATTAGGCATGTAAGAGAAGATTGAGAGATAATGCTTACTTCGATTAAAAACAAAGTATATAATTCTACTTTTTTCTTGCACCGATTTCCCTCTGAAAATTCTCAACATTGCGGTTCTGCGTTGGGCTCCTGATGTGAGACACGCTCGATTTCAGTGTTGTTTCAGTGGTAGGTACCTGTAAGTGCGAGTGAGTGGTCGAATTCTCGTTTCAAAAGCGCAAGCATTTTCCGCACACCAGCTTCTCCACTAGTCACTAGCGCCCATACAGCCGGCCGTCCAACGAAAGCTGCGCGTGCGCCCAACGCCAGCGCGCGGAAGGCGTCACCGCCACCTCGAACGCCTCCGTCCACGAAGACTTCGCAACGCGCTCCGGACGCAGCCACCGCTGCCGCTATGCCAGGCAAAGCCTCCACCTGTGAACAGCACAAAAGGCTAAGGGCTCATTTATATTTTATTTCGGCGTAAGGCAGAGGTGGTTCACGGCAAGTTACCGTGTTATTTGGATGACAGTAGTTACATGTTCTGTAATTTTTTCTTGTAAACCGGAATATTTATGTTTATGTGATAGTAATTATTCATGAATTTGTCCAAAAAAAATCTAATTGATAACAAACAAATAAGAGAAAATTTAGCAACTCGTCCTCGGCATTTTATTTGTGTATGTAATGTGCGCTGTGAGGAGGGAATTTACACATTTATTCATGGTATAAGGACGCGTCGCAGCGGTAGATATGTTATGATTCACAAAGACATTTTTAAAATTATTTGAATTAAAACAGCTGATTACCGGTTGTATCATATTTCGACATATTTTAAAAGATATGACTTCAATGATGGCTAGGTAAACGATAGCGTTGTTTTATTTTTTAATCAAAATATTTAATAATGGGTTTTATCCAGCTACTTTACATTTCATTCTGGTTTCTTACCACGGATTACTCGAAAATCCTCCTCCCAATCACAAATAAAACATTACTTACTGGAGCTGGTGTTCCATCAACTTGGCGTCCCCCATGGTTTGACACTTGAATACCTTCAACTCCAAGATCGATAGCTATTTTCGCATCTTTTACGGATAAGATTCCCTTAAGAACCAAAGGTAATGAAGTAATACTACGAAAAAGAAACTATCTTTACCTATTCAACGTTTCCAATACGTACAAACACGAGTAAATCAAATACCTTTTCAACCACTTCACTTCTTCCCAAGTGATAGACTGATCAAACATGGTAGACACGTACTCTTTCATACTACTATCAGTACCGTGGTCAGAACTCTTCGAATCTGAGGCAAATTTACCAGTAAAATTTGCCAAGCTGAAACAAAAAAAGTTGTGTAATTTTGGGGGTATTTTCATATATTGATTGGCAGCATTAATAAAAAAATATCGTATCTCTATTTATTTTCAATTACTGACATGTGGAAAAAGGTGTTTTTACTACAATGCTATCTAATCTTACATCCATAATAACATATAAATGCGAAATGTGAAGATGTGTCTGTTTGCTACCTGATCACAACTAATCCACAGAACCGATCGTGATGAAATTTGACAAGGATATAGTTAAGATGTTCAGGAAGGTCATAGTCTGATTTTTATTTTAAAAATGCGTGATAGAAAATGATTTTGACCAGAAATGTCGATGAAATCGAAAAAAAGAGGTGTATTCGCTTAAGCTACCTAAATGGTTGGAGGTAGGTTACTACTATGAAAGGTAATTTCGTTCATCTCAAAGAGTTCTACAAAAATGTTCTCGACAGTGTACGATTACCTCAAAAGGTGCCTAATATCGAAGCGAAAATTTAACAGGCACGGTTCACGGCGAGTGGGTTCCTTCTACCCGAGATGTTGAGATGAACTAAAAAACTCACTGAGCGGGACACAGTAATCATCATAGGTGGGCAGAACGATAATAACTTGGGTGGTCATTTCAACGCGTCTGAACATCTACAGAAACTAAAAATGGCCTCCCTGCACACGAACATAGTGCTCTCTAGCCTGCCTCCACGCTTCAACGTTCCACAAATAAACCACGAAATTAACCTGGCAAACATCTCCCTAAAACATCACCTGGCAGACACAAAAATCACATTTTTTGATTTGCAACCACACCTGACTGCCAAAGACTTTACCCAGCACGGTTCACACTTCGGTTCTCTCCTAGCTTCACATCTGACCTCACATCATCCACCTGCCCCATTACCCACTCCTACACCTCCTCCTGCACCTACCTCATCTCCTCCTCCACTTCCCTCTACTTCTACCTCATCTCCTCCACCTCCCTCTGCTCCTACCTCATCACCATTTCCTATTCCTATCTCCACACCCATTTCTTCTCCTGTCCCCGTTCTTTCACCTACTGCTTCCTCATCTCCCACGTTCTCATCTATACCTTCAGCCGCCCCCATACACAGTTACAACTTGCTCTCAGGAGTACGATGTGGTACTCGAAAGTGACAATCGCGTTCAGGTGCAGTGTGCGGGCTTGACCCGGAACTAGAAGCTGTACCAAATTCAAATTCCTCTCCACAATCTGTCGATTCCATTTCTCGTAAATCACAAACACTTTGCAAAAATAAAATAATTATATTTCATCAAAATGTCAAATCCCTTTCAAACAAATTGACAGACATTAAAATTCTGGTACACGAAAGTCGATTCGATTTGCTATGCCTCACAGAGTATTGGCTTTCAACTAAGAACATCAACGATACTGCTATTTCTAATTATTATTTAGCAAGTTCCTACTGTCGGCAAAATTTTAAAGGCAAAAATCCCCACGGAGGTACGTGTATCTACGTTCGTAATGATATTTTATCTTCTCCACTGACAGGCTACGAGAACTTCTGCGTAGATAGTGTGTTCGAATTCTCTGCAGTTAATCTGACCGACACCGGTATTGTTGTTTTGAGTATTTATAGACCTCCTCAATCAGATCTTGACATATTTTTTAGGAACTTCGAAATTGTTTTAAAACATATCACACATAAATCTACTTTATCTATCGTTATATGTGGTGATTTCAATATCGATTTCTTGAGTACATCCAACTCTGCACTTTCACCAGTTAATCGATTCAAGAATCTTATGGACCTTATTACTACGATAAACGACCCCACTCCCCTCTCCGGCTCATCTCAAACATTGCTAGATCAAATTATAGTCAACAATGGAATCTCGTATCTCTCTGAAGTGTTTATCGCCGGATACAGTGATCACCTTGCTCAAGTATTGACTATTAATAATACACTAAAACCGCTTAAAATCCTTTACAAATTTACAAGAGAGTTTAATGACATAAATAAATCCATATTCGTAAATTATTTGCGTGAAGAAACATGGAAAGATGTTTACAATTGCCAAAACACCGACGACAAATTCAATGTATTTATCTCAACATTCCTAAAACATTACAACTCTAGTTTTCCCATAAAACGCAAGTTAATTAACACAAAAAAATACAATAGATGGATCACCCTAGGGATAAGAATTTCTTCAAAAAACAAACGCCGTTTATATTATCTTTCAAAACGCTATAACCAGCCACCCGAATTCCATAATAATTTTCGTAAATATAGGACTATTCTTCGAAAAGTAGTCTATGCAGCTAAAGTAATGGAAAACGAGAGGCATATACTAAAATCGAACAACCGGATGAAAGCCATGTGGAATATTGTTAACAATTACACGTCAACTTCTGAAAATCACGAAGAAAATGTTTCTTTACTAAACGATGGCAAAATCGTATCAAATCATCAGGACATCACAAGTTTGTTTAATTCTTGCTTCCCAGAAGTTGGTAAAATAACGAACTCAGTTTATCCAAATCAATGTACTCCAATTATATCCACCCACATACCCAATTCTATATTCACTTCCGAAACTAACGCCAGTGAAGTCATGGAAATCATCAGCTCCTTAAAAAACAAATTTTCACGAGGCATAGATGATATACCTGAGTTTATTGTTAAATCTTCGTCCCACGCTATATTAAATCCACTCGTAAATATTTTTAATAGTTCTTTATCGGAAGGGGTGTTTCCCAATATATTTAAGAGAGCTAAAGTGAAACCTTTACACAAGAAAGGAAACAAACTTAATATTGGAAATTACCGACCAATATCTCTACTACCCACTTTCTCAAAAATCCTAGAAAAATTATTCTATAAGCGTCTTCTAGATTTTTTATCAAAAAATAACATTCTCTCTGAATTTTGAATGTTGAATGAGTTCTTCACAAACGAATTTCTTTTCTGTCAGCATGTATATTTTATTTTGGTAAAAGTCTCCCATTTACATTGCTTCTTGCGATTGAAGCAGAAGATTCCGATGTGATCAAATTATGTTCTAGCAATCTTTGGTTATTAAGAACCGTATCCTTCAACATCAACTTTGAGAAATCACAATAAAGCCTTCAATAATTTCTTCAACTCTTCTAACGATATCAATATCTTTATATGCAGACGATACGACAATAATAAATATTATTTTGAAATTTGAAAAAAAAGATACGAAACGCTCGGATCACTAGAAAATTCATGAATAAACTGACGAGTTGTTTTAAGATTTTATGTTTGACAGTGTCGGTTTCTTTAGATAATTACAGAATTTTACTTCAGTAAGTTAGAGAAAATGGATTTTAAATGACATTTGTAATTTTAAAATTAATAAAAAAAGTTATATTAAACTTAAAAATAAATTAAAATTATTATTAAATTTACTTATTACCAAGTATTGTTGAAATTAAAGTAAGTTTATTTACAATATTCTATAATAATTATTTTTTAAATAAAATTATTAATTTTATTAAAAAATACTTTTACAAAAAAGGTTCTCTAAAAGACGACAGAACTCCGACTCATTGCGTGTTGGGTAAGCACGCTATGGATTAATCTAATGCGCCGTTGAAAAACAAATTTTGTGTTCAATATTTTTTGTGGAAGTAGCTTGATTTGAATTGTACGTAAAGTACAAGAAATTTGATTTGAATATGTTAGATAGTTTGAAGTCTATGTATAAGAAAATAATTATCAATAAATTAACTTTAGTTTTCGATACTTTTCGCATTAATGAGTATGATGTTTGTGTGAGAGAAAAACCTAAAATTGAAGAAGGTGAATATAAATGTGAAATGTGTACTGATTTTCCATGTGTAACTTGTGGTCAGAAAATAATAGAAAGAATTAAGTTACATAAATATAATAATGTGTTTAAATATAATTATTGGGATGTTTATTTAAATCCAAGTAATTTAGAGAGTGATTCAGTACGTAATATGGTGATTCGTATGGGTAATAATGATCAACAAGTTTTAAGTCCTAATATTACTAATTTTGATTTTTGGAGGCAGTTTAAAATGCATAAGAATATTTCTGTAGTAATGTGAATTTATTTTAAAGCTAAAAATGTTACTTTATTGCAAGCTGTTTTAATCGACAGTAATTGGAATTTGAGGTTATTGGCTATGAATGTTCCTATTACTGAAAAAAATTTAATTTTCTTTTATGCACCCTTATTACAACAGGGTACAGTTCCTCAGGGAGATGATATGTCTACTTGTAACTTACAGGATATTTCTTGTAGAATTATTATGTATTTACATTATACATTATCTGATTTGTGTTCTCGTACCTAGGATATGGGATGATATAAAAGAAGTTATTGGTAAGAGGAAATTGTGACCTAAATTTGTACTCAAAGCATTATAGAAAAATGAATTAAATTATGGATATCGTTTATTACTTTGTTGTTTCTTTTATGGAAATGGATTACCTGTTGAAATGTTCCTGGAATTCCTTTCTGTATTTAGAGACAGTATACTTTTGATAGGAAGAAGAGTATTATAAATTTATATAAATATTGGTCTGATCCTGTTTTTGGTTATCAAAGAAGAGAAAAGAGATATTATTTCAATATTTATTTCAGAACAGTTTTAACATTGAATAATAATTGAATTACTTTTTAAAGGAATGACCGTTTCCCGCTTAGTGACGTAACCAACAATTTGCAACCTGCACCCAACGCTAAGAACGGTGACCTACATATCGCGGATCAAGCTCGGCCGGCTAATCAGCTAGAGGTCATGGAACCGCGACTGCGTCTAGTTATAGTCTNTTTTATTATTGCTGATAGTGTTGTTGTCAGTGTTAAGAAATATAAGTGTGGTTATGGTTTTCATTGTCATATTTATTTAGAGTTTAAAGATAAGTTATATCTTTTAGATGTTTTGGAATTATTGGATTGATTTTCTTCCTGGTATTCAAAAAGATGTACAATGTTGTAAAAATCATAAGAAGTGGACAACATATATCATTAAAGAAGATTTTAATTTTTTACATTGTAATGTTAAATATGATTATTTTCATTTTAATTTTCGTGCTTATGATTGGGCTAAGAACACTAAGATATTCAAATTTTCAGACCCTTTTGTTTTGGAACATAGACAAAATTATAAATTTTTACAGAGTTTACATACACAGGTGAATTGTTTCAGTGAAAGTTTTATGTCTTTTACGAAATTGGATGTTATTTATCCTGGGTGGTTCCAATTAGTGTATCAATGGTTTTGGAATTTCACTTTAAGTAATAATAAGAGGAAGCAACAGTTGCATTTGTTTGGGAATACTGGATTAGGTAAAATTTCAGCTGTGGAAATGATATTGAGGAAGAAAAATTTTAAATTTGTGTTTTGGCCTAGTAAAAGTCATTTTTTTCTTGATGGATTAAATTTTGACTATAATAAAGTTATTGATTTTGAAGATTTCATTTTTCAAAATTACTCAAGTAAGAGCATTTTTTGCGGAAGTGGCTGGCTATTGTCCTTTCTTATTTTGACCATCGATGATTCTTAAGGGGTAACACAATCCTACAAAGTCAATTTCCCTAGTCGCGACCTTTCCTTGTTTATCTATAGAAACCAGACCTCCGGTTTCGCTAGTATCCTTGGTTCCTGTACCCAATCCCAGATCCCTGGGCAACGGATCAGACCATGCGAAGAAGGAGGGGGACAGATTCGATAAGAATCCCCGAACGGTTGTTCGACAAACGTTGACAGGGGAACCTGTCTAACATGAGTAGGAACCTCGCGAGATATTCCGACGATCACTCGTCTCACGTTGATGGGGGAACCCATCTAACACGAATAGGAACTTGCCGTAGCCACGCCGGCAATCGTGGGTGTGGGTGTGGGACCGCTTGGCACTCGCCCTTAACCAAGAGATCATCATACCCCACCCCAGATCCCGCTCGACTCTCTTGGGGAGATAAGCGGTAGGAAGATTCGCAAGAATCTCCGTTAACAAGGAAGCTTGTTTAATAGGAGTAGACCAGTCTGACACAGGGGGTTCGGCGCAGCCACGACGTAGATAGCAGTCCCAACTACTCGTGGGAGAGAACGAATTGACTACTTGACGGGCTCTCAAACCGAATCTTAGGTGCAACCCTGGATCTCGGTACACAAAGTAGTAGGGAATATCGTAAGAGACCCCGGCGGACGTCCATCCACCGCTGATAGGGCAACCTTTCTAACATGGGTAGGACTATAAAGTTGTGGCGTATTGGGACGGTCACCACGCAGTATAGTCCGGCGAAGTTACCGCGCTGAACTCGCAACTCGAGGTACTTGCGAATGGTTGACCACTGGGTCTTCGCCGATCCTCGGCTCTTGTATCCAATCCTTGGCTGACAACCTGGGTAACGGATCAATCCCGACGCGACCTCGTAAGTGATAGGGGGGCGGACAACCCTCCGAGTGTCACTCAGCACTTTAAAACGAGGAGGGGCACAAGCCCTCAGGTTCTTGCACCTGACACCCCTATTTGGGTTGGACTCTGCCGAGCAGTACAGTTTCCCCACCCGTGGAGTACGGGAAGGTGGCTTTGGTCCGATCGGTGAGCAGGATTGCTGCTCGGCTACCGTTAGCGAAGATAGCGGTAGAGATGTGGACTAGGCACACCTCCACCCACCAGAGCGGATGCTGGACGAGATTTTATCCTGTCTCAGCGTCTCAGCGAAACGTAGAAAATCGTGCAACTGCGTGTACCGTAAATCTTAATAGATAAGGAGGCAGCTTTTAGAAATAATTTATTGTTCAAGAAATAACAAATAAATTTATAGTCAAAAAAGCAGTTACAAACTGCATATAACCTTGTGTGGGCAAATAAACTAATTTACTCTCCAAAAGCAAGCAAGGGAAACAACCCATCAATTCCGATAAAGGGTCTAGAGGCATTTATATAACAAATGCATAGTTTTATCAAGTTATTACTCCCAAAATCATAACTAATACAATAACTCAAAATTTGAGATTAATAATAACAAAAGTATTATTGACCCTCCATCCTCTTGACCCAAGCTCAATGGGTCTGTACATGAATCGGCCTCCACCCGAGGGAAAACCAGAAAAAAATCGGGTAGTTTACTATTGAACAATTCACTTACTTATTACGTAATTAATCTTACTTAATTAATTACATTTGCTACCTAATTTGATTATTATTAAATCAGGGCGAGGAAGGATAGGTCGAGTTAACACTTGACGCATTATTTGTGACATAATTAGTCTTCATAGAACGCGCAAGAGTGCGACCCCCAAATGATACTCTGAGACTCTTAAACGAAAAAGGAAATGTACTGAACGTAATATTGAAAGTTCAGAACACGAACATGTTCGTAACACTTACGTTAAATGTTTGGGTAATGAAAACTTGTTCCTCAAATCGGCATATCTAATCCCATATATTGGAGAATCTACAGTCAAGACGAGTGCTTTAAAATCAGCTTTCTCTGCTCGGCGAACGAGTTCGGCGGTCAGATTCCTAGAACAAACAAATACAGCTTTTTACATGCCATAAAATATGTATTTCCCATTCTTCTTTTGTCATATTTTTACGACGAATTAATATGTATCACAAACTATTTAGTAACTCATGCCCTCTCAAGATTTTCATTGTTTTTAATGTTTTCAGAGGGGATACTTATCCGGTTTCCGGTTATCCGTCCCACCTTATTATCCGACCTAGACTTTGGAAAACATAGGATATTACATTTTATTGGATTTGGCATTGTTTGCTTGTTATAAATACTTCAAAAAATATAATTTCTTCAATTGTATTACTTGACAACACTATATTATATGGTACAATATGATACCTAGTCCACGACTTGAGGAGAGGACAACAAAACAAAAGTTCACGCCACCACTGCAGGGTCAGAAGGTATTCTGTGGGTCAGACAACATTTGCAGGTTAAAATTCTTTCCAACTTCCGAAGAAACCCCGAGGCCGTGGCGCTACAACAAAGTGTATTCAGTTTGTGTTAATATTACATAATACTGTTGGTGTATTGTCTTCAATTAGTGAAGTACAGTTTGAGAAATTGTTTAAGTTCATCGTTGTTAATTTATTAGGTGATTGAAAATAGCTGAATCCCCGCTATTTTGCTCACGTGAATTTTGTAACACGCCTGCAACTTTATTCTTTCTGGTATTCCCAACGGTAACCAGTGAGAATGTTACTCGTTAATTTTGTCAGTTTCATAGTATTGGTGTGTATCCTCAGTATCTTATTTATCTTATTTATCTCAGTATCCCTTAGGGGTTCTTTATTCACATTTAGGGGTGAATTTATGTAAAATCCTTTTTTCCTACTTCCCCATTTCCTAGGGGTGTGGATTTTATACGGAATGATTGTGAAATTTGACGTCTTCGAGAACGTTACTACTAATTCAGCGACCCCCAAAACTACGATCTCAACACTAATATCAGTCACTTGTGATTTCATTTCATTATTTCTTTTTATTGTTTCTCTTCTTCTCTTTTCTTTTCCCGATGGTCGCCGCCATCCTACTATAATTTTGTAATCGAGGTGGCTTTTGATTTGCAACATGGCACATCCACAAGATAATTCTCGTTTTCTCCGCGTAATATTAATTACTCCGCGTAATATTAATTACGCGAAGAAAAATGAAAAATGTACTTTAAAATTAAAATTCTCGATTTTTTTTAAAAATTTTGTCAGACCGTGCTATTCTATAGCTATGAGAAAAAACAAATTTCATGTTTCTACAAGAATCATATAACTGTGATATATAAATGAGTGAGTGGGTTACACGGAGGGCTTTATATTATATTGGAATATCTGAGTACCCGCAGATTAGCTGGCGTGAATTCTGCAATATTTCTTCAATTTTATTTTTTCTCATATCCTCATTGGCATCCACTGAGAACGTTAACTATTAATGTTAGAGGTTTGCTAGTATTGGTGTGTCCCTCAGTCCCTTATTTTCACTGATGTAATTCAAGAAACGTTTTTAGAAAACACTTATTTCCCCTTAGGAATGAATTTAAGTAAAGTTCTTTCTCACAGAAAATTATTCATATTTTTGTCACTCTCTTGCCAACCCCCACCGTCGTGCAGCTCATGTGGTTTGAAGGGTACATAATATCATTGTAAATACGATTATTCATCTCAGCATACACAATAACCCTTATATCGGTCTTTTTACGTTATTTTTACGTCTCATCCTTTCCGTCCCAAGCTCTAAGAATACAGGTTACAAAGAAGAAAATCAACTTGCACTAGAATCGTAAAACATGTTTTCGCGATAGAAAAATATAATCTTTATTCTAGAACGAAAATGATTTTATGTGAATTATGAAAATGCAGGATTTTTTTGTTATTTTTTGTACTTCTGTTATATATTTACAAAGAAAGTATTGTAATCATTTGAAAAGAATTTGAGTTTTATTTAGATCTCGACGAAGAGACACCACTTTTCAGTTTTTGCGATGACTGGTATTAGTGTTGAGATCATAGTTTTCGGGGTTCCTGAAATTAGAAGTTACATTCCCGAAGACGGCGAAGTTCAAGATCAGGCCTGATGGATCCTAGCACATCTAGGGACGGGGATACCATTAAAAAATTATCGAACATGATAGATATCAGTGACGAGTCAACAGATTTGGTCGTCGCTGAAATAATAGTGAAATCCCGATATCGTATAAGTTTCGTGGAAGAAAGACACCACTAGCATGCCTTGGGAAGGGGGATGGGGAATAAGTTTATGGATAAATATAGTTGAAAATTAATTATGAAATATAACTAGTGGTGCAAGACCATTGCACATACTTTCTCATATACGTTTCTCCGTCTGCAAGATAGAGTGAGAAAAATTCTATAGTGAAAGGGTCATTTCTGGCGTGGTCCTCGATATTTTGGTCGTTCCAGTGCTCAATTCGTGCTCAAAGTCACTAGATGAACTTATTACTGTCTTTTATTTGAAATTTGAAAATAAAATAAATACTCAGAATATTATATTAAAACATATAACGACATATCAGTCTTATAAATATCGTAAAAGTGTTATGTAAATATAATTTCGTTGTTGATCGAAATTAATGCATTTTCCTACCTGCAGTGCGTTTGCTGGCAACCTATTATCATATCTTTCATTTCAGTTCACGAAAAGTGTATTCTACGTCTGCTTGATCCAGTTACACTGCTAAATATTACTCAAGCTTCTTCAAACAGTAAACTAATGTGTAAGTGAAGCAGACAGAAAAGATTTTATTGCGTCTATACCAAACTTTCAAGTGAAATATCGCTAATGCGGATGTAATGCATACTAATTGTACTTTACGTACAGAAAATTTAATCAAAAACGTTGGTGCCGTCTTTGAGAAACATTTATGAGCGTACTTTGACCTTGATGTGAAGTACTCTTTGTTTTTAAAGTAAAAGAAATTAGAGCTCGAGCATCGACAACAATAAATTCTACCGTAAATACGAAATGCAAAAAGTATTGATTCATCCATTTCTCAGAAACGCTGCACACAGGCGGACAGACGGACGTTAAGCCAAAAACCATTTGTTCAGAATCAGGGATCGACAAAACGGATATTTCCGTCTAAATATGACTTTCAAATTTTTACACGATTACAATACTTTCTACATGATACATATATGAGAAATTAAAAAAATGAAAATTGCACAGGATCCATTGTTTTAGGGTTGATGAGATGTTTAAACTACCAATGCCATTAAACTCAAGTTGGGTTCACATAGGGACACGGTAACCTTAGAATTGGGGATGGGATGGGTGAGACGTAAAAATTACGTAAAAAAAAGATATTTGGGTGGAGTCCATGGGTTTTTAGTATTGTGAGATTAATAATAATTGTATTTCCAATTACGTATATTATGCACCCTTCACACCACATGAGGAGAGGTGGGGGTTGGGATGAGCGTGACACGAAAAATAACCGAAAATAAAGTATAATAAAATTCACGCGAGCAAAGTCGCGGGAACTCAGCTAGAACTCAGTTGTATATTCTCACTGGCAATTGCAACTCGAAACATCTCTCACATCGACAGGTGTTTATCGAATTAATCTTGACTGCATGGAAAATAAGCGATATGTGAAGTCTGTGAAATATTTAGTTTTGGCGCATTCCTTATAAATGATATCGAAAACATTACTGTTAACAATTAATTTAATATACTTTGAACTAATTTATTATTCTCATATAACTAAATTAACATTTACAGATGCATTTACACTTTGTACGGAGTATTTAATATTTCAAAACATCCAAAATATTCGGATAGCGTACTCTCTGTAGAGGTATTCTATTAGCTGTAAATTCAAGAAAAATATCTTAAATGCTTGAAATTGTATGAACAAAGGGAGGTGGGATGGAGGAGTTATAAGTACATATATGGTAGGATGGCGGAGAGTTATGTTGAAAGTGAATTTCGGTGGTGAGTATGAGGATTGCATGAATATACTTAAACATGAAGACTACGTTTAAAAAAACGAAGAACGATAAAAAATTGAGTAAGTTTAAATACACCCTCCTGATCTGGCTGCCCAGCCTCTCAAGGCAGGAAACGATGTGGGGAAAAGTAGCTCAACCGGGTCAGAGAAAAACGCGAAACCCCTCTCGCCAGCTACCACCTGCTCAACGCTGCTCCCCGCAATTTCAGTGGCATTTTCTTCGCCGCCGTAGTTCAAAGAAAACAGCCATCTGCCTCAACACCTCTCACCAAAGTTCACTCTCCTTATATCCCCTCTTTCATGTTCGCATCTCTATGCTCGATGACCAAAGTCCTCACCCTCTTCTAATATTATGACCTCCTCAAATCCCAAATGTTGGAAAAGAGGTCCTTCTCATCCTCTCTGGTCCCGGTCCTCTTCTCCCTAAGGCTCTCTCCACCATCAGTGTCCTATCCCACTATTTTATAAATACCCCACAAAACCACATTATTTTTCCCTCCTGGAATGTTTTATTGTAGTTTTGTAAATGAGAAATGTAGCGTGCTATTGAAGCTTGTCTACATGGAGCAATAGGAAGTAGGAGGTGGGTGGTAGGCTATTGTCAGTAGGCGGGACGGTAAGCTGGATTCACCAACAACTTGGTCCACGTGAAGGGGTTGTGTACGAGTTGTTAGTAATAGTTAGAACTATTGATACTGCAAGCAGTAGGAGATGGATAGAAGGAGGATTCGCTTTTCAGTAGCCACAGCTGAATAGCTTTTTAGTAGCATAGCTCTTGCAATATTAACTGGGACATTAATGTGAAAAGCTACATTTTTTCTGGTCCCACCACGAATTGAACCCGGGATGACTTGGTAATGAGCAAGAACGCTAAAACCTGAGCCACCGGAGCAGCTCCTGGAATTGTTGGGCACAACTCCTCAACAAAATCAGCAAACTCTTACTCACTGCATTCTCCTGTCTGACCCCTTTTTCCCCTTCTTCCTCAAAGGCTTTCACATATACCGTGATGACAAATCCGAAGCTCATCCCAACACCAACCCTCACGGCGGCACAGCAATAACCATCTGCAAAACAATCCCTCACACAACGATCCCAATTCCCCCTTTTTACTCCATAGAAGCCACCGTCGCACAGTGGGCAGGATGGGAATTACTAAAAACTGTCACTAATGACTGATTCTGAATAATTGAAATAGATGAAAATAGTTCATTCTTAACAATTACGACTGAGTATGTTTTTGTTGTAACATTATTTTGTTAATAATTTTGTTTATAAAATGAAACATTTTTTGTAAAGTGTAATATGTATCCACGCTATACTCGGTGTATACTCAGAATAGTAATACTAAAGATTAGAACAGCAATAAAACTAACATAAATTCTTTTAATAAAAATTTGTATTATAAACTGTACAGAATGGAAGGGAAACAAAATCAGATGTGACGTCACAGCCTTACTAGTCTGGTGTCAGTCTACTACAAAAACTCAGCTGGTAAACCTTTTGAACACTCGTCTATCGCATCTATCACAAACATATAGCAATAGCTACTTCACTTCGACTTTGGCTTCGCAGCTGTGTCATCTACGGGTCAAACTGTTCATGATGTCAAGTCACAAGCACCATAAAGCAAACGCCTCTCTCTAGTTGTTCCCGTTCAGCCTTTCCGGGAAAATCACAGTCCACCCCTTGGCGGATGGTAAAGTACTCATAGAATTTACGGTTTTACATCCACCGCCAAACCACACCGAAATTCATACATTCGGGTGAGCAAAAGTAAGTTCCACAAATTACAATAATTCAGTGACCATCATCATCATCACTGAATTCTAGTACAACACGTTCAGCATCAACGTTAGATTCATATGATAATTGGTTTGCATCTAATAAATTTCGTACATCTTTTGTCAGTTTATTGGATATTTTTCGATACAGAGACGTCGGGGAAAACATTACAGGACCAGATGTAACAAGTAGCACGTGAGGAACGTTTTCTAAGTAACGAAGGTCAAGAACTTTTCCGAGCATGCTCTCATGTACTTCCTGTAACCTTTATTTCTCGCCTAAAATGCATCTTCTGGAAGTTATACAATAGGTAGCAAGGCGTTTTCTATAATTTTGGTGCAATGTATAAAATTTTTATGCACCGTTTCTGGCATGTGGTACCGTTCCTTATGCTTGAACAAAAATTATGAAGCGATTTTTGAAAAATTTCCGTTTCTGACGGAAATCTTTCTGAAAGATTATCACAGCTTTACTCAAACATTTAAGACAGTCTTCAGAGCTGTTCCTTAAATACATTTCTTCAACATGTAACTTTTTATTGTGTCCTGAGTGGTCATTCAATTCTCGCCTGGTTATTTCGTACCACCGATCAAGATCTAAAAATAAATATGACAATGTTCTATGCGCTTTTACTCACTTGGTTATTAGCTGACCTTAAAGAGTATAGATCAAAGTATATATTACAGTAAGTTTCAACGGGCGCATTTAGGCGCTACGTTTTGTACGTCACTTCAATTAGAAAAGAATAACGTAAATTTTGTTTTCATGCAGTACATTCAAAGGAAAATCATAATAATAAAAATACAAGAGAAAATCAAACAACGTTGTATTAAATTGAAATATTATACCTCTCTCTAAATGTTCCATGCTGAATTACTGTCAAAAGTAGTTGAAGTACTGAGGCACAAGCTCTCAGATACACGGTTCGTAAGGGAGTGAAGAGAAAGTACTATGGCGGTAGCAGATGAAGGGCTCCGTGGAAATTTACGACCCTAAACAGTTCTATTGAGCTCAAAGTTGACAAGTATCTATTTCGAAGGGTCTGTCTAACATTCACACCAAATAAATTTCCAAAATGTGGAAGTTCATTTTTTACTAATTTTCAACTAGGTCGGTCATCCAGCCCATATTGCGTCGAGGAGTTCCAATTACGCTCATTTCTGCATATCGCAGACCAAAATCCAAATTTCACGGAACGTACCTAGACACGTTTGTACAACTCGGCAATAAATTCATTCTAGCGAGTGACCTCAACTGTAAGCACCAGAATTGGTGCTCCCTCTCAACTAATTCAGCAGGTACTCCTGGTTTCTCACCTATCCCAACACTCCACTCTCAGACCTGCTGACCCTCCACCTCCCTCACGAAAGGGCCCCATCCTCTCTCAGAAATGTGTTCTTCTTTGATTTATCCTTCGCACGTCCCCCTTCAGAAATCCAAAACTCTTTTTCCAGGCCACTTTCACTTCCTCCTCTCTAGCTATCTGTCCAACAGAACTTTTCAAGTTCGCTACCAATGTTTCCTCTTCTCCTCCCACCCCATTGATTCCGGGGTTTCTCAAGGAAGTGGCTAAGCACCGACCCTGTTCACAATCTTCACAACCGACCTCTCCCATCCGAAATGCGTCACCGAATTCCTGTATATTGACGACGTCGCCTACACCGCCAGCCCCGAACCCTCATTATACCATAAAACACTCCAATCAGCCATCAACAAATGGAGCTCCTCAAACGGACTCAAACTCAACCTTTCAAAATGTCAAGCCTCTTCATCAAACATCAACTCCATACCCCCCGTTTTTTCAACCTCCCCACCCTCACCATTCTTCAATTACCAATCCCCTGGTCCTCATCAGCCAAGTGCCTTGGCCTCACTATAGATTGTAAACTCTATTAGACGTGCCATGCCAAAAACGTCAAGAAGGTAATGGCAACCCGCTACAACCGGTGAAAACCCATCCTTGGCAACATTTAAATCCAGCTGCCAATGACCCTAAAACTTATCAAGGTCTGAATCAGAAACCTAGAGCTCTACGCCTGTGACACATGGCCAACTGTCTCCCCCAACTACAACAAACAGCTAATGTCCCTTGTGAACAGAGTTCTCAGGAATGCCGTTAAACATTTGCCAGGTGCTCCCAAACAACACCATTCGCCAGCGTACCAAACTCCTCACAATAACGGAATACCTCTTTACCCAAGCACGCTGTTCAGACATTTTCTAGAAATATAATGTTACTAGAAGAGTGAAAAAAGTGGACTCTGTATTCATCGTGCATATTGGTCAAAACAATATTTACGCCTCAGTTATTAACTACACTGGAAACCACGAGGCATTTTCCCGACAGAAATTACGTAGCGCTGTCGATTGGCAGAACAATCGCGCTAGAAGCGCGAGTCTATAACAGGCTAGCAGCGGACTAGCAACGTCCCCACTCGACATGAGGCGGTTCATCACTCTCTCGCTCATCAGCAGTCTTCACTGGAGCAAGCACTCGCTCTCATCACTCGCTCCCGAGCAGCTCTCACTAGCAGGACCGCAGTTAACTTGCACTCATCACTCGCCATTATTTGCCTCACCAAGTAGGCACTAGCTCGCGGTTACCTTTACTGGAGCAATCTTCATTTGCCTCACCAAGCAGGTACTAGCTTATGGTCACCTCACCGTGGCATCATCATTTGCCTCACCAAGCAGGTCACGGTTCACGGTCACCAAGGCATTCATCACTCGCCGCACCATTTTGGCCACTGCGGGGCGCACTCATCGACTTCTACGGTCAGCAGCACCGGAGCCATCTCGGCTCATTGCTCACGCAGCATCATCAGGCGAGACATTCGCCGCATGGGGCTACCACGTCATCCACGCAGCACATCATACCGGCGAGCCACGCCGCATGGCTCACTCGCCACCAGTTGTCACCGGTCGACTTGCGCACGCACGCACAACAATCACCACGCCATCCGAACCTGGTCCTATGAAGGATGCTGGATTATCTCACCTCATCCCAGGGAATCTCAGCTTTGTATCACTTTTACAACCTTCATATTTATGATAAATTAAAAGTCGTTTCTATGTTGCTCATTTTTTTTGCAATGCATCTTACACAACTTGTGTCCCAAATTTATTTCACTGAAGAGCAAGAATACATCGTCATCTGCTAAGAAAGCGCTTGAAGCTGGCCGCCACGCGTGGCTTCGGGCAGAGAGAAATAGGTGGTTTTCAACCAGAAATCGCCTAGGATCGGAATTGTATTGGATCCAAGGAGAACTTTCCGCATCTCTCCATGCTGCCGAATGGGACGTGGTACAAGACACAATCATCAACCGGGTCTTCAAACTCAGCTGTCAACAAAAACAAAGGCAGGTGAGAAAGCTGACAAAGTTGCGTACCACCGTACTCCCACAACCCACTAAATGCAACACTCTACCTATCATAAACTTTCACCCAAGACTAAAAAATCTTTCTACAACTTCACTGTCTCACGATGAAATATCTTTATTAGAAAAAGGTTTAAAATATTCCCTTCCCTGCAATCCCAACAGTTCTTCCATAAAACAAGTTTGTATTTACACTGATAATGTTTTAACTAAATTAAAAACCTCTGATCTACAAAAACAAATTATCACTAACACCATACAACAACATTTACAAAAGCCTTCCACTCAACACAATCATTCTGAACTGATCATTGCTAACAATCTCAAAGAAAAAACTTTAAATCAGGGTTTAATCATAACTAAAGCAGACAAGGGCAACACTACTGTCATTTTGGACCACAATGATTACTCGAACAAAATGTACGATTTCATTAAGTCCAATGACATCACACTCCTAAACAAAGACCCCACCAACAAATTTATTAGGCAATTAAAACACGAAATTTCAGAATCACAAGGCCTTTTTCCTAACACACTGAATATTCTTCCTTCTAACGCAACCCCTCCACGGCTGTATGGTTTACCTAAGATCCATAAGGCTTCCATACCCATAAGACCCATTGTCTCCTACACCAACACAATCACACACAGACTAGCATACCAACTAAACAAACACTTTCACCAACACACCAATTTCTGTCCATCACACACAGTTAAGAATAGCACGGACCTGGCAAACAAAATTAAAAACATTCCTGTTCCTCCTAAAGCTAAATTAATCTCTTTCGATGTCAAAAATCTTTTTCCCAGTATCCCTCCATCTGATTGTAAAACTCTTTTACGTGACACCCTAGACTCCGCGTCTTGCCCCCTCTTTGCAAAAACAGAACTTTTCAACCTCATTTCTCTTTGCTTAGATGTTAATTATTTTAAATTTGATAATAAATTCTACCAACAGAACTCAGGTCTACCCATGGGTTCCCCCCTCTCCCCATTACTTGCAGACTTATTTATGGACAATCTTGAAAAACAAATTTTTGACTCAGGACATTTCCTTCTACCCAACATTATCTATTGGTACCGCTACGTAGATGACGTAATCACTCTTTGGACGGGAACTCACAGACAACTTGACATTTTTACTCAATTTCTCAATTCACTTCACCCTAACATAACCTTCACCACAGAAATTGAAAATGACAATAGAACACTCAATTTCCTAGACCTCTCTATTTCTCTAGTAAACAACCGCCACCAGTTTGACATATTCAGGAAAGACACATTTTCAGACACTACCATACACAATTCTTCACAACACCCTCCATCACACAAACACGCTGCCTTCCACTCCATGGTCCATCGTCTGTTCACCATTCCACTCTCACCAGAAAAAATCAAAAAAGAAATAGACACTATAAAACTTATAGCAGAAAACAATGGCTACAATACCTTTCTCATTGATAATATAATCACTAAGAAAGTTAGATTATATCACACGAAGAACCTCACATCACTTACTCCAAACAATAATATTCAAACCAGACACGCAATCCCTTTCATAGGCCCACTCTCACTTAAAATCGCGAATTCACTAAAACATTTAAACATTTACACTACCTTCTTCTCTCCACAAACACTTAACACAACCTTATCATTCACTAAGGACCCCACTCCCCATCTCCTCCGAAGTGGAGTCTACGCTCTCACATGTAGTGATTGTCCCTCCGTGTATGTCGGACAGTCTGGACGAACATTCAAACAAAGGATACAGGAACACGTAAATGCATGGAAAAATAACACAACAGTCTCACACTTCGCCAACCACCTAGTAGAAAACACACACACATTTAACATTGAAAAGGATTTTTATATTTTAGAAGTAGAAAATAGATTTTGGCCCCGGATCAAATTAGAAATTTTACACATCCACAGTATTCTAAAAAACAACAACATTTCCCTATTAAATGAACAAATCCCTGAATTTCATTCCCCTCTCATGAAACTAGCCTTCAAATTCCTTCCCTCTCACCCCCAACTCTTCAGGACACTGCACCCCATTCCCAACAGTTAAAACCCTTGGAAATCCTTTCCGTCTTCTGCCGCCAGTTCCTGGAAAACTCCGACAGCCCCTTTTCCCCCCGCCCACCCCGCAACACCCCTTCACTTACCATATAATGACCTCCGTTCGGCGTACTCTGCGCATTCGCCAAAAATATTCCTCAACACTCAGGTACGTAATTTTGTCGGCTTGCTCACTCTGTAATTGTTTTCTTTTCTTTTATTCATTTTTCATTGTTCTTTCCTTTCTTTATTTCAACAACAACCAAAAATACACTTCTTTCGATACTGTTTCACCCAAATATTATATACTTTCATATTATGTATCTATTTTTATATTTTTTATTTTATTTTTATTATTTTATTATTGTCATCTTATGTTCATTTATATTTTCCAGTGTATGTTACTGACGATGGTTGCTATGCAGCCGAAAAAGCTTTCTAATACCAATAATAATTTTAAAAAAAGAGCAACATAGAAACGACTTTTAATTTATCATGCTTTGATAATGTTGCTAAAGCTCCACAATTACCAAGTACTTCATATTTATGTCATGTTCATTATGTTATTAAACTCTTTTGTTGGCAAATTCAAGATCTATGCACACCACACCTCATTTTTCTTAATATGTCCAAACATTTTGGCCCTTCGAACCCGAATTACCTTCACCGGATATCAATGTGCAGCTACTTTTCTACTGGAAAATGTATACACACACGTATTCTTCACGTCTTCCATATTCAACCATCAAAAACTCTCATTATACCCTACTTCCTCCATGGAACACGCACAGTCACTCCCCGATCATTCCGTCGCTACCCCTCTGACTTTCTGAACCTCTTTCATCATCACATTTCACCTCAACACACATAAACCACCCTGCTGCACCTGTCATCGCACCGCAAACACTTCATAACCCCCATCCCTAAATCACTGGACACTGGAGGACCTGGGTCGCCGTTGAAGCAGGGAGAGGAAACAGAGTACTCAGTCTCGTCTGTAATTCATCAGCAGGACTGATCACAGGAGCCAAACCCAAGACACCAGTTAAGGGATAGATCTCTATAAAAATCCGGCGTTGTTCATGAATAGCTAACTCATTCATCAGCGCAGACAAAAGCATCATTGGAGGTAGGAAATTAAGATTTTCACAGGATGTTGATTTTATATTGCAGTGGCTCATGAACGAGATGGATTTTTGAAATTCCGATTTTCAAAGTGTGAATTAGAAGAAAATTTGTTTCTTGAATTTTCTCTATTTCCACTAAATGTTGCCAACTAATTGAGATATCATCTCTGTTTTTGTTTGTAAATGTTGTTCAATCAAACATCTAAAAACTAGTTGCTGGAATTTTGAATATTTCACTTTTAAATTCATGAAATCTGTCCTGACGGGCTCTTGCTTTCTTATTGTAAATGTTCACTAAGAAACAACGTTTTAAAATTTTGTGTCAACGGCAGATTTTCAGTGAAAGGCATTTTTTCAAATTTTCGTTCTATCTCATAAATTGATTAAGGTATCAAATTGATTTTTATGTGTAAACTATCTATTTCTGTGTACACCACCTTATAAAGATAGGTAATTTGAATTATACCAACAAAATGTCCGTGCTAAGCTGGTAGGGTCAGTTAATAGGCGTATAAGAAAATTATATGAGATGACTTATGATAATGAGAAATGATAAGTAAGAACGCACATAGCGAGCAGTCCTAATACTATGTACCTGTCCCTGTAGATATAAAGTTGAAACCACTTGATGGTATGTGGAGCAGCGGTGGCCACTTCTTCTATACTGCAGGTGGATATGGTGCTCAACGTGAACACCACCCCGGCATCGCCCGCCGCTGGACAATGTGCAGATGGAAATAAATGGAAATTTATATTTTTTTTACTTTCTCATATACGTAGTATATAGAAATTATTGTAATCGTGAAAAAATTCCAAAACGAGATTTTTTGGAAATATCCGTTTTGGAGACACCTGATTCCGAAAAAGTGGTTTTTGGCTGGACGTCCGTCTGTGCGCAGCACTCCTGACCGAACGGAAAAACATTGTTTTGTTTTCATTTTTCGTATTTAGGGTAGAATTTACTTCTGACATATGCATATGCTTTCAATTTTCTTTTTACTTGAACACAAAGGGCACATCACATGAAGGTCAAAGTACATTTTTGAATATTTTTCAAAAACTGGTCCAACGCTTTCCCTTAATTTCTCTGTACGTAAAGTAGAATTAGTATGCATTACATTCGCACTAGCGGTATTTCGCTTGAAAGTTTGGTATAGACGCAGTAAAATTATTTCTGTCTGCTGCACTTACACATTAGTTTACGGTTTCACGAAGATTGAATAATATTTAGCATATATATGACTAAGTGAGAATTTACTTGAAGTGTATTAATCTCTGTGAAATGTATTAAAATCTGTAAAATAAAGTAAATGAAAAAAATTGACGGGGAGGCCTAATTCCCGGTTGCGCGCCAGGGCAGCTGTCCGGCGCGGTGCGGCGAGAGAGCGTGTGCCGACGCATTAGCTGGGTTACGCCCGCACCGCAGGGTCACTAGCTCTGTGTCCTGTGAGGTTCTATAATATTTAGCCGTGTAAATGAACCAAGCAGTCGTAGAATACACTTTTCGTAAACTGAAATGAAAGACATGATAATGATAAAATACATTTTATCAGCAAACGCACTGCAGATACGAAAATACATCAATTTCTGTCTACAACGAAATTTCTTTTACATAACACTTTTACGATATTTTTGTCACTCTATGCTGCAGATGGAGAAACTTATATGAGAAATTATGTGCAATGGTTTTGCACCATTGTTTAAATTTATTAAAAATATGCGAAAAAATAAAGTATCAGAGAATGTAATTGGGCATTGCTTAAAAATAACATATTTAAACTCATATATTCAGTCAGTTGGGTGTAGGGGTGATAAGTGATAGAAATGGATATAGGAAGAACGTAGCAGAAGCAACCATAGTATTAAAAATTCGCAGAACTGAATTGCAAAACTACTGTGGGCGGCCAGTACTACGTCTTACCAAACCATTGCCGACGTGTATGCCTGAACGAGCAGATTGTATCATTTCGGTCGAGTGATCGCTTCCGAACCTGTTTAATTTACTTCAGTAGCATGAATGTAAAATTTTTAAGATGTGTGAAGAAAAAAAATTTGGTCTTTCCGGTGACGTAAAATTTTACTTCTGTACAAATTTTTTTTCTCTCTGACAGCAAAAACAATTTTTAAATTTTATATTGCGTTTTCAATTAATGTTTTTCAAAATTAGTACGTATAAATATGTATGTTTCTCTTTCTATAAGCAATTTAAGTTCCACGTTTCAACGTTCAACTGATAAAATAAAATCTCCATGACTAATTGAAACTTACGAAAAAAAATCTGAATTTCCATCCTCTGATGACTACTTAAGAAATTTCCCCCAAACATTGTATTTAATTAAGTGAAAAATGTGCATGATAATTAACAGTTTGGAAGAAAAGATTATCAACAATATTTAAGAAATTTAGATAATTTCTACTAGTGTAGGTGGGTTGGAAAAGTCTTGTTAAGGGAACAATCCTACCTCTGGCCGTTGCACATTCCCCATCAGGATGCGCCATGCGTTGCATAGCAGTCGGTGCGATCGCTATGGGGAAAGACACCTTGGACCCCAACATCGTAACAGAAGCATCACATTGAGATACATCACGAAGAACTCTTGGAATAATACGAAGCCTTCAACAAAATTCAAGGCGCTTGTTGCACTAGAAATGTCCTCCCTTTAAATCAATCACACTCTCTAAATACTCACTTTTCAAATGCATTCCGGTTTATTCGTAAACTGCACTCTTTGCAACTCCCACTGCGATAATAGTCGAAAGCATTCTTTGTCAAAATGGAACGTGCTATCTTTTCGAAATCATCCACACACACAACGTTCTCGGCTGCTGACATTTTATCTACGTTAGACTTGTTGGTTGATCCGATGCATTTTGTACTTAAACTAGAACTTGCTCTAGAACTTTGAACTAATTCTTGACAAGAAATATCAAAGGTTGATAGATCCCAGAATATTTACAAAAAATACACGAATTTACAAATTCAACGATGCGCATTTCGCATCATCACAAGAGTCGTATCAAGATCACATGCCTCAGAATTGCAAACTCATTACGCTGAATGTCATAAGGAGAGTTTGATTTTGATTACATCAAAGTTCAGTGGCATTTGCCTATTATCGTTCCGCGTTGATTGGATGAATTAGTACACAATTGGTACGTTAATATTTTTACCATATAATCTAGATTTGTTTTCTTGTGTGTATGCAAGAAGACAATATTATTTTCTAGAATACTTCATATTTTGTCATCTATAGTCTTTATTATTTAGCCTAGAAACATATCTCATAGATATTTCCACAAACTGCTATATTTCGCGGGTAGAGTGTTAAAAAATACTGAGATGCTGTCTGTCATAGGCGGCCTTGTTACCCATGGGAAGGAGGAGAGCAAAGGAGTCGAAAAATATTTAACAAGGGAATACAATATACTTAAAGCACATTACATTTTTATTCATATATTTCAGGAGAAAATATATTGTTTCATATATTCAGTAAGTATATTGATAAAATCCCTTATGTTCCCCATTTATACAAGTCTGAAAAATTCAATTTGAAAGAAATGACCAATCGTTTTGAGAATGTTTAGCTCACCCTTTGACGAGAATGACCTGAAGTCTTACCCTTTGTCGAGAATATGAACAGAATACTATACTACAGGGATGGGACGCAATGTAGGTAGCATGCCTTCCGTGTGCACGATTAGGAAGAGACGATTTCATCGCAATATACTCAGTACTTCATTTCCAAAGCTATCATCAAACAAGTTTGATTTCTCGATATTCATTTCATGATATGCTCCATTAAAAAAGTGAATTATTAAAAAAACAATTGATGTGGATAGAATTTTTTTTAACAATATGAGAATTGAATATGGTTATAAATGTTACTTAAATTTAAAGCATTGGGCGATATTCAGTTAAATACAAAATATGTTGTGCAAAAGTGTGTTTATATCATGTTCAATTTTCCTGTTATGTTTCTTGTTATTATGTGATCACCTGGCGACGGCTTAAAACGAAGTCGAATAT
>NNCF01129070.1:353250-376707 GCA_002313205.1 Laupala kohalensis
ATAATTTATTTAATTACATTATATAATGGACGTAGTAGAACTAAAAAAACTAGTTCATAAGTTTACGTTAATGCGACACGGGTTCCAAATATTTATAAGATATTAGCTAAATACTCCTGGTATTGCTCACGTGATTTTTTTGATTTTTATACAAATATATTTTCCCAAATTCTCATTGATATTCGTTGTACCTCCTGTATCGAGTTCATTCCTCATCCCCCTAAAAGACATTAAAAACATTATATAAGTTAATATGAGATCAAATTGAGAGATTTACAGTAGCTTTACAGCGTGTAAATAATTATGAATCGTTGCGCCTCTGGAGACTTTGACTTTTTCTTACTCACATTGTATAAAATCAATATAGGTATGTTATTTAGAATCATAATTTAGGAAAGTACTATATTGAGAAAAGAAAAAATATAATCATAGACGAAATGTGACATTATTCGGTCGTCTCATGACCGTCGTCGCTTGAGCATCTTCTTCCGAGCGCTCCCGGCTTTGCAGGTGCTTCCTTCAGCAGGTAGTCGACGGGCAAGCAGTGTCATCATCTACTTTCAGTAATAAGATAAGTACACATTTTTCAGTAAATACTGTTTCTGTCAGCTAAATTGTTTTTTAAATTGACTATAGCAGTTTTTTTTAGTGCGATTCTCTTTGTTGTGTTCACTTGTCCCACCTATTGTTAAATCAGTCTTTTTTTCCTTTTTCGCTTTTCTGATATAAATAAGTTAATTATGCCTCCCAAACCTGCCAAGTCTGTGAGTGGATCTCAAGTTTCTTCTGAGATTGCCAATGCAGTGCAACAGACCTTACAGTCAGGAGATGTTCTAAATACGTTAGCCAATTTAGTGACGGAGCTAGTCTGTTAGCGACTAGAAGAAAAGATAAATTTTAATGTAAATTTGGTTTCAGATCTAAAAAAGGAAGTTACTGATCTGAAACGCCAACTCGAGGAGCGGACTGACCAACTCGAGATGTATACGCGTCGCAACTCGCTGCGTATCTTCGGAGTCGCGGAGTCGGAGGAGGAGGACACGGACATCTTGGCGATGAATGTCGCTAAGCAGATAAGTGTACCTCTAGATTTATGTGACATAGACAGAAGTCACAGAGTTGGTCCGAAGATCCAGGGAAAAACTCGCCTGATAATCGTTAAGTTTTTTTCTTGTAGGAAACGACGAGAAGTGTTCCGTCGTTTTAAACGTCAGTTAAAAGGGACTGGTATTACGATTCGGGAGGATCTTACGAGATGTAGGCTGGAGGTTCTTCAGGCTGCCATTGCGCGATATGGGACCTCGTATGTATGGACTGAGGATGGCATAATTGTAGTAAAGAAAGGAACGACGCGCCACCGAATCCAAACTATGGCTGAGCTCTCAAAACTTAACTAGTCGTGCGCTCGGCTGTACTCTTTTTAACACACCAGAGAAACTTCAAATTTCTCGTTTGTATTTTTCTTCTTAATTTTTAATTTTCTCTCTACTTCTAGTCCTTTTTCTACTATTCTTTTTTGAATCATTTTTATCTATTGATCTATAACATTCCCCCCTCATCACTTACGGAAGTGAACTATTTTCCTTCTCACCAAATCCTTGTTAAATTTCTTTCATTTATTTTTTATCTCTTTCCGTTTTTTCCCCTATAGTAATTTAACGAAGATTTTTCCCCTCACCTCTACTTTACTACTTAGGTCTTTGATATAACTTATATTGACGTTAATTTACTATTCAGCATTTATTCCTTATCTTTTTGTTTTGTCTTTTTATTTATTCTAATTATTATTTTCCAAAGTTTAAAGAAAATTATTATTTATTCATCATTTCGACATTATAGCTTTTAGTAATTTGTGTGAACTGAAGTAATTCTCAATATTACTGCACCACATCCACCCTGAATGTTTCCGTCGCATGTACACCCCTTAAGAATTCTCAGAAATATTTAAGTAGAACTTTTCCGCATGCGTCCTGTACAACCGTTAGAAACTTCCCAAACCCTTTTCCAAGAAACTGCCTCGGCTGCCACCGGTGTTTCCCTTCGTAATCCTTTTCCGCATACTCTATTTGTAGCGCATGTCAATGCACAATCCCTCCTGTGTCATCACTCCGAAGTTCTTAGCATCCTGTCCAACTGTGAACCCCACGCATTGCTCCTAAGTGAAACATAGCTCAAAAATTCTTTAAGTTCAGAATTAGTCAATGTTCCCGGATATCGCCTTTTACGAGCTGACAGAAATATATGTGGAGGTGGCGGAGTTGGGATATTTTTCCGCGATGATTTAAAAAGCAAAGTCGTATTCTCTTCTGAAAACGACATTACGCGAAAAGTCGAGTATCTTTTTGTTGAAATCACTTTAAAAAACAAAAAATGCCTTTTAGCGGTTATATACAAACACCCTAAGCATGATAATATTAATGAGCTTGATTAATTATTCTCAATTTGTGCAACTAAATTTGATTCTATAATCGTGATGGGTGATTTTAACTGTGATCTCACAAAAGAAAATTCTTCACACGCAATTAACTTTAATAGATTATTTCATGGTATGAATTTAAAAATTCTTCCTCTGGAGCCGACTCATCACACAAATAATTCTGATCCTTGGATCGATCATATTATTATTTCAAACCTGGAAAAGGTTCGGTTATATGGGCAAATCCCAGTTCCCGGTATATCTAAGCACGATTTTATTTATGTTTCTTATGGCCTGAAATGTCCTAAGTACGTACCGAAAATAATAGATTATCGTGATTTTAAGAATTTAGACCAGTGCAACTTTCTCAATAAAGGACGTTTACAAAGAACGCGTCTCTGAACAACAAAGTAAAGCTTTTCACTGACCAATTAATTAACCACATTGACAAACACATACCCATTAAAAAAGCCCGTGTAACTCAACCCCCAGCACCTTAGTTAACTTTCGAAATCAAACAGTTAATGAAGGATAGAGATGCAGAATTTGTAGTGTCCCGAAAAACAAACGAGGAAAAAGACATCAAAATTATACAAAAGCTTAAGAAATATTGTAACTCAAAAAATTAGAAACGAAAAAATTAAATATTATCATAATACATTAGGTGCAAACCGGGATAGTAAATCAGTCGGGAAAACTCTTAAAAGTATTAGATTGGGTAAGACATCCACTTCATTCGATATCTGTATACTTTTAGATACTTTAAATACTTACTTCGTAGGCCAAACAACGTGCATCAATGAATCTTTAAAGCTAGAAGTGTTAAAGTCTTTACAAAATGAAAATTACTCAGAAAATCATTTCTATTTTACGTCTGTCATTCAAGCAGAGGTATGGAAAATCATAATGAGTTTAAAATCAAACGCCTTGAACTCAGATAAATTAAACGCTAGACTATTAAAATTATGTAGTTTTTTCTGTGTTTCACCTATTACGGGTATTATCAATTATTCACCTCCTGTGGTAGCTTCTCTACCGCGTGGAAAACTGCCTTGGTGCATCCTCTCCCCAAAACATCGCATCCCTCAAAAGCAAATGAGTATCGAACAATTAGTATTCTCCCCACTCTGTCGAAAATATTAGAAAAAGTTGTTCGAAATCAAGTAGAGAGCTACCTCAATCACAAAAATTTTATTAATGAATGTCAATCCGGTTTCCGTTCAGGTAGAAGTACAGGAACCGCCTTGTTGAATGTTATAGAAGATGCTCGAAATTCAATTGACGCGGGAAACGTAACTATTCTTGTCCTTCTCGATTTTAGCAAGGCATTTTATGCAGTTGATCACGATATTTTGCTTGCAAAAATGAAGACTTTAGGTTTCAGATGACCTTCAATAAAATTGTTTTCGGAATATTTAACGGGACGAAAACAAACTGTAGTGTCTGGAAGTAACACATCATCTTCTCTTCAAACGGTGCGTGATGTTGCGCAAGGAAGTGTCCTCGGTCCCCTTGCTTTTTTAATTTACGTTAATGACGTCAACAAACCTCTTAAGCATAGCAAATTTCAAATGTACGCCGACGATCTTCAAATTTATATTAGTGGCAAACCGTCTAACTTAACTTCAATTGCGCAAAAACTTAACGAAGATCTCACTTCACTCAGTATGTGGGCAAAATCTATCGGTCTCCTCTTAAATCCATCTAAATCACAATGCTTATTGCTTGGTTCAAAGAAAACCCTCAGTAAACTTTTAAATTGCACTCTACCCAATATATGTGTTAATAAGACTTCTCTCATTTGGTGCAGTCACATGAAAAATCTAGGAATTTATACTGAAAGCTCGCGAAGTTGGTAAACCCAAATAGACGAAACATGTAAAAAAATTTACTCCACCATCCACTCTTTAAAACGGCTACGTGATCTTTTACCAGGAGTAAAGGAAATGCTTGTTAGGTCTCCTGTCATGCCGCACTTTGATTACTGCGACTTTCTTTTCACTGACTTGACGGAAAAAATGAAACGTAAATTACAAGTTGCTCAGAACTCATGTATTCGTTTCAGTTTTGATCTCAGGAAGTATGACCATGTGACAGAATTTTTCAAAAAACCCAGGACACTCACCCGAGGAATATCTTTATAAAATACTCTTCTTTATAAAATAATAAAAAAATGGACATTTGATAGTTTTAGCAAAACGTTTTAAATTTTTGAAACTTGATCGCGCGCGAGGCTCACATCTCCCTATTCCTCGGCATGGCACAATTTTTTATAGTAAATCCTTCACAATACACACAATACGTTCTTGGAATACACTTCCTGCTCAACTAAAATCTCTATCAACTTTCTCTTCTTTCAGACGGCGTCTTACAGATTGGATGGAAAACAATGCCCTTTAGTATTCCCACATTCTCTGTCTATTCTTTCTCCTTCAATTGTATGCTCTCTTTCTTTCTTTCTTTCTTTCTTTCATTCATTCATTCATTCATTCATTCTTTCTTTCTTTCTTTCTTTCTTTCTTTCTTTCATTCATTCTTTCTTTCTTTCTTTCTTTCTTTCTTTCTTTCTTTCTTTCTTTCTTTCTTTCTTTCTTTCTTTCTTTCTTTCTTTACTTATACTCCTTTTATTATTTCTCTTCTTTATTTTTACATTATCTCTCTTGTATTCTTTGAGTACTCTAGCTTCATATGATCTCATGTAATATATAATTTGTAAATACAGTGCAATATGTATCTAGTAAGGTATAATCATATTATAATATGTAATTTGTATATATTGCCATTATGTAATAATTTGTTTTGATATCCTTGTTGTAATCTCTATATTTTTTCTTTTTGTATATTTATAATTATATTGTTCTGTTACTGCTGCTTTTAACCCACGTTTGGCACTAAGTCGCCATCCTGATTGAGGTTTTTCTGGGTTTACTCAATCGCTTAAGGTTTCACCGTAATGGCCCCTAGTATTGCTTCCCAGTTTTAAATGTAAATACAACCCTCCCAATTTTCATCTTGTATTTAAAATGTAAACGTTTTAAAATGGTTAGACGGAAGAGTAGACCTTAAGGTCTGAGTCTCGCCAAAATAAAGGCACTTTTATTATTATTATTATTATTATTATTATTATTATTATTATTCGATCTATAATTGTGGGAGGAGGACTATAAATACGTAGGGGTATAGAATAGGTGGAAATAGGAAGCTTGGCACGGAAGACAAAACCCTGAAAAAAAATACCCTTTCTTATGCGTTAGACGCGATTTATTAAAAAAAAACACTAAATTTTGTAGGTATTTGAATTAATGTTCACGTACGAAAATTGAGAAAGTGTGTCAATCAGTAGTAGTTCAAGTGCATTAAATTCACTAAAATCATGTTACAAAGTGAGTAGACATTTAATTACACATCTATAGTTGATTTTTTTTCAATAATATCCAATTAATTTACGTATAACCTTGAAATCAGATGACGAGAGATTCATACGCACCACTGGCCATGAAAATTGAAACATCATGAAGTATTGCTCCGCAAACAAAGACAGAGGTAATTTTGCGTTGTTGAAAATTTCTTTTATGAAGCAATAGTTCTCGCGGCGCCTCGAGTGTCGGCTCCCACGCTTTGGCAAAGTTAAGAAACAAGTTGCCCGCTTCCGATTCTCTCATTCTCTTCCGATTCTTTATTTACCTGGTGACTTAAATCCCTATTGGACTTCGTTGTAACTATAGTTTGCTGTAATAAAACCTGCCTTTTGCCATGTTAAGGTACGGTCGAATGACAACTTTACCATTCTATCACAGCGTAAAGCATAATGTATACGAAATTAGTCAAGCTGCTTACTGTGGTGCCTAAGAGTGAAATGACGCTATTCGCTGAACAGAGTCAGGTTTATTCTAAGAGCTACTGCGCTCTCGAAGTCAGATATCATCTATGGCAACCGCTATAGTAAGATATACTGCGCTGATACTCATCAGTAATAGCTATTATCGATTTTTCCCTATGGGTCAGTTTAATGAAATTTCCTACTGCAATTAACGCGACTCAAGGAGGTGTAAAAAAACTCTATGTAAAGATTTATGTACGTGTAAAGGAATAACGGCATGTAATGGCGTTTGATGAAGACATGTCATAAATCAATATTGTAATATAGTACTACAACTAACGTCCATTATATAATCAAATTAAATAAATAGTTAAATTCTTATGACATGACGGACAAGTACCATATGTTTTGTGATATAAATTTCACAATGTTTGACTTCATGCTAAATTTGTAATTTCTACATACTACCTGACGATGTCTTCAACATAAAGTTTGTATGTTGAAGTGACAAGTCTTTAATTACTGAGATTTAATTGTCATTACTTTTGTTGATCGTTTTGTCGCAAAGCAAACGACTCACAATAAGGAGGGCGCCACCTCATTTCTTGCTTACAAAATTCTCGTATCATGATACGGCTCTCGAATCGTAAAAATCGAACACGCAAACACGCAGGGAGACGTGTCAGAGAATTACTCGACTGCCTTACCGATATTATTCGTATTCACGAATTCAAATCATCACTAACAAATGCACGTTCTTAGCGCGTAGTTCAAGTCCTCCAAAAACTTTTTTTATGTTGTCAATAAAAGAGTCCATGTTTGATTAATCAATTAATTTCTTATTATTGCTGTGTAAACAAGAATGCTTGTAGAACATGTTTGCAAGTTCATGCAATTTCGTGCGTGGACAACCATTTTATACGACAAAGTGAAATGCGAGGTACAATGTAAATATCAGTACAATTTAGATGATTATCGGAGGAAATGGTTAAGTCAATATTTTCAATTTGAAGACAAATACAACTTCGTTACGCGAAGTCAAATGGATATCCATTATTGTGCCTATAAAACAAGAAATGAAAGTAAAAAAATCAAACTATTGTTTCTTTATCGTTCTCTTCAATTCTTTCCTGATAACTAAAGAACGAATGTATTTTAATGGGAGGAAAGAATTTCTCTCATTATAGTTCGTAAAGGGTTATTTAGGTTTCATGTAAGTTTGCAGTAACTCAAAGGTAAGTTTTTAAATCATATATCTATCTATTTCACGCTACAGTATCAACTATTGTAATGTTACGTAATTTTTATTCATTTTATTCGCAATTATAATTTTTTCTTTCCTGATGATATTACTTTAAAGAAGACGGTTTGAATAACTTTAACTTTTTTCAATCAAAAGTCAATAAATCTTCCCATGTCACACATACCAGTAACACCACTAGTATTCGGTGGACACGGAGTAGTTCAGTTTATTGATAAAGTTCACTTGGATTCCCTGCTTGGAAATTCATGTGGTTCTTTCGTAGACATGGAAACAGCAACATCAAATGAATGTTACATAATTGAAGTTATAGGGGTGAATTCCTCATAATTACACCTGGAGGAAAAGGTGTAAAACACTATATAGAACTCCAACTGAGTTTGTAAAAATTCATTAATACACCAATATGTAGCTGCATTATGTCAGAAGAACAATTAGACCGAAGGCCTATTGGACGCTATGGGTTGTCATTGCGAAGTAGAAATTCATACTTCGAGCTGGTCAACAGCCTACGGGTATCCCCTCAGAAATCCCCTTCTGTAACATGTTGGTCCTGAAGTATGAAGGTTTATTGTCTGCTATTTGGTTTAGTCGTTATGATTCTAATCCTAAAGTTTCTTCAACCCCCATTTTTCTGAATGGAAAGCGAAATAATGAAAAAATCAAAAAATAAAATTCTCTGTGACGATCAAAACAGTTTTTGAACATTTTTTTCCACTACCAGCGCCGTTTTGTCTTTCTTAAACGATTTTACCAATTCTCTTGACCATGGAGAAAGCCCTCAGGGTATTTTTCTGCATTCGTAGACTTGCACATCAATGGCTAATTTCCTATTTGAAAGATAGAAATCAACAAGTTAAAATACGATATACTAAAAACAAAAAACTTCAGCATACCCTCTCAGAAACAAAGCCACTTACTCGCGGAGTACTCCAAGGTTCAATTGTCGGTCCTACACTATTTTTGTTGTATGTTAACCATGTGTCATCCTCCACATCAGCTTGCAAAATGGTTCTTTTTGCTGATGACACTAATTTATTATGTAAACATGCCAACGCTCAAAACGTTTTGTCTAACCTCTCGGCATGGTTCCATGCAAATCGTCTCATTTAAACACTGACAATACTGGTTCTGTCATTTCACAATAATATTACGAAATATTTATCCCAGTTTTTTTTTCGTTATGCGGAACACAATTAAAAAGTGTTACTAATACAAAGTTTTTAGGTCTCCATACTCAAGACAATCTCAAATGGAATTGTCACGTTGGCAATTTTAATTCCCAATTAAGCAAATTGTGTTACGCATACCGAATCTTAGTTAACGTAGTTAGTTCACGTATTTCCCGTTACGTATATTTTGCAAAGGTTTACTCCCGTTTACTATACGGTATTATCTTCTTGGGCGATTCCGGTCAGAGTATCCTAACTTTCAGAATTCAAAAGAGAATTTTTCGGATAATTTGCAAATCTCACCCCCGAAACTCTTGATATCTTTATTTAAGGAGTTAAATATTTTAAGTTTTCCTTGTATTTATATTTGTGAAAAGGTTGTGTTTGTTAAGACCGAATTTTTGGAACGCCACCCTTGCTTCATACAAAACAATCGTTCACGAAAACAATACTCGCAATAGGAATAACATTCATCGTCCTAGAGTGTCAGGCGCTCTTTACCAAAAGGGACCGTATCATTCGGGAATCGTTCTATATAATTCCCCGTCCAAGAATATAAAACACATTTTTAAATTGAATCTCTTCAAATCCACGCCATTGCTGTAGTACTTTAAAAAATTATAACAATTTCAAAATTATTTTCCTGCATGCTTGTATTGTATCTTATTATTCAAATAAGTGTAGATTTATATGTTCCACACCATGGCACAGCTGTGAAAATGAATTCTTTTGCCCCACCATGGCCCAGGTTTTTCTTAGATTCGGGTAGAGGTGGATTATTTTATACAGGTTCTCTAGGATTTTGTTTCGGGGCGCGTCTATTGAAACAATAAATATCGCATTAGGTGTAATTTCATAGTTACGATTTATAAAAAATACTTTCCGAGTAATGTATAGTTTGATAATAATACGTACCTTTGAAACAACTTTTTACTTTCTCATATACGTAGCATATAGAAAATATTGTAATCGTGAAAAAATTCGAAAACGAGATTTTTGCGGAAATATCCGTTTTGGAGACCCCTGATTCCGAAAAAGTTGTTTTTGGTTGGACGTCCAACCGTCTGTGCGCAGCACTCCTGACCGAATGGAAAAATATTTTGTTTTCTTATATTTAATGTTTAGGGTAGAATTTACTTCTGACATATACACGTGCATTCAATTTTCTTTTTATTTGAATATAAAGGGCTCTTCACATGAAAGTCAAAGTATATTTTTGAATATTTTTCAAAAACTGGTCCAACGCATGTAGAATTAGTATGCATCACATCCGCATTAGCGGAATTTCGCTTGTAAGTTTGGTATAGATATAGTAAAATTATTTCTATCTGCTACATCCACGCATTTATTTACTATTTCAAGAACCTTGAATATTATTTAACATGGATGAAGCAGAGGTAGAGTGAATTAATATTCTGAATATTTATTTTACTTTCAATTCTCTAATAAAAGACACTAAGAAGTTGAATTACTGGTTTTGAGCCTGAAGAAAATGTTAGTTATAGTTCATTACTTTATCATATTTATTTTTAAATAATGGGTTTTATTTGTACTTATTGTTTACACTCGTTTTATATGCCTATAAATAGATAAATGCAATAAAAATGTTTATTGCATATATATGTGTGTGTTTATGGCGCGTAGTTTTAAGTTTGCCAATGGTGTGAATCCAAAGAATATTTGTTTATAGATATGTAATTTTTTATGTTACTTTGAAAAGAAGAACAGAAGAATGTCTGCATCTTATGTTTCTTTTGGTATCGTGAATCGTTCACCCACGTGACCTCTACGTAACCTCATATTCGGTGACGCTGCATTATTTTGCTGCGTAAGCTTACGTATCAGATGTGTCCACTGCTCCTTTTGCCGGATTTTCTTGTTAATTCGTGCATGCTGTGTGTCGTATTGAATATTCGTGCATATTGTTTGATGCATGAGGATGTTATTTTATATTATTTCTTATCGTTTTAAGAATTAACTTGGCTACTTGTTTTGTTTTGTTTTGAAGGTAATATTTGATAAATCTTTTTGTTAATTTTTGTGATATTTTTAATTCAATGCTTAATAACAGTTCCAATCGTTAAAAATAGTATTATTGTTAAAAATATATTTTAACACTTACAGAATTATTTGACGAGATAGATAAGGAGCGTTACGAAATAACAGGAAGTAAATAAAACAAACAGTATCACCTATTTAACCGAAATAATTAATAGATACGATTAGTGTATATTAGAGATTCTTTTATATAAATTTTAGTAAAATATTTCTTTAATAAACTTTTTAAATTGGGTACAATGAAGATCAAAATATAGAGTAACATATGAAAATCATCCCTCTCCTAATAGAATGCTTTAATGCCGTTTTCTAGTCCAGACTGAGAAGCGTATATGAGAAAGTATGTGCAATGGTTTTGAATCACTAGTTTTCGTGTTTTATTTAATACAAATATGTTGGTATTATATTAATTATATAAAACATACCAAACTATTTTTACAGTTAGGAGTGTGGTGAAACGTTAAATTCGCCTCTGCCATATGACATGTATAGAAAATTTAGTTGAAATTTACAATAAATTTATTTATTTTTGAAGAAAAAAGTGGTACATACACGAAATTTGTCATAAGTAATCTTATACATTTGATAACTTTTCTGTGCCTGTTCGTAAGTTTAAATAATTTTGAGTCGATTAAATATGTAACATCAGGAATGTGTACCATTTCTGGAAATTTGTTTCTTTGGTTGAGTTGAATGAACGAATTCAATTATTTCAATAATATTTCCAATTATTTCAATATTAGTCGCAAATAAGTGAAAGAACTATAAACTGTTTCATCTTTTTTATGTCTTGCAGAGAAATGTTACAGTTTTCTTTGTTGGTTCTTCTCATTGTGGCTGCTTCGGGACAATCAAACGAGTTGCCTCCTGCATTGACACATGCGCAACTGCAGGCGTGCTTAGAATTATTCGAGAAGAGCGTGTCTTATGGAGACCTACGAATGCTGCTCGACGCACAGGTGAGAATTTAAAATGGAAACCAAAGGGAAACTTGACTTCAGCCTTCAGGTTTCTTCTCGAGAAAGTCTTAACTTAGGATTTATGAATATATTTGGACGCATTTGTTTCGCTTGGTTCCCTTGTTGGTCTTGGGTCATTTTTCTAGTAGATTTTTCATATACATACAGTGTGGTAACGGCTTGAGATTTTGCATAAATAGTCTAGTAACCTGACAATGCAATACTAGGGATTTTTTGTTCTAAAAATGCAAATTTATAGTAATAAAGGAATCAAAACCATTGTATATTATAAGCATTCTCTGAAAACAGACCCCATAACCCGCAAAATACGAATGTGTAATGGGTTAGCAATCGACAGGGGTCGGGAATTTAACATTTTTCCTCTTGAATGAGAACCTTCTATAATAACAATTATTAAATATCACGAATGCACTCTAATTCGTAAGCTAAATATTATTATGATCTCTGAGTGATAAAATCCCAACGTTATAATTGATAGTTAGCATACATTTAGCACTTCCAGTATGCAACATATAGTTGAATCAACCATCAGTCGTTTTACTTTCTCATATATTAAGTATATGGATAGCTTTATTTTCCAAGGTTTTGACGGAAATATCTGTTTCGGGTGTCTCTGATACCGAAAATGTGGTTTTTTTAGTATTTCGTCCGTCCATCTGAGCATTGTAATTCTGACTTAATTGACGAGTCATTCTCATTCGTATTTAGCGTAAAATCTGCTGGTTGTAGATGAACGTGTTCTACAACTTCAATAACTTCAGAATAAAGAGTAATTGATATCAAGATGCAAATAAATTTTGGAAAATTTCTCAATTGGTTCAATTATTTTTAATTTTTGTGTACAGAAAGCGTAATTTGTCTTCTACATACACATAAGTGACATTTCGCTTGAAAGTTTGTCAAAGACGCAGAAAAATAATTTCTCTCTGCTTCATATATTATGAGGCACTTACCGGCGTCTTACAGAGTTGGTTGAGGGCACTTTGAAGTCAACTCGACAGCTGATAATAATAATAATATTCCCGTGTGGTGTCGGGAGCATCTGGAGAATAGCACCATGGGATCTCCCCCTGTCGTAAAAGGCGACTAATCGGAGCAGCTGTTCGCTATGCTACCCTGCACAAACGTATCCCTGCCTTCTTTTACACTCATAGTCCCATTTTTTTCAGCGGTAGGCAAAGGGTGGATTGAGTAGCTCGGAGTCTACCGTCAACCCACAAAATCTTCTCGTCCACACCCTTCCCCAATACCTTACCCTTAAAACCTGACTGTAGGTATAAAAAGCACACTCATCTCTGATGGAGAGAAGAAGTAAGAGTCGTAAGGCCTCGGATAAGATGCCGCTGTCTAAGGAGCGCCTGGACACACTTGCAGCTGGAGCTCAGTGTGACAGCGAGCGGACCACCAGTGAGGGAGTTTCGGAGAGACCAGCGACTCCTCGAGGATATCCCGAACTGGCTACTGGAATAACTCGTTCCAAACATCGGAACACAGATGCCACGTTACCATCAGTTAGTTTGCCTCAGCCTTTTAAGACTAAAGGCCCTGACAAGACATCCGTAGAGACCCACTATAAATGGTAACATAAGGACAATTGCGATATTCTACGGGCATACCAAATAGCAACAAAGTGCGAAACTAGCAAAACAGACTACACAAGAAAGACACACAATGAATTTGCTAAATTAAGATCAGACTTAAGTAGATTTTTCGAACAAAACATATGTGATAGACTAAGACATCTAGTCAGCAAACCAGTTATAAGTATTGAAGAAAAAAACTTGATAATAGACTAAATCTATCTAAATCACTTTCAGAATCCTCAATGTACGCACGTACCAGTCGAATAACTGATCCAGAAGCATGTGAAGTACTACTACAAAGGCAAACTGGAGAACAGTCAGGAGACAAACAGAATATGGACCCAGAAGAAGAATATTTGATCAAGTCCGATTTGGAAAGGAACTTGAATTTATTTGCTGGAACTGATCCAAATTCTAGACAACCCTCCCAAAAATACACCCTAATAGAACCACATTTCAACTCCTAAACACAATAAACAACATTTTGAAAGAAAAAAAACTTTGATACACACGACGATCTACAGCTGCATGCGTACTGTACCACACCATCCTTTCGGCACAAAATGTTTATTACAAACCAAATAATAGTGAATGCTGTACTGAAACCAAAATACCTAAATGGAAATTGCTTGATTTTGTTTTCTATTCTTTAGAATAGAAAACAAAATCAAGCAATTTAAGTGATTTATCTAAAGTGATAGTTAGGAAAGATAAGGGTGACCAGTGGAAACTGTGTCATAAAGACAGGGTACACAGGAATCTTACAGGTCATAAGATTTTTTACGGGATGGACATTTTTAGAGCAGATTAGATGTATTTATCAACACTTTAAAACAAAAAATTGCCGCTCTAGGAAAACGAATGAGTCGTTACAATATCTCAAACAAAAGGAAAGTAGAAAATCAAGCAATTTAAGTGATTTATCTAAAGTAATCAGTTTACTTAAAACTCTCATGAACGGTTTGTGTACAAAATTGTAATTGAAGAATGACAATAAAACAACACGATTCAACCAAATATCCATTCGACGCGGCATTTTCCAAGGCGATACATTCGCTCCAATTTGGTTTTGCCTCGCACTCAACCCTTTGTCCAGGATGTTGAATGAATCGGGTTTGGGATTTAAACTTCTCGATGGATAAAAAAGATTCACACCACTAGCCTCTTGTTTTATATGGATGACTTAAAATTATTTGCTAAAAATAAAGATGAACTAAGTAGACTAAGTATGCTATGTTGAATGTTAATAGAGGTAAAACTGAAGAATTGTCAGTCCCACTAAAAGTACAAGCAAACTCCTATGAAATAGAAGCATTGAATTCTCATAACAGCTATCAATATCTGGGTTTCAACTAAAGTTTACTAATAAACAACATGCGCAGTAACAACAACTTGAATCCTTATTTAGGAAACGCCTCAACTAAATTCTGGAGACATAATTAATTTCAAAAAACAAAATTAAAGCAATTAATTCTTGGCGCATTCAAGTTCTGACAAATTCGTTTGGGATAGTTCATTCGTCACAAACAGATCTTGCAAATTTAAATACGATGGTACGTACAACTCTCACAAAATACAGAATGCACCACCGCAGTTGAACACCTTTACATTCCTAGGAAAGCAGGTGGTCATTGTTTGTTGGATCTGAAAGTGTTGTGTAATCGTGAAGTAAGAGAACTCAAGAAGTTCTTTTATGCAAAATCTGAAATGTTTCCACTACACAAAGCAGTAGTACCGTAAGTTCCCTGGCAACCTAACATCTTTCCTTCACAATTTCCTCATCCAAATCACGGTCAGTCGAAATTAGGTGGACAAATCGCTCAAACCTGGACATGAGACAAAATAAGTAAGGAAATAAATTAATAATCTTGTCTTTTTTTTTCTTTTTAAAATTAGCAATGTTAATATAGCAATTTCTTCGACGTTCGTTCTGCACGACTACACAAGAAAGATAACTGAAATTAATCGCTCCGCTTGGTCTCCAGCCTAGTTGTTTATGCTTTTGGTAGCCGGGTAATGAGCCTCAGGTGACAGTGCTTAATGGCTCGTTAATTTGGTGCAGTGCAGTGGTCGCTGATTATTGTGTTATTTGCGCGACAGCTCTTCACGCATTTGCCTCGTATTCTGTTACTTCAGACTTCACCAATAACTTCTAATATCAGTTGAAAATGTGTGCACTTTTGACAATTCAGTCTCATGTAATTTCATTAGCGAGAATGTTTATTTATTCAGAAACTTTCGAAGGCTTATGTTGCTGCCTTACAAATTGCCCCGTAAGAGCTCGTAGGCATTCATGACTGCAATATCAAATTGAGAAACGTGTGACCGGACATCCCTCACATAATTTCTCACGGGAGTCTTGAACACCAAAGTATATGCGGAGAGACTATCGATTAGGACATTTCTTCGCTTCACTCTTTATTCAGAACTATCGCATTCGATCAAATGATTCGTTATCGGATCTTCAACGATGGAGTGATTGGAGTCATATTTGACTCACAGAGGTGGGTCGATCAAAATTGTATTTCCATCTGTACGCCTTGTTTCATCTTGCAATATTATGTTATTTGTTTTCATGTTTTTTAATTATGTATTGTACATTAATTTAAATTTTAGAGGTGCCTATGGGTTTCCCCATTCTATATATAATTTCATCCTACCATCTGTAAAATCTTTCGATTTCGAATCGATGGAGAATCACCCTCATTTTAAAAAAGTATCTTTAGAAAAGAAGATAGACACGGACGGGTGCGTGTAGCACGGAGTTGTACGGTGGACATAGATTCTCAAATTAGATGCTGTCGTGAAGACACCAGTCAACGACGGTATTGAGGTCGCGGAGTCAAAGGAAGTGGGTTAGTAGATGATGTAGGGGTGAGAATCATATATATTTGGGTGGCAATTGAGTCTCTAACAAAAGGAATCGGCCGCTGTGTGGCGTTGCATATATGAGACAGACCAACGATCTCCTCTGTCCACCGATAACCCACGAGCAGAAGTTTCGTGGCGTTGCAAATCCTGCGACCCCAGCTACTTCTTTTCACCTCACGTCATCACGAGCTGTGGAACAGCCCCTACGTCATGGCCACTGTCTACTTTTCCTCAGATGCCGCTCTATGCGCCGTACCCACTCCGTAAGTACGAATAAATGTTGACACGACTCTGGGATTCGATGGAACCAGTTAACCGCTCCTCGTCAACCATTCCGTCCGTTCCCCCTCCCCCAAGCCGTGACGACCCTCGTGACTCGTCTCGGCCAAAGAGGCGCGGGTCACAGCAGGGAAGTCGCGACAAAACTATAATGGGTCACCTCTTCCACGTAAAAAGTTGCAATTTACTGCGTACACCATACATAAATGTCCCTATCATTACTTCTCAAGCTTTTAAGCCAGTCTTTAAAAATCTGCGAAGCTGCAACAGGGTGCCCACTCGATGAATGTTTATCAAAAACATAATTAAAATGAAGTAAACGCAAATCGATTGTATGCAGACGTTCAGTACAGCCACATTAATTTCACATCTGGTGTCAGTTTTAGAATCCTCCAGCAATTTTATTATCATATTGTTATTTCAGTTTTCCGAAACGGTACTCTCCCTCTGAATGATATTTTTAAATTGATAAATAACCTGATCTGATAATGGGGCAGAAGTAAATTATTTTACAGCGACTATACCAAACTTTCAAGCAAAATACCACTTATACAAACGCAATACGTACAATTACGCTTTCGGTAAACGAAATTTATAAAAGAAATTTTTAGTCCTTCTCAATAAATTTTCAAATAGTTTTACAGCTCGTGCATCGACTGGTAGTACTCCAAATACGAAATGTCAATGAAATTAACCCGTCTGTTTAGTCGCTGCGCACGGATAGACAGATGGACAAGGTATTCTAAAAAATATTTTTCGGTATCAGATGCACCCAAAACGGATATTTTTGTCACAATCTCGCGATCGAAACTTTCACGATTATGTAAAATTTGTGACAAGAATATTTTGTGACAAGAATTGAAAGATATCATCCCGACGTACAATAATTTCAAAGATTGAATCAATCTTTTTTAAAGTTCTGTCACGAAAATTAAGGGCAAAACTGACAATTACAAAAAACAAATTGTTATTTATTTATATATTTATTTATTTTGTCTTTTGGGGAGGTTCAGGCCATGAGACCTGCTCTTCCACTTAACGGTTGAACTTAGGAGACGGAATTGGGAAAGAGAGATGTTGGGTTACTGGGGAACGTATGGTACCGTACCGACAATTGTCTGGAGTAGGTGAGGGAAACTCCAGTTGAAAACGTCATTGTTCGGCCAACTAGCGTATTAGGGTTTCAACCAACGCTCTATATCTCAGTGGGATCATGGCTAAAGGAAAGTAAAGGCACTACCACCCCTGTCGGTACACATACAGAAACTTTACACCTCTTTAGAAGGTGGAACCTACATATTAGATATTTTCGTTCCCCCCCATCAGATCTGGTGAAAAGACATTCGGTTAAAACTACATTTATCTCAAACCTTAGTTATTTTATTCATCGACCTCTCATTTTACCTTAACTCCGACCCACTCGATTCTTCAACTGCTCTATTTATTTACTTCCATCTTTTGTGACTTATTTTCTCTTTTGCAGGGTAGTGCTGCATGGTCTAGACTGCTAGGGGCCTGGCACACACGTGCATTTCGTCCCGTGTTACCTCTTCCTCCTATTGGCGAGGCATTAATAAAACAGGACGCTCCACCATTTTTTGTGATTCCTACATCCAACTCCTGCTACTTGAGAGAGCAGCTGTCGCGCTTAACGTCTCTGAGGGGGTTTTCTTCTGCCTTAACTTTGCTTCCATTATCTATCCAAGCTAATGCAGCGATTAGCGAGGATGCTAAAAACACTGCAAACAACAATGTCGCCACGACGTTAGGAGATATGAATTACGAGACAGTCGTACCCGATCCCGCTTCTGCTATCCCGCAAACATCCATTTTTGTCCCGGGATCTGATCCCAGGCGCATCACAGTCATTCGCATGACTACCCTACAGTCACCTTCTGTCGCACGCCATCACAACACAGTTACAGAAATCCCCGACAAGATTATCAACTCCGACCCACTCTTATCGAATTCTGACAGTGTGCTCTCAAAATCTCTCCCTGCATACCATGGACCCCAATCCAAGAGTTTTTCCATATTTGACTCCACTAAAGCCATCAAAGACGCCGCCGCTTTCATGAGGGACGAAGCAGGAGTCTTCCTTCCGTCCGTGCTAACAGCCCAAGGTGAGATTTTCCACGAATTCTATGGCAAACGAAACAGCGCACCCATTTCTTTCTATACTGTGGACACAAAATATTGAATCAGTTTCTACTTAGTTTTGATTATTTTCTATATCATTCTATTCTTTTAAATCTTATCGTCCAAGGCTGCAAAAACAGGAAAGCGGTGATATAACAAAAATAAAAACCTCGAAAAGAGAAGAAAGAAATATACGGCTTATGCAAACGATATTCTTTCGTAAACGTATAATTCCGCGGCCGGAGTCAATGTATACTTATAAACTTGTTTGTCCGGAACAAACCGTGTTCCTGCTGCTGAGGCCATCTTCAGGGCAATTTCAGAGACGAATAAACGTATGTTGCTGTCGTACTCTACAGTTACTTGGGAATATCGTACGTCTATGACATTGCCCTGAAGGTCACAGCAGGATGGCCGTAACGTTGGTAGTTTTATCCACTGATATGCGGTTTGCATCGGACATACTAGTATTAGTAATTTTTTTGTTTGTCAAACAATCCCACTGTCGTGATAATTACTTAAAAATCAGTTACTCAGATCTACGAGTGTATGAGGTATAAACGATTTATGTCACATTTACTCCCAAAATCCAAACAAGTTATCTTCTACCAGACGAATTTTACTAAAGAAAAGAAGAAAACTGAAATCAAGATGAACATGACATTGCGCCCATTACTCTAGAAAGCATGCAACACTAAAAACGTGCATATTTAGCTTCCCATCTTAAATCGCGTGGCTCCAGTTTATTACTTAATTTATTTACTACCTGATTACCCGGCGTTACCTAAGATTTTCATAGACTAAACTTCTTTTACTCAGGAAAAAATAAAATCGATCTACATTGTAAGATCTTTATTGTACTTTTATTTTCTAGTTTTTAAAAACATCTCCAACATCCTAATTTTTCAAATCCATAATAATACAAGTTTCATACAAAACTTGACTGTATTCCCTATACCATCTCGCGGGAGCCTCGCCGGTTGAAAGTTCGTTTCTAAGGTACGACAAGTCCGCAGCATATCATTAAAATTCTCGTAAAATCTAAATAATTCGTTCCAATTTTACGATTTAAAGAAGTTTTTTGTCTTTGTTAAACGCGCAAAACAAACAATTCTTTAATTTTAATTATGATTGATTTTTCCTTCTTAAATAAAAAAATGTTAAATTGAAGAATTTTAATATTTCTGATTTTAATAATGTTTTAGGCAGCATTAGCAAATATGATTCTCTTTTTTCCCTATTTTAGCGACACATGTCGTCAAAAATCTTTTCTATCTTTCTTAAAAATAAAAATTAGTCTATGTTCATCCTGAACATCTAAACTGTCTCCTTGCCAAATTTCATCACGACCGGTTCAGTGGTTTTGTCGTGATCAAGTAGCAAACAGTCAGACACAATTTCGCGTTACGTATTTACATATTATGACAACCGGCATGTTCATTCATTTCATTCCCACTATATTTCAAGAATTCAGTGACCTTTTATTTAAAAGTTGGAAACTTCTTCCTCTTGATTGTATGAACATATTATGAATTGAAATACACCATCAAAATTGGCGTCGCACTTTCCTACGATCTATGAGTGTATGGTTCGAAACGTATGAATGTGAAGATCGATGTTTTTATATTTTTTTGGCCACACGCTTGTTCTGGATTCTGATATCGAAATCCATATAAGTAGCGCTTCTGATGAATGACCACGGATGTGGGTCAACAGTGTCTTAAAAGATAATGTTGCGTCATACACAGTATCACAATTCTGTCACGTGAAGTGAATTGTGTCAGCACACTATGGCCAATGGATCTGTGTCACCGGAGAATATGTGAACTAAAAGTATGATTTCTATTCTCTCACTGATTCCTTTTCCTCCCCTGTACTAAATTTCTAGTCGCGGCAATGTTAATATGTTACTTTTCTTCCGATCAGTACACGGTACTGCTTGAGCGATTTTCGCTTCTATACGATACGATGCCATATACGGCGCAGAATAATAATAATTAGAAAAGTTATTATGTTTTGTGACCAAGAGAAAGAAAAGAGTAGATTTCAGTATCCTGTTCAGCAAGCAACAAAACTATCATCTTTAATCACATGCACGAAATATAAAATTACATTTTTACTTGAGTCATTATACCTTATTTACATAAATTAATGAAATAAATTTGTTTTGTGTATTACAGGCAGGTCGGTATTATTTATAAAAATTTCAGAAAAGATAGGTTAAATGTGGGAGAGAAAAATTATCTACGTCAGGGAAGAAAATACCCAGAGCACCGGTAGTTCTTGATGTCATGAACCTGTGTATTTTAGAAGGAAAATGAATTTTATACCCTATAGAAGAAAGTTCCTACTTTGAAATAAATTCTTGATGTGGTACAAGAATCCATTAACTTTCAAAGGGAAGAGAAATATTGCGTAAAGTAATTGTACAGATAGGTTTTTCGTTAACATATGGAACTATGTGAGGTCAGTTATGATCGAATTACTTCGAGGGCACGCAATATTAGGTCGATTCTGATATATTGTCAAGAAGGGAGACGTACTGTGTATTTGCATGAATCATGAGAGCATCCGCACTATTCAGTAATAAAAGAACTGACAAAGTGCTGAAGTATTTGTTGGCAGTAAAGTTGACAGTCCTGGAGAACGACTTATCATTATGCACCCGGGTTAGCAGCGGCGGATACATCGAAGTTGTTCTTCTGATTTTCATCGCGGAGAGTAAAATGGGCGATAACCACGACGAGATGAACAGCGATAATTTTAATAAATGATGTTGAAAAATTAATCATGACATCTGCATTAAACTCGAAACATGAGTTATTTTTTTAAAGTAAAGATTTTGAAAAAAACTATGAATTTTAATAACAATATATTAAGATAATACGGTCAGATAGCATGCATTCGGTTCCGTCACCTTCCGTCCGTTTTTTCCTCCTTATTCAGTCAACATTTAGCAATATCTTATGATGTTTATCACTCATTTCGCGCCAGTATTTATCACTCATTTCGTAGAAGGAACAATATGGTAGGAAAGGATCGGGGAGGGGGGCTCGGACTGCGCGAAAGCGGGTAAGTTGAATCTAGCGCCAGAGGGGGACAGATCATTTGGTAGGATAACAGTATTCGCTGTCAAAGAATAGACGCAATTTACGCGAGCACCGGCTCTGTAACTAAAGTGTGAAAGCGCGCGACCAAAAGAAGTGTGTGTGTGAAAAACGGTTTATGACTCTCAGAACATGGTTTAGTCGATATGAGGAGCGAAAGTTCCCGAACAGTATTCGAGTAGTTGCGTGGCTCAACAATCCACTGTCGCGAACCTCAAGTCGGCGTCTCGGTTAATCTGGCTCGCGCCACTTCGGCACTAGCGCTGAAGAGACATGGGCCTAAACATGGGCCTAGACAGTGAATCTAGACATGGACCACGAGGGGGGCAGGAATATGAATTCTCAAAAATAAATGAACGTAATAATAATAATAATAATAAATTTATTGTCAAAAAACAGTACAAATTGAGTATGACCACGTGGAGGACAATAAACTACTTTACTCTCCGGAAGCAAGCAAGGGACAATCCCATCAATTCCGATCAAGGGCCCTAAGGCAGAGGCGGATTCAAAAATTTCAGCACAAGTTCCTAGATAAGATAAAAAGTTAGCTGCGAGTTATAATACATATATAATGTCAATATGTTTGTAATTTAACGCAAATATATTTGTAAATTTACATGTACAAGTTATTATCGAACTATAGATTATTCTGAGTATAGTGCTTAAAAATTGAAATAACACTAAATTCACGATTTATTGTTACAATAGACCCGCCCCTAGACAAAGCCTAGAGAACCTGTATGATAAATCCGCCTCTACCCGAAGGAAAACCGGAGAAAAACCCGGGCCAGGATGGGGCTACAGAATTTATGTACACAAACGTGCCAATGTTGAGTACACATAAAACTAAATTAATATGAGCCATAAGACAACACAATCATGCAAGAAAATAGTTTTTGAAATTGTTATAAGTTGTTTAAAAAGTACTACAGCAATGGCGTGATAAAGCACAAGACGAATTTAACTTTTGTTAAAATCAATAAATTCTTTTACAGTGTAGAAGCACTGGTGCAGGAGGTAGTTTTTAACCGCGGATTTGAAGATATTCAATTTCATAATATCTTTTATATTCTTGGGCAGGGAATTATATAGAACGATTCCCGAATGGTATGGTCCCTTTTGGCAAAGAGTGGTTGACACTCTAGGGCGATGAATATTACTACTATTGCGTGTATAGTGTTCGTGAACGAGACTGTTTCGTATAAAGCAAGGGTGGCACTTCAGTAATTCGGTCTTAACAAACACGACCGTTTCATAAATATAAATGCAGGGAAGTGTTAAGATATTTAATTCCTTGAATAAAGGTTTACAAGAGTTTCGGGGGTGAGATTTACAAATTATCCGAACTATCCTCTTCTGAATTCTGAAAGTTTGAATACTCTGACCGGAATTACCCCAGAAGGTAATGCCGTAACGTAAATGGGAGTAAACGTTTGCAAAATATACGCAACGGGAAATACGTGGACTAACTGCGTTAACTAAGATTCGGAATGCGTAACACAATTTGCTTAATTGGGAATTAAGATTGTCAACGTGACAATTCCATTTGTGGTTGTCTTGAATTTTGGAGATTTAAGAATTTTGTATTCGTAACAGTTTTTAATTGTGTCCCGTTGAAAGAAAGAGGAACCTTGGGTAAATATTTTGTATTACTATTGAGAAATGACAAAGACACTGTTCTGTCAGTGTTTACAATGAGACGATTTGCATGGAACCAAGTCGAAAGGTTAGACAAAACATTTTGAGCGTTGGCGTGTTTACATAGTAA
>NNCF01129070.1:376754-405041 GCA_002313205.1 Laupala kohalensis
ACATAGTAAATTAGTGTCAACAGCAAAGAGAACCATTTTGCAATCTGATGTGGATGATGACATGTCGTTCACATACAATAAAAAGAGCGTAGGGCCGAGACTTGAACCTTGGGGTACTCCGCAAGTAAGTGGCTTTCTTTCTGAAAGACAACGCTGAAGTATTTTATTTTTAGTATAGGATATTTCGACCTGTTGATATCTATCTTTTAAATAAGAAGTTAGCCATTGATGTGGAAGTCTACGAATGCCTAAAGAATGCAATTTGGAAAGGAGAATTTCGTGATCGATGACATCGAATGCTTTGGATATGTCAAGAAAAACACCCTGAGGATTTTCTCCACGGTCTAGAGATGTGGTAACATCGTTTAAGAAGGAAAATATGTCGCTTGTAGTGGAAAAGAATTTCCTAAAGCCGTTTTAATCGTCAGAGAGAATGTTATTTTTTGATAAAAAATCTAGAAGACGCTTATAGAATAATTTTTCTAGGATTTTTGAGAAAGTGGGTAGTAGAGATATTGGTCGGTAATTTCCAATATTAAGTTTGTTTCCTTTCTTGTGTAAAGGTTTCACTTTAGCTCTCTTAAATATATTGGGAAACACCCCTTCCGATAAAGAACTATTAAAAATATTTACGAGTGGATTTAATATAGCGTGGGACGAAGATTTAACAATAAACTCAGGTATATCATCTATGCCTCGTGAAAATTTGTTTTTTAAGGAGCTGATGATTCCCATGACTTCACTGGCGTTAGTTTCGGAAGTGAACATAGAATTGGGTATGTGGGTGGTAATAATTGGAGGACATTGATTTGGATATATTGAGTTCGTTATTTTACCAACTTCTGAGAAGTAAGAATTAAACAAACTTGTGATGTCCTGATGATTTGATACGATTTTCCCATCATTTAGTAAAGAAACATTTTCTTCGCGATTTTCAGAAGTTGACGTGTAATTGTGAACAATATTCCACATGGTTTTCATCCGGTTGTTCGATTTTAGTATATGCCTGTCGTTTTCCATTACTTTAGCTGCATAGACTACTTTTCGAAGAATAGTCTTATATTTACGAAAATAATTATGGAAATCGGGTGGTTGGTTATAGCGTTTTGAAAGATAATATAAACGGCGTTTGTGTTTTGAAGAAATTCTTATCCCTTGGGTGATCCATCTATTGTATTTCTTTGTGTTACTTAACATGCATTTTATGGGAAAGCTAGTGTTGTAATGTTTTAGGAATATTGAGATAAATACATTGAATTTGTTGTCGGTGTTTTGGCAATTGTAAACATCTTTCCATGTTTCTTCACGCAAATAATTTATAAATATGGATTTATTTATGTCATTAAACTCTCTTGTAAATTTGTAAAGGATTTTAAGCGGTTTTAGTTTATTATTAATAGTCAATACTTGAGCAAGGTGATCACTGTATCCGGCGATAATCACTTCAGGTATAAAAGTAAATATTGATAATATAGACATGAATGCCATTCAAACTTTTCTGTCCTTAATCATTCTTCTGGTCAAGATTTGCATGAGAATCGAACATACATTTCATTAGTTTGTAATATCTATTTGAAAACAAAGTCTATATGTTAATTTCACAACCTCTCTGGCAATTAATTAAATAGACGTCGGTGCCCACAAACGTTGAGAAATGTAAATTCTGAACTGAAAGAGTTACAGAAACTGATAGGGTTTTGTGTCACATTTCTGCGTACTTTCTACGGATATGAGATTATATATTTACTTTATCACTACTGGGTCAAAATCTGCCCCCCCCCCGCTGCTAAAAAACTTTGTTACGCTCTTGGATCTGAATATACCCGATCATTTATTTTCTTTCTCGGAGCTGCTGCTATAATGTTCTACCCTCTATGAGAAAACGCCGGTGAGAAAAGTTTGAGTACGATCTCTCTGGTACAGCATCAATTGGTACTGTTGTTGGACCAATTGAAGTTCCAGTTCAAGAGGAACGGTCTTCAATTTTTGGAATATGTCCAGCGACAGATTATCACGTGATTATCTAGCTTCCCAAAATTCAATACGGAAAATATAACTCCATTGACGAGTACATTTTATGTCGTGAATTTATTTTTGGAGTGCGGTATTCAAGATTTATTTTTCATTGTTATAGCCTTAATTCGGTTGGTCCGGTTTTGAAGTGCGACCGATGATCTGGTTCCAATGTGACTTGATGAGAGGTAGTAACTGTACGTATAATGAAGCAAGTTATTCAGTTTTGTGAAGGTGATTGCATATGATATATTATAGATTCAACTTCACAAGTAACACAGGACCGAGTAGGGCCTAACGCTTTACTACCTCGACAGAGGGTGGTCAATCTGCGTTTGCATGTGTATCACCCTTCGCATCCTCAGAACAAATGCGGTGCAGTGGTTCGTCATCTGGATTCTACAGAAGTCAGCGATGGGTAAGAACGCAGTCTCACACATTTATCTTAATTTCCTACATTGTGGTCCAAAACTTTTCGGTTCCTTGGACACTCAGATTTGATTTTATACACAATAAAAACATCTAAAAGGAAATGTCAAAATATCTTATAAGGATACTACTCATATTAATTACGCTGGAAAATTTTTACTTGCCAGAAATAACTATTTATTCGCTCCTCATCAATTTTGAATAGCTAAGAGATTTTTCGTTTGTGAATCATATAGGACACATTCCTATTGCATATAGTAATTGTTACAACACATATATTACACAAATAATCCAGTATAAAACTTTGTTGACAGGACGAAATAATTATTACAATACATTCAGTGGGAGATTAACACTCGACGGGACCCAAAAGATTGCGAACGTGAAGCCCCCCTCCCTTTCTTGTGGAACCTCTCCTCCCCTGACATAAAAAACAATGACTCATATTTAAATAAAATTTATTCATAATTAGAACAATTGCAATTGCTGGTCAAAAATAATATTTAGAAAAACTTTTTTCTGCATTTCAATTTGCTGAACTTTTCCATGTTGTCGCCAAAATCAATTTTCTTTAAATTATTGAGATTTGATGCAAAGTAGACGCAACATGTCTAGGCGATCCTCTGCATAGTAGCTCTTCGACTAGCCTTGATTCGTTTCAACTGCGAAATCGAACGTTCTGCAGAAAAATTCGTTATCATCGACCAAAAATTCGAGGACATCTTTCAACGTTGGAAAATTCATCCGCTATTTGATCTTTTTTTAAATCTCAGATAAATTATGTGTTTTTTTCGTATGTCATTATTCTGATGTAACATAAAACTGGAGCTGTCTCAGTTCAGAAAAAAGTGTTCTAAATCATTGGAATAAACGCAAACCAAGTTTTCTATTGCTTTTTTATAGTCATAATCAGTTAAAGAAAAATCGTTCAGAAAAGCAAAATTTTCAAAAACATCCATATAATCCTTTTTTTATTTCAGAGTTAATCGTATATCTATGATAATGAGAAACCATTTGATTCAAAAATCGTCTTAGGGGAAACGTTTACTTGAGAGGCGTTCCCATCATTTGCTTGATTGTTTTTTGCACGCCTTCGTGTTTGATTTTTTGCGTAATCTACATCTACATTGTCGAGCTTTTTCCTCAAGATGAACAAACTTTTGGCGAAAACCTTCTAACATTTTCTTAAGTTATTCATGCAAGAAGAGCGAATTTTTGCAAATTTGATTCTACAGCTTTCAATGTCTCACTTACTGAAAACACAAAACACACAAAACTAACATAGAAGCAAACCCTAATGTTTGCATTCTATTTGCAATGCACCTCGCTTCATATCGAGTGTCACGTTTTTCAGATTCATCATCACTAAAGTTTTCTAAAGTCTTAATTATGTTCGAATACGAATTGTAAACAGTTCGTCGCGTTCACCTACGCTTCCCAGCGTGCCTCGGACAGCGTTTTGTTTCATCGCCTTTATAACTTTTCAAGAAGCTCGATCGGTGTGTAGACGCAGAAAAAATTATACAACGACTGCTTAATCGAAAACAATACTGTGTAAAAACCACACTTAACGACATACATGGCGTTTTTATCCAACTTTGGCAATCGAGTTTTGCAAACCATGGTACTTCCCGGACATGTTTGCCGCGTTGTCAGAAGACTGCCTGTTTTGGAAATCAATCAGACACCCTACATCTCGCTACCGAACACACTCTTACGCATCCTTGTATAAGTTTTTATACATTATATATTCATCTGGTAGTTTTATACTTTCGAACCTTTTCCTCCGAGAGGCAATAAAATAGTTTATTTCTTGGATCAAATAATTGTTTCCTTTCATTGTTCCAATTCCTCAATGCAAAAATCCGGCGACAAATAGGACGAACGATTTGTATGCCGAATACGTATGATATACGTTACAGGCATGCTGTTACAATAGTCAGTTGGTTGTTTATTTTGCACTCCAGTTGGTTGCTGTTCAACCCACGAGGTGGTAAACTTATTTTCCCTACTATTTTTGCATAAACAAAACGAAAATGTTGGTTTTACAGCCACCGCGGAAAAAGAGGAGTCGGGCAACATTCGAATCTATGCATTCCAAAATACATGTTTACGTATCTCAAAGAAAAGTTCGAATTTGTCATTTCGATTCATAAACTGTAAACCTTCGAAGCGTGGACTTATTTTAGTGTCTTTCACTACTTTTTAAAAAAATAACTCTCTCTCTAGCTCGGATTAAATGTAAGATAACCTACGTTTCCAGTGTTAAAACTACATTTTAGGGGTCCCTGAAAAACTGTAAACATACAAAATGAATTTGTGTTCAATAATTAAAAATGAACTTACTTTTCGCTTTTGTTATGTGGTATTACTGAATGTAATAATTGAATTTATGGACCCCAAAATTGTTTCGAAAATTAAGACATTTTTATTTGGTTATAAAAAAGTGTCTGACTTGATGCATTACTTTAATCAAAATTCAATTTTTTCATTTCGTTGGAGCCCTTGTCAATCGGAGACCCTACGCAAGTGCCTGTTTACTGGTTAATCCACCACTGAATATATTAGAAACAGTGTGTAATCATAATTCCTTCAAACTTTCATTTCGTAGTTTCCAATATTACATATCACTTCAAACACGAATCGATTGTGAAGAAATCGATATTGCTGCAATGAATCGAATTTGATCGTTGAAAAAATTTCATCCTTACAGTGGCATTGCAGCTTTAACAATAAGTCAATAGTCCATAAATTCTTATTCCAACCAAGTCTGATACCATTTTCTCGAGCGAAATACATCAATACATCTGACTCACAAGATAGATTCGTAACAGAGAATTGCTTGATTCAGGTTCCAGATTTTAAAAAATCCTTTGGGGTTGCGGGAGATATCAAAATCATCGTACAAGAGAAATTGTCGAATTTCTTTTAAAAATTATAATAATAAATATTCTTACATTTCAATCTAAATTCAATGGGAAATCAATCTAACTGCAGAGTTTACTTTATAAGTCAAAATAAATATGCACTATGGTCAACACTGAAAAACGATGTTCTGTTCTTCACTCCGGTTTCTTATATTCAATAGATACAGGCAGAATACAATCACTATATGTGAGTATCAAGGATTTATTTCTGCACATCAAGATTCCATAATATTGAAGTAAAATATGTTTAAATGTCTTTAATATAATACTTTAAAAATCTGAACAGAAACTTTAAATTAATTTTCTTATGTTTTAAAAGTCATATACAATTTCTTGTGATTTTATCTACAAGTTTCATCCCAATAAACACAGGCTCACGTCAATAGTTAATGAAACTTTATTAACGTGAAACATATTTTTTTCCTCTCAGAACATGTTTCTGACGGCATGGTCGTCATCATCAGTGAGTATCTATAATACAAGAAAATAAAAAAGGTATATGCAAACTATCAAAAACTAAAAAGAGGGGGGATTATAATAACATAATAAAACAATATAATAACATAATATAATAATACATAATAAGTTTAAGAGAAAATGCGTCATACCCATGGAGCGTTTTTGTTCTAGCATGAGTTTATAATCACACATAAATCTCATAAATTGCTATTAACCACACTGCTCGGTAACACATAAATTTTCTTTCAATATAACATAATTAGAGTTTATTATATGCTTTTCAGGTTCCAGCACAAGACACCTCTTTCGTCAAGGAGAACGAAGTTGTTTGGCTGTCCACTACGTTTCGCAACAGTTTCAATTCCCCCGTACGTCCTACATGTTCTCAACGATTCTTCGGACGATGACGTGCATTATGCCGGTGGTGACCAGGTTGGAAACCTATCTATTTATGTAATTTTTAATCCATATATCTGAAAAAGTTTTAAAGATAATGAAAAAAATAAAACTAAAAAAATCACAAATGCAATTGTAGAAACCGTTCCGGCTTTCGCCTTCGTCCGTCACGTAGATACTTGCCCGCATGGGATACTCGACTGGAACATAACATTAGTAGAATATTTATTCATACTCTAGAAACTACGGATCGGACACAAATCGACCCTTTGCAATTAGTTTTTCGTCATTCCCTTTCTCACCTTCGTTTAAGAGCGTTGCCATGGATACTGAACTTAAACAAAACACGATATCAGAAGCGCCATTATTTCAGTGACGTCGAATACATAGGATTCGTCACTGATATATGTAAGTAACATTAATTTCTGCTTCTCATCCCATTCCCTAGAGGTGTATGGAGTTGATTGCGAACTGAAGTATCATCTGAAGTGCTTTCTGTACGGTATCCGAAGAAGCAGTTTGTGTGGTATGGAGTATGACTCCCATCGGACTGCTGACGGAAGAGAGGCGGAGAATCTACAGGAGACGACGCGAGGATACCGAGGCGATCAAAGATTTGCAGAAGCTGAAGAAAGAGAGACGACTATGGTCAAATGACAGAATCGTTGGGATAGTGTGGGTAAGGGACGGTGGATGCACACTCACCCCAAACATAAGAGAGTGGACCAGCGGGCGTCATGATGAAGTAGACCTCTACATCGCCCAAATACTAACGGATGTTTCCGGTCATATCAACACCGGTTTAAGTTGGACGAGCCCTGTTGTGGAGGAGGCTGTGAAGGTACGTTGTGGAGGATGCAGAGCACGTATTCTTTATTCCATTGTAGTATTTGTAAATGGTAAATGTAGCGTGCTATTGAAGCTTATATACATGGGGAGATAGGAGGTAGGAGTTGGATGGTAGGCTATTGTTAGTAGGTGATCCGGTTAACTAGATTTACCAACAACTTGACCCACGTGGAGGGGTTAGTAGTAGTGGTCAGTAATAGAGTTAGTGATACTAGCAGGATGTGGATAGAGGAAGGAGGGTTCGCTTTTAAGTAGTCACAGCTATATGATCTGGGACATTCATGTGAAAAGCTACAAATTTTTCTGCCCCCACCCCCGGGAATTGAACTCGGGATGACTTTGTGAAGAGCAAGAACGCTACCACCTGAGTCACCAGAGGGACGTATTGTTTATATGCCCTCACTTCTAGGAAGAGAGATTGGAAACGTGTAGACTCGTGGGCGGACGACCGGAACCTGAAGATTTACTCTGCCTGATGCCAGACAAGTGAAAAGAGTGGGAGGCAGAGACAAATTACTCAGTCTTTGTTATTTAAACACTAGTCCTTCCCGAGAAGGAAAGAAGAATCATCAATTAACAGGAGAGACCAGGTGCCAGTTAATAGATCTCATGAAGTAATGCTTGATGGCGGTCGCGCGGGTGGTGTGACGGAGTATAGGGAGGTGGTTTTAGTGGGTAGAAATCCCACATGACTTGTGGTGCGGATGACACGGTTGAAAATTTCCACCTGCCCTCGTTAAAAACTGCAAAAGAAACTTTCTATATCTATATATAAGTGAAATACCACTGACTATTCCCGAAATCTCAGGAACTACAAAGCCTCCAAATTAAAATTTGGCATTTTGTCGCTTTTGGAGTGTAGATATCCTCTAAAAGAAAGTATTTTATGAAATCCACTCGTAAATGAGGGTTGGAATGTTGTATGTATCTTTCCCACCGCAACTGGAGCAATTTGAAGCAAATTAATACACTGTTGACTTTCTGACAACAAACACTGCAGGGGTAAGATATCCTTGGCCCGTCTAGGGAGTGGTGTATGTAATCTACCATAACTCTGGAGTGCCTGCAGCTATTTCAACTATTCCTGTTACACAGATGACTGACTGGAACCACAAGCACTGTTGTAGTAAGACTTCCCTGGTACCCCTTGGGAGGTGGTGGGAGGGGAATGTAAAAATACTGGAAAATAATATTAGAATTGAAACCATACTTTTCAGTGCCGTTGAGATGTATAAGGACATTTACGATGACAATGTTCACAGTCAGTCCACATTAATTTACCCCTTGCGCCGCTCAGGTGGCTGTGGGAATGGGGGTAATTAACAATATTCAGAAAACAATCGATATTTGTGTCGACTACATTGTTTTGGGGTCCCTGAAGTGAAGAGCCCCTTAAATCCACGATCACACCCAATGTCGAAGAATCACCGTTTGGGTTCGGGGTAGAAGAGAATGAAAAGTAAAAGTAATAAAACATGACAGATATTAGTGTGGAAATCATATTTTTCAAGACCTCTGAAATTAATCGTGATATTCTCAATAAGCCCTAGGTCCACGATCAACCTCTACACTCCCGCAGCACCTCTTGGGAAGGGTAAAAATAATGTGTGACTATTATCGGAAATTATCGAAACCTATGTAAAAACTATCGGAAATGACATCCATGAGGAGTCCAGATATTTCAGCATTGCTGTGTTATAGCGACATCCTGATATCGCGTAAGTTTAATTTCAGCACCCAAGAAGAAAAAGTTTTCCCTTGACCCCCTTAAGGGAGGGTGTTTAGGGTATGAAGGAAGAGTATATGAAAAGGACTGATTTGTATCGGATCCAGAGTTGTAGGGCGTCTGAGATGTTGAATTGTACTGCAAATGCTGCTAAGTTCAAGTTGAGATCGCATCCAGGCACAGTACTCATAGCTGAGGATGGGAAGCGCGAGAAATAAAAATAACGTAAAACGACCGATATCAGGGTCGATGCGATAGTTTTCGGGGTTTTTGAGATGATCAACCATAGTACTAATGCCACCATACTGAGACCAAACGAGGTGCACAACACCCCTAGTGGTGGGGATTAGTGAAAAAATATCGAAAATGTTCGATAATAAATTAGAATCCCTAGCTTTCAGAGTTGCTTAGAATAGAGACCCTTCCAATGTTATATTAGAATTAGTCCATCATTAAAAGTAGGAGGATAAATAAACCTAGAACCTTCATAAGTGGAGTGGGAAGAAGTGAAATGTAAACATTTTAATCGAAGAAGACGGATATTTGTGTTTTGTTCCATAGACTTCGGGGCCTTTCAACTGTACAGTGACATGATACCGTTTAAGTTCAGCAACGATAGGGCGTTAAATACCCCTTAGGGTGACGGGGAATGCCAGGTTAATTTGTCAAGTTTCGACTGATTTGGGTCTCTTATGAAGAATTTTTGTTGCTTGCTCAAGGTTGGTTTCATCCAAGAATATATTTATTCTTGTCCCTGGAGGTGGAACTCCAAATGGATATGATCAAGTTTTATTAAATTTCTAAAGTTAGTAAGCTATACGTTAGGTTTTAAAACCAGTAGTCATTTTTGGATTTGAAAATAAAAATAAATGTAATTCTTCCCGTGTAAAAGAAGATTGTAGTTATACTAAAGAAAAACAGGATAACGCCGGATAATCAGCTAGAATATGAATTTCACATCCATTGATTTTTGAAGTAATTCTAGAATACATATCAGTTCATGTTTTCAAAAACGTATATTTTTTTAAATTATACCAGTGAAAATAAGAGATTGATCACCAATACTATCAAATCACCAATATTTATGCAAGAAATCCGCGTTGGATATCAATGGGGATGTGAGAAAGTGTACAGTTGCAGATATATTTCAAACTTCACGTGAGCAAAGTCGAAGCTAGTATTGTACAAGCTCTAATTTGTAACTCAATCACTGATATAAGAGAGATCTACCCCTTTCCTACTAGTCCTACAGATTTCAAAGATACGTTAATACCCTTAGATATGTAATGGACGATGAAGTACCGAAATTCGTTGAAACTTTTTAAAGTGTCATTTTAAATACAAAAAGAAAGTTTGCTCCATAAGAAAGTAATGATTGGTAGTTGATGTTTGACAGTCTTCCCACATTACTTTCGCTGGACGCAAACATAGAAAACGCGATCTCAGACTGCTTGATCTGGATGACTTGATCGTCGAATTGTTAATTCTAATCTTCGAATTGTTCATTCGAATCTTCGAATTGTTCATTCGAATCTTCGAATTGTTCATTCGAATCATCGAATCAACGCTGCAAAAACTTTTATCTGGTAATGATTAAAACATTTAATCATAAATTATTTCTCAGTCGCATCTTGGAAGTAATAAGTTAGGCAAGAAAAACGTTTTACGTCATAAAAATTCTTATATTTAAAGTTTCCAAATGAAATAGTTTGTCATAGACTATACTTGACACTCAGTTTCGTTTCATAATATATTCCCCCACTTAGAACCGCACATTGAAGTCCCAAATCTGAAATTTAATTTCATATTATTGACGCGGAGCGGAAATATCGGAGAAAAGGTTCATGCCAAAGGTTATAATAATGAGAATGTGTAAAAGGGAATCCGTGAGAACAGCTTTGGACGGATGTGGAAATATACGTACGACTAGCAGTGCTGACGGCACTAGATAGCAACCGGCCAAAGAGTGAAAGGCGTCATCCACTAGTCAGCGGTAGAAACTTTCCATCAGAGCCGTCACGTGTAGCTGAGATTCAAAAAGAGCAGAATGGCTGTTGCTAGGCGAAACTTGTAGAGAATCGGGCCAACGCAAGCTGAAGTGAGAAGGGTGGAGTAACCCAGAAGGGGGAACAAACGGAAGGTTCGCGGTGGTGAGTGGCGGAAGAAAAAGGGACTTGATTATCTGGAGCGAGGGTGAACGGACGTGAAGGAGAGACTTGACGATTGAGTGCCTATGGAGACAGACGGAGAAGAAGAGACTGATCACTGTGTGTTAGAAGCGGGCTGCATCACAGAAAGCCGTCCCATGATGAAGATTGTCTATTGGGTGAGTGAACTTTGTATACGTCAGAGGTTGCTGGACAAATTTGATTTGAAGGAAAGTAAGACAGTAAACTATGGTAGAGATTTGGTAAGTGAGGGATTGAATAGAGTAGAAGGGGAGGGGGTAACACGTAGACCTAGATGGTTTATAGATAAAGTATTGTATGCAGGTTTATAAAAATTTCGAGTAATAAATGATTATTGTAAAGGGAATGAGGTATTTGAGTATAGAGGTTGCCCTAGAGTTCCTTCCTCGTCAGTAGTCAGGAACCAGATCCCGGTCATAGAAGAAGACACCGCATGGAGTACGTAACAATATTACTACCCAATGAGAAACTCACTCATACACTATCTCACTCACTGATGCATATAATTTCAACACACTTCCCAAAGCCGTCGAGACTTCTAGTATGAAATTCTCACAGCTTTAGTACAACAATGGACGAAAAAATTTAAATAACTGAAAAAAGTTTTAAAGTACAACTTTAGGGAACAAATTTGCCTGATATGTCAGCAATGTGTTGCAATGATATCTGTAAAAAGTGAGGAAGCATCAATTTGTAGTACATCCACCTAGCCATCAATTCCAGAATGAGAACCTCAGGCCTGTTTTAACAGGTCGTGGGCAGTAGCACTTCAACGACCTCGAATGATGAAATGCGTACCTGTAGTAATTATACTTCATCATTGTTTAATTCTTACCCAAGGTCCAAAGATAAATTACTTGGGAGACATCACTACTGATGAGGCTTTTCCAACAAATTATTTTTTCTTTTACCGATAATTATTCACTTTCATAATCTGGTGCACAGGTGACGACAGCCCACGCAGTCGCAAATCAACTTGGCATGAGCGGGCGTTTCGTGCGCTCTTCGTCAGAGCGCGACGAATTCAACGCACGATACCATCTAGTCAAGTCTGACGCAGCTGATGTCCTGTTCCCCATACCTTGGATTCCGCATGATATACGATCTCACTTCGACGCGACGCAGCCACATGACATGGAGTACTATGTCTTCTTCACCCCACTCCCTCCACCGTGGCCGCACTGGAGTAGCCTCGTAAGATACCTCCTCTGTTGCTCTTGATACCTACTATTCAGAGTAATCGATTTAATGTTATGTGAGTCGTCCGGAAAGTAAGAAACGTTTTTTCTGAACATTTCAAAGTCACATTATTGAACGTCTATAGCGGATCGAGACTAGTCAGACTGAAGCAAAAGAGTGCTAGATGTCGGGGGCGGACGAAAGGGGATCGTACACCGTCACAGGAAAACGTTCTTTACTTTCCAGATGACCTATCGTACTTAATATTTCTAGTAAATGCCAAGTCATGAGGCAAGGAGTTAACATTTCGAACCCCACTAAGCATTCTACAGGAGCATAATCTAATATACGGAAAAGTTTGATGAAATCTTAAGACAATTCATAATTATGTTAGAAAATATTTTACTACCCAATGCTAATAGACCTACGTTCCAAATACATTATTTATGAAATACAAAATTTAGTGAGTGGCACGAGTTGCGAACCTAATAATACATATAAACAATGTTTACACCCGCCTATGCCCAGTCTACATTCACAATAAAATGTATTGACATGTTATTGTGAGAGATTCATATTTTAAATCTATGTATCTTACTTGACTAACTCTAGATGAAAATTTAATCAAATGTGTTGAAGGTGCGGGCATTTTCGTGGCGCCTTTGGTTGTTGGCGCTGTCCACGCTGATAGCGTCAACTGTGGTATTTGCTCTTCTTGCACAAAGAGGTCATGAACGGCCACAGCTAAAAGGGGGAACCAACGGCAGCATCCGGATTTCCCTTAGTGCCGCGTTGCAAACATTGGTGCAATCTGCGCTGGGGCAACCTCCATTGTTCCCGCGCACCTCTATAGTCCGCGCTGCACTGTTGTTTTGGCTGATACACAACATGCAGGTGAGATGATTGGTACACATGGTTGTCTTCTCTTATGCACTACAAGGAAGAGTATTCTTATGACGCCATTTCGGGTCCATTCTACAGACGTTGACAGTAGTTGAAAATATGGCCGACCTATATGTAAACACCATATGTAAGACTTATGGTAGTCCAACACGTTAATGAACATCAATCACTTAATGAACATTAAGAAGTATTTACAGCACTCAATTACTCTTGAATCTTGGGGAAATCTTTTCATTCCCCGTTATATGGATAAGTAAATAGCAGTTCTGGAATTGTGAAATTCAAAGTGAATCATTTTTTTATGTTCTTATCATATGAGCATGTATTCACAAACACGAATTAAATTCTCTTTTAAGCTTATGTCAATAACGGAAAACATTTGTTATTAACTCAATATTTCATATAAAAAACTGCTACTATCCTCAGAAAACAAAATCAATGAAAACCACAACACGTAAGAGCCGAGTTTGGAACCAAACTGGTGACATGAGAACACTTATGTTTATAGTGCTCGTCTGGTCCAATTTAATCTCCTTTGTTCGTCCATTGTTCCTTTATTTGTCCAGAGCAAGGAGTCTATACGCAGGAGATGGCACTCATGGAATGAGATTTCTGTGTGTACGAAAAACGTCGTCAGCTCACGCGGCAACATTAGAGTACCTATAAGGACTTGGAGCACCTACTTATAGGTATTCTAGGCAACATGAATCTTCAGCGTCATCACACGCTGGTTATTGTAATTCATGTTCATTTCATGTACTTCATGTAATTCATGTACTTCAAATTAATTTTTCTCTGCAGGAAAGGGTCATGTGATTTTAAATACAATAGCACGAGTACTTTACATGTATACTGTTGATATCAAGTACAAATATGGCAAATTTTTCGTATTTATTAACTAAATAATTATTAGTATTTTATTAATTAAATTAATTAATTATTAATTCTACTACTATTAACGTCTATTATGTAATTAATTAAATAAATAATTAAAAAACTACGACCTTTCATGGACGAATAATAGTTTTATTTTTTGTGAACAGCTCACTACGTTTCGACGTGGATTTACACCGTTCTGGATTCTAGTTAATAATACGTAATATACTTTCCGCTAATTACTATCCCATAGAATTTGTTAATAACAATATTAAAAAGAGATTTATTACCTTTAAAATAGGCAACAACTAACGCAGTCTCCACTAGATAATATGATTTATGCAGCGTTTCCTTATAACAAGTTCATACAATAACTCCTTCACTTCATAGATTACTTAATATCGGAGAATATGAAATTGATTTCAACATTAAAAATAAAAGGAATGATTTGGTAACGAAAAAGATAAGAAAGATCACATGAATACTAACAACGTAGTATACAAAATATATGTAAAGATTGTAATGCTAGCTAAGCATGTCAAACAAAAAGAGGGTTAAAACTAGAATCCAGGAACACAACAAAATTTAAAATCAGTAGAACAAAGTTTAGTTACCTCACATTGCATTAATAGTGATCACTTGATGGATTGGACAAAAAAGTTAATTATTACAAACGTATATCACAAATGATATTTATCAAAAATACACACGGGAGTTTGAATTTACGCAGATACTGAAAAACTACAATATACAATATTATAACAATTTTTGTGTTTCTGCTTTTCTGTAAATATATTTTTAGTTTATATTTATGTTTATATCATGTTTATTTGTCTTTGTTATGCTTATTGTTATAATGTGGGAACTGTCATTGTAGTTACAATAACCAGCATGATATGGTGCTAAATATTTATTATGAACTTGTTTGTCCGGGACAAACCGTGTCTTAGTAGATAAAACTATCAACGTTTCGGCCATCGTGCGTAGCAGAGTACGACAGCGACTGAGGTCTGTACGACTCTGGCATTGCCCTGAAGAAGGCCACAGCATGATGGCCGAAACGTTGGTAGTTGTATCTACTAAGAAGCGGTTTGTCCCGGACAGACAAGTTCATACTGACTCCGACCGCGGAAGCCAACGTTTATATCTGAAGATTCATGTTGCCATGTGTGCTGACAACGCATTACGTACATAATTGTTATTTTACTTCATGCCCCCACTCCATGAGTGTCATCTCCTGTGTATAGTCTCCTCGGTCCAGAATAAGTAACACAGTAAAATCTGATTGAACACGAACCACCGGAATATTCCCCAAAACTTTCTTATTAATCAAAAGTCAATCTAGCTCAGAATGTGTGGAACTTCGCTTTGTTCCGGAGTCAAAAGTCATGGAGTACCTCTCTCCGCGAAACCCCATGAACGGAACACGTTCATGAGCGAAACCCCATAATCGTTCGACCCCATGAACGGAACACGTTTTATAAACTGATTAAAGTTTTCTTCAAATTATTGCTAATAATCAGTCTCAGGTTGATAATACGAGTTATCCAGCGTGTTTCAGATGAGTAACTGAACGATACAAATAATAAAATCTTCCATGAACTTCAAACTCATAGATGATGTTAACATTGAAACCCCAGAAAACAATATCGAAACAAGAACCTCATAACAAGAAACAAGAAGTTCAAAACCGTAATTAAAGAACGAATTTTGTTATTTGTCGTGGTAGTACTGAAGCGATTGTTGTTGGGTTTTTTCGGACAGGTGTTCGCAGGTTACCAAGCTGCCGTGTTCTTATTACTTCTTAATCCCGGCTTACAACCTCCGTATCGCACTGCTGAAGACCTTTTGACTTCGGGGCTTCCCCTTGCCGGCCACCAACTGGTGCTGGAAACTGTACGGGGCCATGGAGAAGAAGCTTACACAATCGCAGCCAACCGAGCCACTATATGCGAGGTCAGCATTCCCGCATTACTTTCGACTGTAAATATTAATTTGATATCTTCTTTGAATGGAAAGAGTAAATATGTGTGTCACTTTAAATGAAAATCCTTGCTATATATATTCCAAGTTTGTAAGCTTTGTAATTCCTGAGATTTTGTGATTAGTCAGCCTGTCAGTCTGTCAGTCAATGGTATTACGAAATCTCAGGAATTACAAAGCTTACAAACTTGGAATTTAGTAGGTAGGTTCCTGATAGAGCGCAGACGTCCACTAAGAAAAGATTTTTGCTAAGAAAAGATAAGTCCACCACTAAAGGGGTGAAATAGGGGTAGAAATGTTATGTACATGTAAAGTTATGTCCACCATAACTCTGGAGTGCTTGGAGAAATTTCATCCAAACTTGATACACAGATTACTGACTACCTGACAACAAACAATGTGAACGTAAGACATCAATGCTGGTACCTTTAGAAAGGGGGTGGGAAGATGGCATGTAAAAATAATGGAAAAATCCTATATATTATATTCCAATCCATACATTTCGGTACCTTTTAGATGGGTAAGGGTGTCTCCGATGTTATTCAAGTTCTTAATTAGTCCGATAATATACCCCTAGTGTACCTTGGGTAGGGGTTGGAACGGGAGACAAATAAAAATAATTAAAAAACGACTGATATTGGTGATCACATTATTTTTTAAGACGCAGATCAGTCGAGTTACAGTCTCTATGTCGCTTAAGTCCACGATCATCACCTATAAGGGAATATACTCGCTTTGGGAAGGGGATGAAAAGAGTATGAAATGTAAATATGTAAAAACTAAAATGACTGGTATTAGTGTTGAGATCATTGTTTTTGTGTCTGCTGAAATTATTATTAATTCCAGGAGACATCGAAGTAAATCCCAGCACCCCTAGGGAAGGCTACAAGAAAAAATTATCGAACATGACAGATATCAGTGACGGGTCCATAAATTTCGGCGTCGCTGAGTTAATAGTGAAATCCCAATATCGTGTAAGTCTAAATTAAGCCCTCATGGAAGAAAGACACCACTAGCACCCCTTGCGTGGGGGGGGGAATATGTTCATGGATAAAAATAATTCAAAACTTATTTTGGAATATAAAAAAATAAAATTGTATTAGATCCATAGTTTTAGGGTTGATGAGATGTTTAAACTACCAATGCCATTTAGTTGAAGTTGAGGTCACATAGAGGCATGGTATCCTTAGAGCTGGATGTGGGAAGGACGAGACGTAAAAATAACATTAAAAAGACCGATATTCGGGTTGGGTCCATGGTTTTTGTGTATTTTGTGTACGCATAATTACATTTCCAATGACATGATGTACCCTGCAGACCACATGAGACGCATGAAACCTCTAGAGGTGGGGGTTGGGAAGAGCGTGACTCGAAAAATTATCGAAAATGTCCACTGGGAAAGGATTTTATGGTAATTCTAACGGCGTTGTGACGTCGTCAAAACAGCACTCAAATATTCGTTGGGACAAAATTATATTTTACTTAACAATGGAGTCAGCCAGAATAACGAGAACTGGAAAGTGAACAATTTCCGGGAAAAGTGTAGTTCGCCATGCGCGACAATGAAGGTTCGTGAACAACAATGGGAACTATGTGGTGTCGTGTGCAGAAGCTTGAGTGAAATAGTAGTGGTTCAATGGCCTCTGGAGCAGACGCTCACGCGAGTTTTTCAGACGGGGAAACTGTGTTGGACTCCGAACCGAAGTATTGACTCTTCTTCGATGCCAGGGGCTGGCGTATATAAGTTGCGGGTTGCAACGGGCTGAGCCAATGTGTAATGTTTCAGAGCCGTCAGCTCTGGGAGTTTGAATGGAGGTATTTCATATTTACCTTCCACGTATACTTCTGTAAATATTATGTAAATTTTTGAACATAATATTCAGTCTTTTTCTTTCTGAGTTTCTGTTTGCAAACTAGTGGTGGCAGCATTCCGAAAGTAATTAGTTGTGTAGCAGTAAATTACTAGTCGCGACCATTACCGCAAGTGACGTCGGGTGAGATTGAAGTTTTCATTGAGTAATTATCTCGGACGAACTCACTGTGCTATTAAATGGTAGAAAAGCGGTGGGATCGCGGACGTCACAGAATAAAATGGGAAATTGTTTTCCAAAAACTTTTTCTCAATTTCATAAATGAGAATAAGGGATTGAAGATACACTGAGCAATACTACCAAACTACTAACATTAATGGATAACGTTTTCACTACATATAAATGGCAATGAGAGAAAGATTAATGTTGCAGACGTGACAAAATTCACGCGAGCAAAGCCACGGGGACTTAGCTAGTAAAACTATAGTACACGTATACGTTACGCACAAAACAGTGAATTTATGTATCGCCGGTAGCATAATGACAGACAAGCCAAAGTTTCGAAATTTTGTTCATGTGTTCTTCGGGGTTCAAGTGCATTACGCAGCTATATTTTTAAAATTCAAAACAGATATTCTCTTATTCAACTCAACGTATTTTTTTAGATAATTTCTTTTATTTCACATTTATTTTACGAGTCGAAACGTTAAATAATGGTGCAATAGTAGGAATTTTTCTTTAAAAAAGGTGATTAGATTGATTTATAGAAATATTATACTATGCGCAAATAAATAATTAGAAATACTCTAATTGAAACTCACTTTTGTTATTATTTCGCTCAGCGTCTGCGCGATAACGTTTTCACTGGTCTGCGCTATAACGTCTCTGCGATCCCGCGTGTTCTCCACGGTTGGTGATAAAAGGTTAAAATAAAGTGGACACCAAATGTAAACGTCATAAGGTTTTTAATAGCTGAACAGTACACCGAAGCGAGGCGGGCACAAACATCACAACACACTAGAAAATAAGAGGGGGAATTTATAAGACAGTGCTGCCATCTTCTAATAATAAATATAGTCACTAGATTACATTTATGAATATACATTTAACAGGTGGTCCGTATATATCTATTTTGTGTATTTGGAACATTTTTTTCGAGTCAGACGCGTAGCGACGAGCTACGAAATTAGGTTCACAAGTTCTCTAAGGTAGATTCAAAAGCACTTCCCAACGATTTTTTCGGAATTCGGCTTCGATTTTCTTTACACACATCAATCAATACATCAAAGAAAGTAAGTTGTATAAAAATCAATACAATAAGCTGATTCAGTTGGCAAATAATAATACAAATATGTAATAATACGTAACAATACAACTGTACAATAAGTCATTAAGAACAAAACTATAGAACTGCAACGCAGAAATGGTCTTCTCACCTCTTCCTTCATTCACCATCTGAAAGGAGTTGCACACTAGAGTGAAATTTGTGTATTGATTATTATTCCCTACAATAAATGTTTTCAGAATGTAGACGACTGTTTTCGACGGGCAACGAAAGGCCATATAGCAGTCCTCAGCGGTGCCAACACTCTTAGCTTCAAAATACCACGATTTTTCTCGCGTGACGGCGTTGCGCTTTTGCGACCATTGACTGAAAAAGCGAAAGTGCAGCCTCTATGCTGGTATCTCCGCCGTGGAAATCCCCTTACTGAAAGGTAAGAAACATGATTCTGAGATTTCGGTCAGGCTGAATTTCATACGCACAGTATTTTAGCTGAATAATTTTACGATACTTTTTTTATTCAAATATACAGAAGTTATAGCAATATATGATTTAAAAGAGATTAAAAAAACAGTTATATTAGAGAGCAACTTAAATTGTTATATATCTTCTCGAAGTCAAAATGATCAATAACTTTAGTAAAGAGATTTATTTACATTTATGACTACCATTGCATGTAATGAACAAATTACGTTATATTTTATTGCGTAACGTTGACCTCTAGTCATAAATGCATTTATACATATTCTCTCGGTCATTATTTAAATATAAGTGCTGGGTAGTACAAAACAATTAAGTAATACAGTTTTTTACTAATTTTATTAATGTTTTCATTTTTGTGGAAGGGTGAGCGAGACATTACATCGCGCGCTATCTGGCGGTCTCCTGCACAAGTGGCGTCATGATGTGATACAACGTGCTCGATTGGACGGTTTTCGGACCCAAAACGAGGAAAACGGCAGGATACACGGAGGCGTCGGATTCAAATCTCTCACTGTGGGACACATTCAGGGACCCCTTCTTGTTCTCACTATTGGCACTATTACTTCAACATTGACGTTCATCGTAGAGTTTCTCGCACACTGACGAGTAGTGGCGGTGATTGGAGATGTAAAGTGCGTGTCGATTGAGGAAGGGGGAAGGGAGAAAATAAGGATAACAAGAATTACCAGTGGGTGTAAATCAAATACAACACTCTAGTTAAATTATCAACATGTCTTTTGGGGGATAAAAAGTGAAGAGAAAAAAATAAAATAAAGCGGGGAAAAAGATTAAAAAGAAAAAATATGAAAACATAAGTGAGTAAGTATATATTGTAACCCAGCTTAAAATTTTCCAAGAAGCGATGGTTTGTCAGGTTCTGGGTTCAAGTAACCTAAGTCATAATTTTTGCAGTTTTTATAATGTGTTCAAACATAAAATTCATTCTTAAATATTTCATGTATTATGAACCACATGCACAAAATGTTGACAGCTGCAGCTATGTCAAGTTTTTCATAATTTTATCTCTTGTAAGAAATACTGTTGTAATTTTGTATAGGCCATGTCTTAAAGCAATTAATGTCCATCCGTGAGAGACAAAAATTTCATCCAAGGGACAAAATTTTTTCAAATTAATTTATTGAGCACCTATAACTTAAGTGGATGACTTTTAGCATTATGGACTAATAGTCGTTCTCAAATGGCCATTGATACCTGGTATAAATGGCTCTAAGGAGGTGGCTATATTCCTTCCGAAGAAAGGAAACAATTTTTTCCTCATGGGCTCAGTTGTTTGATTTTCCTTTTCATGAATAGGTACATTAAAATGTTAATGAAATTGAATGTGAAAGCAGATATTGAACAGTGGGTGTGAACAATAATCAAGAGGTTACTCCAAATGTGTTCTGTGCTTATTTCTGCTATATATTCAAGAGTCTAAGTAAAGTCACTCAAAATTTTTTGCAATTCACAATTTAGTATTTCTTCTAACATTCCAAAAAGAGGCAGAATTTTACAAAATGCTATTACAGGTCATGCGTATACTTCTTCTGTGTATCTACACATAGAGAAGACATGTGATAACTTCGGCCAGTTGAAAATGATGACGAGATGGGAATTCAATCCAAGTTGCTGAGTAAACAGTATATTTTTTACTCAACCGGCATTAACATATCATTATCATTACTCAATCTATGAACAAGTTACACTAAGTTTTGGTGTAAGTTATGTAAGAGTAAAATGTATTTTGAAATGACCCTTCCCCGAAAAATTTTCCTGGTAAATTTTATCCATTAATATTGTTTTGGCAGTATTAATGTATAATGTTTGTATATAGACAATAATCCTCCTATTTCACTGATCTGGAAGAAGATATTTTTACAAAAATTTTATTTGAACTTGCATCACGTAAAAATACTTCATGAATTGAAATGTAACTTTCACAGTCATATGACTAAGGATTAAGTATGCAATATCTATGTTTTTCTTTGGTATGAGTAAGTTTTTTTGTATGAGTAAGAACCTAAATTGTAAAATGAAGCAATTACTGTATACTAGAATAGATTATCTAAAAAATAACACATTTGTAAGTTCATGGATCCTCTTATAAAAGATTCATAGTATATAAGTATAAATAATAAGGAGTATGCGTGCGTACACACTCACACATACATACATACATACGTACGTACGTACATGTGCGTGTATTTTAGGAGTGTTGAGGACCAAATAACTAAGTCAGGAGGAAGATATACCACGAGAAACAAACCAATTTATTAGAGCATAAAAATACACGAACCGACACCTTGTAAAAACACACTCCTAGACATCTCGATCGCCATATATTGACGCGAGATATCGTACAGACTAAAAATCGATTTCACAATCGCTTACGTCATAAAACATGTTAAATTATATCCTTTCAACACCCCCCCCCCCTAATTTTACATTTTGAATATAACGCAAATATATTGTTTATATGGAACGTCAGATTCTTTATTTTCTTTAGATTTCATCTTTTTCAGTAGGAATTTCAAAACATTTTTAGATTCAGTTAAATTTCACATCACTTAACTTTGTTTTCAGATAAAAGAAGTCTTAGTTAACTAATTTCTTCTGAAAATATTGTAATTTAGTAAGACTAAATGGCTTAGTAAAGACGTCTGCAATTTGCACTTCAGTAGGACAATAGGATAATTTCACTAGGCCTTCTACGTATTTATCATGCAAAAAATGGTATTTTACATCAATGTGTTTTCTTTTTCTATTCATCACGCCAGTTTTAATCAATTTTATGGTGCTGGAGTTGTCAATTAGCATTTCAACTTCAATAGTATTTTTGGTCAGTTCTTCTATGAAAGCTTTTATGTAGATCAGCACCCTACAGCTTTCTGCAGCTGCAACGAATTCAGCTTCTGTACTGTGGTCAGCGGTCGTCGGTTGTTTTCTTGATCTCCAACAGATGGGTCCACCGCAGTAGTACATCACAAATCCAGAAGTACTTTTAGTGGTTGCAGGATCACCAGCATGGTCAGAGTCACAATACACCTTCAGTTCTTCAGAAGAGTCGGATTTGTAAGATATTCCCAGGTCCAGATTTCCTTTTAGGTATCTCATGATGCGTTTTAGGTTGATCACATCTTGATCGTCTGGATTTTCCATTTGTCGACTGCAATATCCCACAGCGAAACTTATGTCAGGCCTGGTTTTAGTGGAGAGGTATAGTAGGTTCCCCACTGCTTCACGAAATGGGAAATTCGGACGTTTGTCAGGTTTTTTTTAATCAGCAGACTTGTATGCTGACAAAGGCGTTGAGGCTGTTTTGACTTCAGTCATGTTGAATTTTTCCATAACATTTTAATGTAGATTTTTTGAGCGATTTTAATGGAATTTTCAGATTTCTCGAATTCCATGCCAAGTAAAATAGTAGGATTATTCATAGTCGTTATCTCAAACTCTTTCTCAAGGCATTTCAGTAGTTTGTTCATTTTCTTGTCATCCTTTCCGAGCAAACGTCCGTCATCAACGTGGATGACCAGAATTAACAATCTGTCCTCGTTAACAAACACACATTGGTCTGTTCTTAGTGGGACAAGACCTTTTTGCTTGAGGAACGTCACAAGTCGCTTTTGCCAACTAGCTGGTGCTTGACGGGACCCGTACAAGGTTTCGTTTAGTTTGCAAATCTTTCCAGTGTGTTTTCCATAGCCTTCTGGTAAAGACATATAAATGTCTTCTTCAATCAAACCGTAAGAAATGCGCTTTTTACATCGAAAGTTTTTATTTTCAAGTTATGGTTGGAAGCGTGTGCAAATAGTATTCGGAGGGCATCTGCACCTACAACGAGGCTGTAGGTCTCGTTGAAATCGATTCCAAATCGCTGTTGGCACCCCCACACTACAAGCCTGGCTTTATATCTGCCATCGTCCTTGACTCGGAATACCCACCGGCTAGAGAGTATCTTCTTTTCTTGGGCCTCTGACTTGTCGACCATGCTACAAGTTTTATTTTTCTGCAAAGAATCTTTCTCCTCTTGAATTGCAGCTAGCCATTTCTCCTTTTCAGTCCCGTTCACGGCATCAGCGTTTGACAGTAGAGCTGACTCATCTATGCTGTTGTTTGAGTCATGATCCAAAACGTAGTCCTTCAGCTTTCCTGGAAATGAAATCTTGCGAGAAGATCTTCTTAGAAGAGATTGCGAATGTGCATTGTTGCACTGAAGTTGATGGTTGTTATCTACTTCATGTTTTTTTTCAGTTACCAGAGGTTCTGGAGCGTCACTGTAGTCAGACTGTGAGTCTTCTGCTGATGATTCATTGGATTTACTGCTGGTCTTTTTGTTGGAATTAGACTCACTGTCCCTCTCTTCTTCTTCATCACTTATGAAAACAGATTGAATTCTCTTCTTTGACGAATTCGGGGTTTCATCAGTGAATTTTACGTCTCTGGATATAATTATTTTACGGTTTTTGTCATCCCACAACCGGTATCCCATTGTGATATAACCAACGAAGATGTAATCATTACTTCTTTGGTCAAGTTTCTGCAAATGCCCCTTTTCATGGACATATGCTCGAGATCCAAATATTTGTAGATTTTTCAAGTTTGGAGGTACACCATTCCACATTTCATATAGAGTTTTACCAGACAGAGTTGCAGTTGGGCTTCGATTCAGCAGATATGCGCTCACGTAGAGTGCCTCCCCCCATAATTCTTCACGAGATCCTGAGTCAAAAATCATAGCGCGAACTTTTTCCATTAGTGTTCTCATAGTCGTTCGCTCTTNGCAGACGTTCGCTCTTACTATTCAATTCTGGGACATATGGTGGGGAATAGTTGAATTTTATGCCTTTTTCCTTTGCTCATTCATGTAAATCACACGACGAATTTTCACCTGAATTGTCACAACGCATCCTGTGAACGTTTGAGTTCCACTTAGCCTCAAATTCCGCAACGATACTTTTTAGTTCTCGTCCAAGCTCAGACTTGTGCTCCAACAACGTCACAACAGAATAATGAGTATAGTCATCCAAAACGGCAAGGAAATAGGACTTTCCATCCCAAGTTTCTTGTATTGGCCCGCACAAATCAAAATGGAGAATTTCTAGTGGTCTTAACGCAGTTTTACAGTCATTATTGAAAGGAAGTCGGGTTTGCTTAGAGTATGAGCAGGCTTCACAGACTTTCCTTTCATTTGGTATTTTTAATTCTTCCAATCCCTTACTTATCCCCTTCAATTTTGTAATATTTTTGTAGCCAAGATGTGCCAGCTTGCAGTGCCATTTAGTGGCACCCTCTGAGTCATCCTTGGCCAAAAATGCGGAATCTTTTTGATCAGGAACAAGTTTTACTTCAAATAGATTTAAGTCATTTCTCAGTCCGTGTACAATGAAATCGCCCTTCTTTATTGTCACTTTTTTCTTCTCAAAATGTACCAGCCCACCAGACTCAATAATTTTGTTCACCGATAGCAAGCTCAGGGACATACAGCACGTCTTTCAAAATGCATTTGTTGAAGCTGATGTTTCCCTTTTTGGTGGCGGCCATCTTGATTCCATCCTTAGCAATGCTGATTTGAGAATTAATTTTTACAGCGTTTATCAAGTAGGTATCATTGTTACACATGTGACTGGAGCTTCCAGAATCGACAGTCCAGGTATCAGAGACGTCAGCAGGATCATTGTCATCTTCATGGGTCAAGAATGCCACCTTTTTACCCTTAGCTTTGAGCTCCTTTTTGTAAACTTTTCAGCCATAAAGCTTCGTCTTTTCGATGTCACCATCTTGCATTTTAGGTCGAAAGTAGAAATCTTTATAGTCATGATTGTCTTTCTTGCAGTATTTGCAGCGCTCCCCTTCACCCTTTTCTGGACAGTATCGGGCATAGTAGCCTTTAGATTTACACGTGAAACAGACTACACCAGGCTTGCTTTTATAATCACGAGCGGTTTTGAAAGCAACATTGTCTTTAGATGTTTTTCCCTGAACTAGATTCGGCTTTCAACAGCCTACTTATCAAATTCGTGGAGGTCCTCTCCGATTTAGGGGTAGAATCCCATGATATCGTGAAATTGTTGAATGTCTCGGGTAAAGCAGAAAGAATCCTTTGTGTAAGTTCCGCATCTTTGATGTCATGGCCAAGCTCCTTCAACTGAGTCACAATATTTTCCAGCTCAGCAATGCCCGTAGCAACATTATGTTTTATGCAAAAACTGAAGTACTGAGCCAGTAGATTGTCCTTCAACCTACTATTGTCACCTTCATATATGCTGACAAGTTTGTTGTACATTTCTGCCGCATATTTGCAGGACATGAGCTATTTATTCTTTTTACTAATTGTCATTATTATAGCCTTTTGAGTTTTGGCATCCTTCCTGATATTGTCAGGGTCTATGGGTTCTTCAGCGTATGATAACGCGTCGAGAATGTTAGCAGAATCTTGAGTTCAAATCTCCAGGAAGAAAATTTTTTTGGTCCCTCTAATGTCTCAATGTTTCCATAATCGTCATTATTGTTACGGTTAGCCATCTTACCCTGTCTTAGGGCTAAAACAGCGGAAATGAAATAGATATTTGTAGGCAACAGGTGAGTTCAGCACGGCAGAAATAACCTTATCAGTGGACACTTCTTCTAACACGTTTTTTTTTTACTTTTACTTTCTATCTGCACTGGTTTTTATTTTTTAAGGCTTTTATCTGGACCCATAACTTGTTGAGGACCTAATAACTAAGGCCCAATTTCACCAAGTTCGTTTAATGTCTTAAACGAGATTTTCTGTGCAGTAAATCGTGATGATCAAAATGCGCGTTCCACCATCTTCGATTTACGAGAAAATCGCGATTAACGCTTAAACGTTCGGGGACCCTTCGATTACCAGCGCAAATCGCGATTTTCTTCAGAACTGCGAGAAATATGGCGTCCATTTTGTTTGTTTGCTCGTAGCTCGGTTTATAGGTTATGTTCAGTGGCACGAGGGAGGCCCGCTGCTGCCTATGGTGTCCTTAGGTGGCGGTAGTGAGCAACATGATGCGTTTTCCTCCCGTCATTTGTCTTCAAATTACCCATAATGCACTGTAAAACTACTACCAACCCAGAGATTCTTCAGAAACATTGAGCAACTTAATCGACAATTAGTTTTGCTTGGTGAAACGCATAAAATGTAATCGCGATTCCGTTTACCTAATCACGTTTAAGGAAATCGCGATTATTCTACATTTGGTGAAATTGGGCCTAAGTCAGGAAGAAGATATACCACGAGAAACAAACCAATTTATTAGAACATTAAAATACACGAACCGACACCTTGTAAAAACACTCCTAGATATCTCGATCGCCACATATCGACACGAGATATCGTACAGACTAAAAATCGATTCCACAATCGCTTACCTCATAAAACGTTAAATTATATCCTTTCAACAAGAAGTGTTACACCCATTATAAGCATATATTAATCTTCTATATGACTCCATCCAAATATGAATCTTGAGAGCACCACTGCAGTTATTTAATCACATTTAATTACAATAAGAAGAATTATATAATGCTCCATCACACAACAATACTATTAGTTTCATATTTCTTCAGTTCTATTACGAATAAACAAACCAAAATTTTATTGCGTGAACTATGGGCATAATTTTCAAGAACCTCCATAATGAATTCTTTAAAATCCTGTTTCCCCTGTGACAATCCATTTCATTCATCAAATTTTTGTGATGTGTATGCTTATTGAAGTTGTATCATAATTAAAAATGGGAGCCAAGTTCATAAAAATTAAGAACTTATATGGACATTTAGAGTACATAAGTAATGTGAGTTTCCTATGTAAATGAAATACAATACCATACAATACATATCTTTCATTCTAATGAAAAAGCCAAATATCAAAGTTAATGTATCACTATTTAAAAACACGTCTGCCATCTTTGTCTCTTTCCATAGGTAACTTTTCTACTCAGTTAACTACTACCCACTCACGTACATATATGTCTCAAAATTTCTGTTCCATTTTTCCTGTGTGACTAATACTTTATAATAACTGATCTTACTCCAATTTTTGTATTGATATCTTGCCATGCTGCATCACTTCTCTCGAGTTCTCTTTTCCTTGGTATCTTTGATAATACTTTGAAGAATGGTATATTTTCCTTTCCCCAATATTAAAGAAAATCACCTTGAAAATTACTTTCTGAAAAATCTTTCCATAAAATTATAAAGGTATAACTTTCTCCTTTACATCCAGTTCTCCTGGACTATTATTGTTCTCCTTTCATGGACTGCAAATAACCAATTGTGTAGAATCTTAATTCCCAATAAAGCAAATTGTGTAACGCATTCCGAATCTTAGTTAACGCAGTTAGTCCACATATTTCCCGTTGCGTATATTTTGCAAATGTCTCCTCCCATTTACGTTACGACATTACCTTCTGGGGCAATTCTGGTCAGAGTATTCAAACTTTCAGAATTCAGAAGAGGATAGTTCGGATAATTTGTAAATCTCACCCCCGAAACTCTTGTAAACCTTTATTCAAGGAATTAAATATCTTAACACTTCCCTGCATTTATATTTATGAAACGGTCNACTGAAGTGCCACTCTTGCTTCATACGAAACAGTCTCGTTCACGAACACAATACTCACAATAGGAATAATATTCATGACCCTAGAGTGTCAACCACTCTTTGCCAAAAAGGAGTCATTCGGGAATCGTTCTATATAATTCCCTGTCCAAGAATATAAAAGATATTATGAAATTGAATCTCTTCAAATCCGCGGTTAAAAAC
>NNCF01129072.1:0-92589 GCA_002313205.1 Laupala kohalensis
GCGCAAGGCTGCAGATAAGAAGGGATATCTGAAATGACTAACCCGACGCTGAAAGGCAAAAGGGAGAGACGAAGAAGAAGAAGAAGACAAGACAGCCATATTAGAGTATAAAGAATATATTTCCAAATATATAGTGCGGATAGCGAAAGACACAATTAACATAATATGTATAAATATTTATGTACAATTCAGAAGTAAAAAGGAAACAATTTTCCGGAAAATATCAGAAATAATAAATAAATATAAAGGGAATGAATTTTACATCAGGGGAGACTGGAATGCGAGATCCAATTTCTGGTGGTATAAGATACAGAACAAAAGAGGAAAACATTTAGAAAAATAATAATGAAACATAATTTACAAATTTTAAATACATGTGTATTACTTACCTACGAAACAGAAAATGGTCAGTCTATCATAGACATAACATTCTGTACAAACAAAAAATACAAAACAAAACATTGGTGCGTAGATGATAACATAGAAAGCGACCATTGGACAATCGTATATGACATCGACTTAAAAGACAATACCACGGAAGAGATAGAAAGATAAACAAATATGCGAAAGATAAACTGGAACAGACTGACAGAAAAACGCCAACAGAAAGAAGAATACGCAAAACGGAGCAACAAAACTGATATTGTCAAGAGAATAGATATATTGCAACAAGACATGATTGATTATGTAAAACCATTTTGCAGTAATATGAATGATGGATACCACCTTGGACAGACATGGTGGGATAAAGAATTATATAATGAAAAATGGCGACGACAAAAACCACGAGGTGGATATAAAAGATGGAAACAAGGAACAGAGTAGTACAAACGGGGAAAAGAGGAATACAAATCACACCTTAAAAAGATGAGACGACTGATACGACAGAAGAAAACGGAAGATTGGGATCGTTTCATAACTGAGAATATGAAGACAAATATATGAGATTTGAAGACAAGTAGAGAGAAGATTAAGAATAAGACAACATGGAACACGATAAAACAAGGACTAGAGTTCACAAAAGGATTGTACGATACAGGAAAAACAATATTAACAGAAATCTTACATGGGCAAGAACCAGGAGAAATGAATGTATTACAGTTCACACATCAGGACACTCAAAGTACAAACAAAACAAGAACAGGACATAGAAGTCATAATTAAAGGAATGCATGGAAAAAAGTCCAAGCTATGACATGATAACAAATGATATGTTCAAACATCTTCACAAAATATATATAAAAGAATTGGTAGAAATTTATAACATATGTTTTAAAGTAGGTTACTTTCCCAGATGCTGGAAAATAGGACTATTACAGTTGTATCTCAAACCAGGAAACAGGGGTAGACAGGAATCAAAATCATATTGACCAGTCACATTGCTCCCAACATTGGGGAAAATATTTGACAAAATATTATCAATAAAACTACAAGATGCACTAAGAGGGAAAGTGAATAAGTAACAATATGGATTCACACCAGGACGATGCACAGAACAGGTAGTGAACGAAATAATAGCAAGAATAAAAACACGAACAAAAAAGTATGCGCTTATGGTATCGATAGATTTTGAAAGGGCATACGATTCGGTCCAATGGGATGTAGTACAAGAAGAAATTAAAAGACAAGAGATACAAGAACAATGACAACAAATACTAACATATTATCTGACAGATAGACTCGTACTACTGCAAATACGACCAGAAAATATAATAAATGCAATCACACAGGGATGTCCACAAGGGAGACATTGTGGTCTAATTATATGGAACATTGTACTGAATAAAATACTATATGTGATGACCAATATGAGGATAGATATCTAAGCGTATGCTGACAATACAGTAATTTTAATAGAGGGAAATAATCGTCGCGAATTAGAGAAAAGTGCAGAAGATTTAAGTTACTTTGAGCAGGAATGTCAGAAAATAAAATTAATAATTTCAAAATCAAAGACAGAAGGATAGTATTTGGAAACAGAAATCGTGGAAAATCACGACGAGAATCTATTATAAAATTTAAAAATTGACGTCTTAAATGAAGCAAAAATTAAAATATTTTGGAGTACAAATTTATGAACGGCTCAAATTCATGAACCACATACAATACATTGGAGAGAAGGTAACAAAATTGGTCTATTGGCTAATGAAAGTAGGAAAATAACGTTGGAAAAGAACAACTAAATCAAATATATAAGGGAGTAGTGGTTCCACAACTAACTTACTGCAGCACAGTATGGCATACAAAGAGTAAATTGAAACACATGGATCGAAAATTAAGCCAATACCAGCTAATAAGATTAATAAACTTGGGTGGTACATATAAAAGTGAATCAACAAATGCGTTGCAAGTAAGGGATCCTTCCAATTGATCTTGCAATCGACAAGCATGTGTTACGATACAGAGTAAGATAGAAACAAACAGCAAAAATAGGATACATTGAAATAAGAGGACAAGAAAAGAGACGGAAAAGTATAATAACACGTGAATTAGTGAAATATTGGAATATAGGCTAGAATAAAGCAATATATGGACGAACAACACATCAATTTATAAGGAATGTATCATTCAGTTCTACAAACAGGAAATGGTTTAAACCAAGTCAACCATTGTTGGAAATTATGACAGGAAAGGAGATTTTAACACTTATTTGGAAAAAAGGAACCTACAAACGCCAAAGAAATGTATTTGTGACCAGAATGATGAAACAATAGACCATGTATTGTATGATTGTATCATAATAGGGCATGAAAGGGGTAACTGGATAAGCCAGTTAAAAAGAAGAGATGTATTTGAAAATAAAAATATGATGAAGTACATCGAGACAAAAGAAGTATACGAAGAATTCGAAGAACATGTAATGAAGATACTTAGAATGCGAAAAGCATATGAAGCTAAATAAAGATACGTTCCATACCTCCTCGTGGTGGGGACGGACATATAAGTGGGACAATACTTGACTAAATTGGAACAGCTCTTCAATAAAGTGGCGAAAGAATAAAAGAAATACAATAGAAAAATAAAAAAATTAAAGGAGAGAGAAAAAAAGTACATAAAATAAAAGAGGAAAAGGAAGAGAAAGTTAAATGAAAAGACAATAAATCCATGTAATGACTATATAGTCGAGAAACTGGGATAAAATTGAATATATATACATCGGGAAAAATTATTTTTGTCCATTTTTTTCGAAATTGAGATTTTAACGCCATGTACTAGTTTAGGAGGCTACTACATGCTTGCGGCTCCCAAACAGTGAAGAGTCAAACCAGTCTCGTAAAACTGAAGGCAAAAGAAAGGGACCTCCGGGGAAGAACCAACTTGGTCCACGGGTAACCGGGAAATAACAACGTAGTTCAGTCCTTCCCATAAGTTCAATGCTGATAGATCTCAGTTTTTTTAAATGCAGAAACACCTCGTTTGATACGTATCGCTCAACAAAGGTTACCGCACAAAACAACAACAAAGACGACCGGTGCAACTGGCATTCTCTTATGAACATCAGACGTTGAATGATTCCTGCCATTGAAGTATATTAAGTATTGCGACCTTTGACACCTTGTCAGTTTTTGTGAAAGTACATCAGCAAAAGCTTTGTACTCGCCACTTCCTAAAGAGAGAAAGAGAGTCCCCAAAGAAAGAGAACAACAAACCGCATTCTGATAACCAGTACTATATTCTGCAATTTTCAGAGTTTACAAGTTTTATATTTTTAATAATCTTAACACTTGGAATTGTGTATTAAAATGATTAACAACAATTCAACCAATACGTTGTAACTGCAATGATTTTAAAAGTAGTTGAAAAAATAATTATTACAAAGTTTAATTTTTTTAGTTTCAATTGTATTTAAACAACATATGCCCCTTATATCGTAACAATATTTCCCTATTTGTCTCCCTTTTTGTGATAATTATTTTTTAAACTAATTTCTGGCCCGGTAGAAATCAAGAACATCACGAAACAAACATGTGTACCATTTTGGCAAATAATTGGAGGAGAAACCTACCAAGTCCCCTACTTTTTCCGGAAAACTTGTGTTACGGTATCCATAAAATTATACGTATTCTGTAGAAATCTTTAGCCAAGGGGTTAATGAACCTAAAAATGCATAAAACATTAAGAAATGATCATTAGAACAGAAAATGTAGAACGAGAAACTTGATTTTTCAGTTCCTGAAATTTTTTTTTTTGGACAAAGTTGGTTTTTTCCAAAGGGTTTATATTAAAGTATATACATACATTGCAACGTTGGCAAGTTTGAAGATAATTTTCTTAATTTGTGACCTAATCCCAATAAATTACAGTTAAATTAACAAGAGGTCAAAAACGTGCGATTTTTATTTGTTTATTGTATGTTATTTTATTTTCTTGCTTACGATATTAACACTACGTCATTAATCTTATTATTAGATTATGTTAGGTTGGCAAATTAGTTCTTATTAGATGATGTATATCATTTAAATCAGGTGACGTTACGTCAGCACATGATAATGATTGGATAGCTCCTTTTTCGTACATTAAAACACGGTCTTTTGGAAAATATTGATTCGAATATACCGCAATTCACTGATTATAGCGTTATATAAAACACTGTTAAATCGGGTAAAAACTAAGATAGATTGTAACACGATATACAGTCTCTCCTAATTTTGAAAAGGAGTATCGCAGATGAATTATCAATTCAAAAACAAAAACCATGTTTTGGAAAGAACGAAGTGACAATACACCTACTAATGGGGTAATAAGTAAATTCCAAGGTTTAAGCTCATGTAAATCCTAGATATAGACCTAGATGTAATTGTACATTTTAAACGATTTTGGGCGAATAACTGGTAAAAACCCAGACCACATTTATTATCAAAATATCGCATTATTTATTAATATCACACACAAATATAAAACGACTATATTTGTTAATCGAAATATTCTAAAAAAAACTACTATCCAAAAGCAGACCCTTGTATTTAACGTGTAATATTTTTAAATCTAGAACTACAGGTAGGTACGAGGATTCATATCTACAAGTTGAATAACCAGAAGAAATACATGCAACTTGAAAGAAAGAAAGATGATAAGTTCCATTCACTTTGAACCTCAACTTTATTGCACCATTATAATTTCAAACCAAGTAAGCAGTCGTGCAAATTTATCTCACCATTCTTGGCAACGTTATGAAACAAGAGGAAAGAAATCATAAACATACCTGAAGACATCGCGGCCAACAATACAAACTAACAAATTAACAAACATTATAAATCAAATTATTTTTCGGGTTAAGTAGCCATTTTTTCAAACTTGGTTGCTTCCAACTCTTTTACCCGTGTGCTGCGTCCTCGTAAGCCACTTCCCCACGGAAGAGTAATATCTGGAGAAATCCAAGAGAGATCACGACTTCTTAGCTTGGAAAATAATTTTCTTTATAATCATTCCGGCCGCAAAAGCCTTCATTCATTTTTCAAATCAATACATTATTAGAAAAGCAAAAGCTTAGTCATCTCCTCTATTTTACCGTTATATTCACATCCATTAAAATGCTAGACGGAAGTACATTAAGAAAGAGATATGGAGAAATAATAATTTGTTAAGCGTCACTGCTTCAGTCTTTCCTTCCGCAGAAATGCTAAATCGGCTATTTAAAATCTATTACGATTTCGAAAATTTACCCCTTTGGAAAACCTGGCCCTGTCTACCCGATATTAGAAATCATATCTTCTATACATTGGGATACATCTAGATAGATATCTCAGGTTTACAACACAATTAAAGTGCCAGTAAAAAAGAATGCCCAACATAAGGGGACCCAAAGACGGTAAAAGACGACTCCTTTTGATGCTGGGCCGGTTTGTGTGTCAGAGATATTAAACTTAAACATGAAAAATTTTTTGCGAATGCTACATTAAAGTAAATGAAAAGTTTACTACGAATGTCACCTATTGACCTGAGGATGGAAGAACGATTTGAGATGTTTGAGGAACTGAAATCATTTTCAAGAACAATAAGTATCCAAAGAGGAGTGCAAAAAATAAATTATTGCAGAAATGGCGAAAGGAATAGAACGAGTCCCATAAAAGATGTTCACTGATTGATTTCATCAGCCAACGAGATATGCTCACATACAGATTAATAAAACTTTCTCTAAAATTCTTTTTCTTCTTCTTCGTTCTAAAAACACATTACATTGTTTTCCCTTCAACTTCAGAATGAACACAGGTAAAATTTCGTACATTACCTATTAATTAAGATTATGTCATTTGACACAAATTTATAATTTTATGTACATTAATATTCTAACGCTGATATTCAAATGTATTGTTTTTCCATTAATTTAATGAAAATTTCAATACATTTTTTCTGAGTCTTTCTCTATGTATCCCAGGAAATTTACCTCGAAAATAATCAAATATCTCTGAACTGGCCAATTCAATTGAGTGGCACCTTTGAGAATCATTGTTTGTTTTACTTTGCAAACAGACAATAAAATTTATTCTTATCTCAGGCGGGCGCATGCCATGATTTTGCTTGCGGCACAGAAATGCGCCACTGCCTTAGGGCTCTTGATGAAAATTGATGAGATAAACTCTTGCTTTATTGTTGTCCACATGGTCAAATTCAGTTTGTTAATGCTTTTTTTATTATTATATACACTTTTTACTTTGTATTTTTACGCTTTTACCCGTATGTATTCATATATTTACATTAGGAAGAGTGTTGTCTTCGAGAGGTAGAAAATCTTTAAAAGTTGCTGACGGTAGATAGGTTACGGCACACGCCTTCGTCGGTTCAGGAACAACAGAATAAATTCATTCTTAAGGACTCGTTGGGATGACCGTTAATCGACAATATAAAACGAAAAGAGAATGATATATTGTGGCAATTATAATTAATATGACCTATTTTCTTGATATCATTTTCTGTATAATTATTCAGTACCCTGAGCAACCTTGGATCCTGCATCGCCAGACTTTTCAGGCCCAGTTGTCCAAACAACTAAGTTATAAGGATCATCGAAGATGTGCTTAAAGGTTTTCGTTCATCACAACAACTACTCATCAATCCGCAGAGAGCGTTCTTCAAGGTGGGATGCGGGTATAAACTTCGTGACAGTCATAAATTATACAGTGCGTTATGTTTTTATGATTTTACATTTATCAAAAATGTATTATCATGAATTAATAAGCATAATATTTTGAGCGCACAAGCGTAAACGCATGTCAAACGTGTAGTTTATTCATTTTCAGTTTACTGAAGAATGTTCACCATTCGCCGCTCGACATTGCGGCTTTAGAAACCTGGAGAGACTGTTTTAGAACGCACGGTAAAGAGAAGCAGAGAATATTCTATGTGTTTGAGCAACACAAGGAGTGGTACGATATAGATTCTGCGTAAATTTACTTCTAGAAGTTCTAATTACATTGGGGATCAAGTTCCACACACTTTGTAGTAACTTCTCATACAAGTGAAAATTCATATTCCTCTTTAATGTGTTAGTATAGGGTATTTAATAGTATTTATACAATTTAATTCAAAACTAAAAATGTTGAGTTTGGAAGCCTAATATTTGAAATGATTCATATTTGAAATGAAATAGAATTAATACCATATTAAATTTTATTAAGGGCGATTCCATATGAAATTGAATGCGCCATTAAAGCATATTTTTGGAAATAATTTAGTTTTCGGCTCACAATATGAGAGCATAATTCACAAAGTTTTAAAAATACATCTGTAGGAGTGCAAAGCTATATCCATTTTCTGTCCCACCCGAGACATATTTATAGATAAACGCCATATCCGTTATAACATTCAGAATCGAGGGGAGGTTACTCTAAGAGTGCTTTTACTTACAAATCCAGTTTCATTTCACATTCAATTTAACTTTTTATTATATTAGCATTAGTCTATTTCAAAACTCACTTCGTTTGTCCCACCCGCGACCATGGAGTAGTTCTTAAATAGTAGAACCCAGTACAAAATCATAACGTGAATGTATCTTTTACTTCTAACAGACTTCTATTTTTACGGGAAAATAGTTAATTTCAAACGATGAACGAAGAAATTTTCCATATTAACGAAGTATCAAAGTCCCTATCAAAGAAACTAGCAACTGGAACCAGTAGTAAATATAAAGCGATATATTTTTCAAGATTCACGTTGAAAAAATTAAATAAAGTTCACTCAATTCTTTAAAATGTAATTTCGCGTGATTTCTTCCTCAAAAATACGGAAATTACCATTCTCGTTTTGTTTTTAAAACTTAACCTAAAATATATTGGAATTTCAAAGTATATAGTTGATTTTGCAAAGGTAAGCATTAAGAGAAAGCGTGCTGGCAATTTCTTGAAAAACTCCTAAATCTTTATTTCGAAATAATTTTCAAAGAACATATAAGGTATCTTACGTTGATAGCTTCTGTTCGCAGTAAAAACCTTCAGAGTACCTTAGAGTATATTCATAAAATGCAATATTGAACAACAATTGATATTTAGTTGCTTAATGAATTTGCATGTGTCATCATCCCTAATATTACGTGCCAGTGAATATGAAAACAATAAAGCTAAATACTACGAATATCAAAATATTTCGGACAGTTTTTTCTTCTCCTACGAATTTTGTTCTCTTTTGCAATGTTTGAGCATAACATTAATGAAAGGAATATAATTAACAATGATATTTCACATATACCTTCTTGGAGTGATTAATGATGCCACGTTATTTGAGAAAAGAGAATCGCCAGGGTGCAGAATGTCGTCCCTGACCTCCATGTGTCATGGAATGATGTAATTGATTGAATGACAGTGAAAACCTGCGAAATTCAACCGGGGAATCGTTTTGTCTACCAGTAAAAAATTCATTTAGACCCACTAGGATTTGAACATTGTCCCAGGAGAACGATACGTGCAATAACAATTATCATACAATATGAAAATTATATTAATCTATATAAGCAACTAGCCGATTACCGGACGTTTTCAGAATTTTTCTTTGACCAATCTTCTTTTACTCAGGAAAAAATAAAATCTATATTGTAAGATTCACATCATTTTACTTAAAGGCTTTGTCCTAATTTGACGAATCCATAATAATACAAATTAAATACAAAATTACTTGATTGTAAACTCTTCTTTGAGTTTCACCTCCAGCAGCAAGAATAATTAATCCTTGGATGAAACCACCCTTGAGCAAGCACGTAAAGTTGTCTGTGAAAAAACTCATCATTAAAAACATCAACAATTAGCATAGCTCATCCCTTCACCCTTAGTTAGGGTATTTTACCCCCATATAAACTGAACTTTCATTTAAAAGGCCCCGAAATCTATGGATTAAAACCGCTTCCTTTCATTAAACATTTCTACATGACCCTCCCTTCCCACTTCACCCATGGGTTTTACCCCCCCCCCCCNACATTTCAGGTAGAAGGAACCCACTCACCAGGAGCTGCGCCCACTACGCGCCAGTCGAATTATCACTTCAAAGGCAACACACGACGGCGGCAGCATGACAGCTTCACTTCATTAATACGCTTGTTAATTCGATACTGTTCAAATTTTACGATTTAAAGGCGTTTTTTATGTTTGTTAAATGCACAAAACGAAGAACTCATAAATGTGATGATTGATTTTTTCCTTCTTAAATAACTCTTTTAAATTGAAGTACTTTAACACTTCTATTTTATTAACTTTTCTCTGTTACTCAGATTCGCCTTTGAAGATTGACAAATGCTAACGTGGACTTGTTTGTAGAACTCTTTTGTAGGGTGGTTTTAAAGCGAACAATAATGCCACTCACAGTTGTCACCTATCAATAACCGTTTCGGCAACGTAAGCGAATGTAACGGATTTTACCCGCCTTCATCGATATTTATCGTCCAATATCATTTTCTTTCTTTATTTCATACATTTAAAAATAAATATATATTAATATATATTAGTACGGATTACTGTACTGTGTAAAAATTTTTATTATGATTTTATTTTTGACTTTCCGAATTCAAGCAAATTAATAGTGAACATATTTGACATTCGGTGAAAACAGTAGAAAATGATCATGTAAACTTTAAATCAATATTCATGAGTCAATATATGCAATAATTTAATAAATATGAGTTTAATGAAAAATACTTCTAATATTAAATACATTTTCATTTAAATAAAATTTTTAATCTAATCTTATAAGAAAAGCTTAAATAAAACCTTCCTTAAATATGCATTTCTTAAGATTTTCAAAATTTTGTAAGAATGGCATACGCCTTCGTTGGTAGCGTAGGTTTCCGCGGCCGGAGTCAAATGTATCCGGGAATAGGCGCGGCTCCGAATTCAGGAATTTATTTTAGATATATTGGTGTGTTGCTCTCGTTTTAGAAATTATGTTTAAAGGTAGTTAATTTTGTTACTTGTTGTACGGAAAAACATAGTTTTGGATAAAGACAGAAGGCAGCAACCACATTTGTGTGCTGGAACACAGCTCTCTCTGCCAAACGATGAATCGAGACACAATGCATGAAATAAATACAATACTTCAAAACTTATTTCATCCTGACACGGTGTTTTTCTTCTGTTTCCAACCCCCTTGACAATCAATGTGGTTGACACGAAAGCACGTCCATCTGCAACACACGGTTTTCAGTGCATTGCTCTCGTTCGCTACGCAATTTTGCTGCGACTACGCCATCCAGTAGAGTAGGGTAATGTCCATACCACATTGAAAACACCGGATCTCACCGATCACCGATGTTAAGCAACCTGGGGCCCGGTTAGTACTTGGATGGGTAACCTGGGAACCCCGGGTGACGCAATAACACGTTTGGGTCATCCAAGCACGAGTGGTAGTTGGCCAGGAGTCAACTAGGAGAAGCGGCACCTTCACGTGGTCTCCCCATTCAGTAGTGCGTACACTGACTATCTAGTGCTCGCACGAACTAACGCCGCGAAGAAGAGTTCAGGACGCCATGATCGCCTCCCGGACGAACGAGAAACTGTCCAAAGTGGCACACGATGACACACAGATTTCAACAGACATCACAGAAGTTAGTTAGCAATCACTGATTCCGTATTTACCGACTAAATGTAGAGGGAATCTGAAAATCTAAAATCTAAAAATATAGTAGCAATCCAAGAAATGCATGTTCTCCGCTCAATAGACCGCCTGTTAATTCCAGGATTTGAAATAGTCGAATACAAAACACATGATAAATTTGGCCTCGCAACTTACGTTCACCCACTGTCATATTAGATGAAGATGAGTTTAGTGTCGCTATAAGTATAAACTGTCTAACTATAGTGTATGTTTATAAACCACCTAGTAGCGAGTGGAATGTTCTTTTACTAAAGCAGCACTCTCATCCTGCAGTCTATGTAGGCGATTTCATTCACAACATACCAAATGGGGTTATCTGACTCAAGATAGAAATAGGGAAACCCTATTTAACTGGACGCATCTGGCTAGTATTCATCTAGTTTACGATGCAAAACAACCTGTATATCTTTCTCTATCATCGAAAGCAGACAAGTTGCCCGTTCAAACCTTTGTAAAGTCAAGTGGGACAAATTCCAACACTATGTTGAAGCATAGATATCTAGGATACCTGTAAAAGCGAAAATTTTGAAACATTTGTGCACCTATTAAGATCGGCAGCTGCTAAAGCAATTCATAGGGGCTTCCGAAAGACATATGCTGGACCGAGGAATGCAATACACTATGGCAGGAATATGAAGAATCGGTTTTATGAAACAGCTGAAAGACTGATTTCTTCCCTTGATGATAAAAGGAAAAATCGGTTGATGGACACAATGGCAGAAATGAACTTCCAGCATTCCACTCGTAAAAGCACATAGGAAGCTTGGAGCGGCAAACCCTCCGCAAAAGAAGACTACAATCATCCGCATAGATCACATTGCTAATGACCTTTATAAAACATCAAATATATGGGTAAGCTCTCAGGAAGAAGAAGGAGATAAATAATAAATACAAAGAGATGTTAAGAAATTGCATTAAAACTTCTGGAATTATGACAGAAGTAACAGATGCAGAAATCAATGCAGCTCTGAAATACACAAAATCTGGGGAATCTCCTGCCCTTGACACCATTGCACCCGAGTTTTTGTTGAATTTGGGACACTAGAGGCTAACCTGGCTGAAGCTTCTCTTCACAGATGTCCTGAAAAAGCAATAGAAGGTAATTACAGTCCTCAAATCGAGGAAATACCCGACTCTACACATAGTTTTAGACCTATCTCACTTTTTTGTACCGCATATAAACTTTTTGAGAGTGCTCTTCTGAACCACATTCAGCCTAAAATAGAAGAAGCACTTCCAAAAGAACAAGCAGGTTTTTGGACTGGAAGAAGTTGTGACTAACAAGTTCTGACTCTTACCACCTACATAGAGGCAGGATATGAGAGGAAGATGAAAACCTCCGCTTATGACACAGTTTGGAAGCGTGGTCTATTATTGAAGGCTGCTCGAGTCTTCAAATGCAAAGCTTTCCTCCACCTGCTCGACAACATTCTGTCTAAAAGAAGATACAAGGTAATGCTGAATGACAAGGAAAACAGTGCAAGAACTCTTCAAAACGGCCTCCCCCAAGGATCGGTGCTATCTCCTGTACTTTTCAACCTGTATACTGCAGATATCCTCGATACTGCTTCGAGAAAGTTCGTGTATGCCAATGACATTACCCTCGCTACTCAAGACAAATCAGACCCTGGTACTTTTCATATTGGCATCTTAAACTCAACCCTCAAAAAAACATTTCATCTGTGTTCCATCTAAATAATTGTGCTGCTGGTACGTCACTGAGATTGAACATACGCGAACAAAGAATCTCCTGCTCTGAAACTCCAAAATATTTGGGAATAAAGTTAGACAGATCGCTGACATTTAAATATCATTTAAGTGACATCCGGGACAAACTACATACCCGCAACAATATCTTATCAAAACTAGCCTCAACCTCTTGGTGGGATGATGAAAATACGCTGCGAATAAGTGCTCTTTCTCTCTTGAACAGCACCGCAGAGTATTGTTGCTCAGTGTGGCTCCATAGCGTGCTCACTCAAAAAATAGATACTCAACATCCCGATGCGTAAGACAACTGGCCTCATGAAACTCACACCATTACCATGGCTTCCTGTACTATCACATATTGCTCCTCCCGACCTAGACGACAAGAACTCGCACGAAAATTATGCAGGCGCATTTATGAAAATCCACTTCTCCATATCCACGAAGATCTGAACGACATACTCAAAAAAAGGTTGAAATCTAGAAATCCACCGTGGATGAGAGGGAAAGCAAAATTCAACATCAAAGAAGAGTGGAGAGTAGCGTGGAAAAGCGCCTCCATGATTAATGGGAATATTATCCTCAACCCTAACACGAATCCCCAATGTTTTGAACTGCCACGAAAAACTTGGGTGACTCTCAACAGACAGAACTAACCACGGAAGGACAAAAGAGATCATGCATAAGTGAGGTTTGGCCACGGATCCGTTTTGCGAGTGTGAAGCTGTGCAAACGACACATCACATCGTGGAAGAATGCCAAGTTTACCGATACGATGGCAATGTTGTGACCTTTAATGCAAATGATTAGAAGACGCTGACCTGGATCAGTGAACTAAATATCAACATCTGACGTCTCTACTTTTCCCGTTCATCTATTTTATTGTACTAGTGTGGTTTGTTTTCTAAATATGTACTTATTATATGTATATTATTTTTTTTGCCCGGGTGGGTGAAAAATCTGCTTACAGATACCCTGAGGGTCCGCCCTGCAGGGTTATGTGGGGATGCGGTATTAATCGCGACCCACTAAAAAACACCCCCCTAAACTCCAGTACCACCCCTCGGAACCGTCGTTAGACATTACTTCAAGGGGTGTAGATTAGCTGAAGGCTCCTTCCGGATATTAGTTTACGTGCCTCTCCTCCGTTTCTCTTCGTGGCGGAGCTTCTCAATAACGGTAGCGCAGTACGCTGCCACCGCCCTCCACTTTGTCTCGGATGATGTCATCAGGTTGATGATGTCGTCAGGTTTGAACGGACGTTCAAGGATTTGCTCCAGGCCCTTCCGTCCTTCTTCGAAGCGCGGGCATACGAAGAATGCATGTTCCGCGTCTTCTTCGTCGGGTTGACATGTCGGGCATGACGGGTCGTCAACCAGTCTGAAGCGGTGCAAGTACTTCCTGAAGCACCCGTGACCTGACAAGAGTTGACCCACGTGGTGGTCCACATCTCCATGTTTCCTATTATACCACGGGGAGATGGCGGGTATAAGGCGGTGGGTCCATCTTCCCACGGAAGATATGTCCCAACGTCGCTGCCACTCTACCAGGGTTTCCCTTCTCTCTGGGTTGTTACCTTCATTGATTTGCGTGTCTTCACGCTGTCTTTGGTAGAGTCTTCTTCTCTCGTCGGCGATGAGGTCGATTGGTGGCATACCAGAGATCACGCATACGGCATCGTATGACACAGTGCGGAATGCCCGGGCTACTCGCAGAGCACTTCTCCGGTACACTGAGTTCATCTGACGGGCATATGATTTCTTCTTCATGGCCTGCGACCAAATCGGTGCTGCGTAGAGCAATATCGAAGTGACGACAGTGGAGATGAGTCTACGTCGACCTTGTTTTGGTCCCCCGATATTTGGCATAATCCCTGCCAGGGCGTTACACACTCCTGCTGCTTTCCCACTCACGATCCTGAGATGTTCGTCGAAGCGCAGCCTTGCGTCTATTTGGATGCCTAGGTATCTAAGTGACGGCTGCGAATGTATGTTGCAATTACCGACGGAAAGAGAGATTGTCTCTATAGCCTTCCGACTAGTCACGAGCACCACTTCGGTCTTGTGATCTGCCAGCTGGAGACCAGCTGATGCAACCCAGCGTCGAATAATGGAGACAGCGTCATTGGCATTTTGTGTTACCTCCTCCAGGAATTTACCGACTACTACTACGGCAATATCGTCAGCGAAACCAACAGTTTTAACACCATCTGGCATTGTCAGTCTCAGTATGGGGTCATACATGATGTTCCACAGCAACGGGCCAAGAACTGACCCCTGTGGTACCCCACCCGTGATGCTGTACTCTTTAGGACCATCTGCGTTGTACAGCAGAGTTCTGTCAGTGAAGTAGTTTGCAATGATCCTCCTGATGTAGTCAGGCGCACCCAGCGAACGCAGCGAGTTCATAATGTTGCCCCAGTTTGCCGTATTGAATGCGTTCTTCACATCTAGGGTGATTATGGCGCAGTACTTCTTAGCCCCTCGTCTCCAGCGCTTGCCTGCAATTGCCTTGCGGGCAGTGTCAACGACGATGTCGATTGCGTCGGTGGTGGATCTGGCCTTGCGGAATCCAAACTGTCTCTCGGAGAGGCCATGAGTTCGTTCCGTATACTCCTCCAATCTATTGCAAATAATCCTCTCAAGTACCTTCCCGGCAGTGTCTAGCAGACATATCGGGCGAAAGGACGAGGGGTCAGTCGATGGCTTTCTACCCTTTGGCAGAAGCATTAGCTTTTACCGCTTCCATCTGCGGGGAAAGCTTCCTTCTTGTAGACACGCATTGTACGTATCTAGGAACAAATCTGGTCTTGCTCTGAAGCATTCCTTCATGGCAACATTCGGCACGCTATCCACTCCCGGAGCTTTCGCAATGCCGATTCTTTCGGAAGCCTGCAAGAGTTCACCCACTGTAATGGCTGGTATCTCTTCTGTCGGATTTCCATTTACGAACAGGTCCGTGTCCGAACGTGTTTGGTGGGGAAACAATGTCTTCACAATCCTCTCCATAAATTCCGGATCCGTCGGGGATGGCTTAGAGCGACATTTCAGCTGCGACATGACCACCTTGTACGGTCTACCCCATGGGTCCCGGTCCACTTCATCGCATAGCTCTTTCCAGCCACGGCGTTTACTCACTTTAATGGCCTTTGTGAGAGCACTTCGGGCCTGTTTGTGCTGTTCTCGCAGTTCCTCAAATGCCGCTCGTCCTCTCGCACGCTGGTAAGATCTCCGGACGCGGAGACATTTTCTTCTGAGCTCGGCTATTTCGTCGCTCCACCAGTAGACTTGTGGCCGTCGATTAGTGTTTTTATGTCGCGTCATAGAGGCATCGCATGCATCCACGACTTGCCCCATGAGCTGCTCTGCGACCTATGGGTATTTTCAAATCCTCAGATTTACAACTTACAGATACTTACAATGCTGAAAACAGGTTTCAGAAAAGAAAATTGCGTTGATTTGATTCAGTTTTAGATCCGTCAAATATAGAGATTTATTGAGGGAAAGGAATTGGCAAATTTTACTTTTCTAAAAAAGGAATTCTTTTGAGAAATTTCCCCCCAGGGGACTTACATCTAGTAAGTACGTGTTTGGCGAACACGGGGCCCCGAGCTGAGTCTGGCATTACTTCCACTTACTTGTACTAGGCTCCTTCCTTTCTCTTTCCTGACCTTCCTTGGTAACCTCTTGTTCTTTTCGATCCCGACGCTATTACGGCTAGGGTATCTTTCATTCTCATTTTTTGTCCCCCCCTCATTTTTTTGCCTCCCCCACATTTTTTGTTCTAAACGTTTTGATGTATGTTTTGAGTTATGTTTTGATATATTGTAATTCAGGAGGGTTTTTAGTGGGTATGGTTGAGTCATTCGGCGAGTCCCACACGCGGGGAGAGTCATGTTGGCTCTCCTTAGTGCGTAACTGCATTTTCCCTACCTGTACATAATTTTAGGGCTCTGATGACCTCGATGTCAACGAGCCGTAAAACCCCACGAAAAAAAATTTTTTTTGAGAAATTTTGTCATGAAATATCGTTTAAAACTTCTAATTCTAACTTTTACTATTCTAAAAGTCGATTGAGACGCACTTTCGTTTCTTCCTGGAATTTGTCCCTACTCTGCATTGAACAATCCTATAATTCTCTGTCGACACACCTGATACATACAAGATTCATACTGGAAGGAGTAATTCGAAGAAGCGCTGTAGTCAAACAATCTTAAGATAATGACTGGTGTTAAGCATGAGTGGCTGACAGGGCGTCCATGAGGATGGAGGAAGAGGAGAAAGGAGAGGAATGGATGAAGGACTTGGAGGAGTGGACAGGCAATGTGGGGGCGAGACAGCGCACCCCTCCGCCGCAGGCTTATCGACCGGTTGCTGCAGCCGATTACAGGCGCGGACGTCCGTTAATAATGCACGGCAGCGGTTTGCCGCGCGCTCACTCGGTCGCTGAGCAGGCGCTTACCAGACCTCTCGATGAGGTTGAGCTCACATGTGAATCACCATGCAGTGCTGTCCCTCGCATCTTACCACACGTTTACTACGGTAGAGCACGCTGGTATCACAGTGAGCAAGACTATAATTTGGTTCCAGTTCTGAATTTTACACTTTCCCTTTGTGCACATTGTACTCGGTGCAGTTTCTATGTTTTTCGAAATTCGTATACTTCTGGAAACATAAACTACCGTTCAAGAACATTGTTCACTAGTGGCAGTCTTTACTTAACACTCCTGCAGTGAAAGTAATTCTTTAAGCTTTTGACCTTCGATCGCGTATATGAAGTGAAAATAAAATTAATAGTTAAAATCTGAACTCAACTTTTCAAAAATGTTGAAAAGCGAATTCGATTAAATTTGATTTTTTTTTTCAGAATGAACATAAAACTAAATAATTTTTTCGAATCATTTTCAAAGGAACGTAATACTTTAGAAATAATAATAGCAACAAAAAATTATTAAGTTTATTAAGTACATAAAATTCATTGTTAATTTTAATGTCTACATTATCTTTTCCGTAGACAAACTATTTACTTTTTTAGATTTACACAACGTGTCGATTCCTTGTCTTGGGTCATCGTCAGGTGTACAATGTTTCAATATAATAACATCAACGTAGCAACATAACTTAAAATTATTAATGAATATTCACTACGGTCATATAACGTCAGCAAGAGTATGAACGATTCGTTAATATTTCGATTACTGGTGTACTAAAATCTCGTTGCTTGGGATAAAATTACATGATGGATTCGGAAAATGTAAGAATTTTGGAGAAAAATGAAGAAATTAAAAAAGGTGCATATCTGAAATCGTACTTATTTATAATACGAAAGAAAGTATATACTTAAGAACAGACACGGATAAATAATCTAATCCATGTATGCTCGTATGCTGTGAATCGTGATTCAAAGATACATTACAGAAGTAAAGAGTTTGTCCATGGAAAAGGTCGTACAGTTATTAAAATTAATTAAACATAATAGATATTGCAGTCTTAAAGAGAATGTGTTTAATATCATTCTACATTTTGGGAAATTTCAATTTATTCTCGTCTGAGATGTTTTCCTACTCTTCAGTTTTTCAAAATACCAGAATAGTACCAAAGAAAACGAAAAAAAAACTTCAAGTGAAAGAAAGCGCTATTAAGCTTCACTCTTTAATAATTTCTCTGATCTCGGTCATTGTAACCAATAAATCCAACTTGACCTCACGAAATTAGCAAGATTCAAGACGAGAGTGAAGCATACAAGAGAACAAAATAACAAACATGTACATAAGATGTACGTAATGTTAAAAAGAAAAAAAACAGGTCATGCTGATATTATTTTAACAACCAAAACAAATAAAATTGTATTGTAATTAAATCAACGGGCTGCTCTTGAAAAATCAACACTTTATGTGGTGCAGAAAATAATATAACGTACATAATAGAACCAAGGAGTATCATAAATTAATACAAGCCATTTGCAATATTTTACAAAAGAAATTTTGGAATAAATGTGTAAAATTATTATTCATGAAATGCCGTATTGGACATCAAATATTGAAACATTTTAAATTAGTTAAAAGTTTTTAGTTAAAATACACAGGGAAAATTTTATTTAAATCATAACCCCTTTCTGATAATCTACTCGTCTACGACCCATGATCAATATGAGATTACTCCTTTCATAGAAAACTTTCACTTTCTTTCTCCTTTTTTATCCTTTCGTCTCTCTTCTTATCTCGCCATAGTTACTGTTAATTATTTATGTATAATTTTACTTTCTCATATACGTAGTATATAAAACGTATTGTAATCGTGAAAAATTTGAACGCGAGATTTCGATTTCCGCTTTGGCGATCCGATTCTGAAAAAGTGAATTTTGCCATAACGTCCGTCCGTCTGTCCGTCCGTGCGCAGAGATTCTGAGTAAATGGATAAATCAATTTAATTCGCATGTCGTATTTGTGGTAGAATTTACTCGTTGTCGATGCACGTGCTCTAATTTTTTTACTATAAACAAAGGGTATCAAGGACAAAATACTCTTTTGAATGTTTCTCAAGAACGACTCCAACGATTTTGCTAAAATTTTCTGAACGTAAGGTACAATTAGTATGCACTACATCCCCATTAGCGGTATTTGTTTACTTTTTTAAGAAGCTTGAATAATATTTAGCAGTGTATGTGAACCAAGCAGACGTAGAATACATTTTTCGTAAACTGAAATAAATAATGTGATAATGAAAAAGTACATAGGAGGACAGCAAATGCACTGCTGATACGAAAATACATCAATTTGTGTCAACAACGAAATTACATTTACATAACATTTTTATGGTATTTATCAGACTGATATGTCACTATATGTTTTGAAATTAATATTCTGAATATTTATTTTACTTTCAAATTTCAAAAAAAAAGATAGTAATACGTTCATCTAGTGACTTTGAGCATGAATAGAGCACTGGAAGACGTCCAAATTACAGAGGACCTCGCCGGAAGTGATCCTTTCACTATAGATGTTTCCTATAGATGAAATATCTTTGATGTTCACATATGAAAATGTTATTAATTTTCAATCAAGAGAACGGGTGCTTTGGTCCTTGGACAGTAGTATACGAAGAAAAGTGAAGTTATTCTATTCGGATATTATGTGCGAGACGCAACACATTGGTGGAGGGAATATTCCATACAATTGCAACCCTCCTGCTTTCTTAGACGAAACACCTTTAGAATGTACAATTTTTCTCACTCTTTTGTAACACGATTATAGATTATATTACAAAATCTCAAGAACTACAAAGTTTATAAAATTGAAATTTGCAAGGTTTAGGGTGTAAACATTCACTAAGAAAGGATTTTACGATAATATACACCTAACGGGGTGAAATGAGGGTTGGAATGTTTTACATATATACATGGAATGTTTTACATATTACTCTCGAGTGTCTGGAACAATTCCAACCAAACGTGATACACAGATGACTGACTATAAGAACAAGTACTATGGGGGTAATATATTCCTTGCACCCCTAGGGAGGGTGTAAGAAGGGCATGAAAAGTAAAAATAAAGGAAAAATCCAATATTAGATTCGAAATCATTTTCGGTGGCATTGGGAAGGATAAAGACGCCCCATTTGCTTTCTAATTAACAATCATTCCACATTGCAGATAATATACCCCTAGCATCCCTAAATCATTTTTGGAACAGCTTAAGTGAAGTGACACCCTCATTGCAACACTAATACACGATTACCCCGTATAAATAATAAATATGCTTTGTGTTGGGGATATGAAGGGGTAAAATGTAAAAATAGTCTAATGTAATCGATATTATAATTGAGATCGTAGTTTTCGGGCCCGTTGAAATAAGTAGTGATATTCTAGAAGACAGCTAAGTCTACAGTCAGCCTGTATAAACTGCAACACCCTAAGGAAGGGATTGCAATGAAAAATTTATCGAACATGACAGACACCTGTGACGAGTTCATAATTTTCGGTGTCGCCTAGTTGATAGTGAAATCCCAAAATCGAGCAAGTCGAAATCCAGGCCTCATGAAACACAGACACCACTGACACACCTTGGGCGAAGGTACCGAGCGAGTGAAAATAGGTTTATAGATAAAAATTATTGAAAACTAATTTTGAAATATATAAAAATGAAAATTGTTTCGGATTCATAGTTTTAGGATTAATGAGATATTAAAACTATCAATGCCGTGAAGTTCAAGTTGTGAACACATAGGGGTATTGTATTCTTAGAGCTGGGGTGTGAAAGGTGAGACATAAAAAATAACTTTAAAAGGTGCGCATGAGGTGCACGACACCCCTAGATGCGATGGTTGAGAAGAGCGAGACAAAAAATTATCGAAGCGCTAAGAGAGGATTTTACAAATATTCAACCCGTAGAGAAATAAAAGAAAAATTGGTGTTTCCTAAAAAAAATTCTCAATTACATCAGTTCATTTTCACACCTCATTACAATAGGGACAGTGACAAATAGAGAAATAGCGAAAAAAACACAGAAACAACATTAAAACTTCTAACACTGATGGATTATATATTGTAATATGACGTGATTTTAAAGACTGAGTAGAAAAGACCATGGGTTTAAATGATGCTGGTCTTGATTGGGCGCCAAATTACCCCAAAAAATCAGGGCAATTGATTGAAGAAATTTCTAAGGAAGTAAAGACCTTTAAAATAAATAAGAACATGAGGTCTCAGGGTATTCAAGTTTTAATTAAGAATTCGAGTTATTTAACGAGGTGAGAAACACAGAGGGTTCCTTACGGAAAACGCAATTCGCAAATAAAAGAACTAAATTGTTTATTCACTGTTGTTACAGAACACTTAAAAATATCATGCATTTTTCTTATTCGCGTTGCGCACATACACTCCCCCAAAATAACACAAAACAACAATATTGGCGATCAATAATACCATGCTTGATTTCGCCACTAGTTATAAATGCTAAAGGCACATCATGATTGAGTTACACAAAATTAAGCAGTTAATTGTTTATCTTTTATATTAGACCCTCGTGAACAAAATTAATGTTTTGTTTTTAACGTCCTTAATTAGGCCAAGGTAATCTTATATTTGAAGAACGCGCATTTCTTCTTCTTCGCTAAGCGGGTTAAGCGGCTGGATGCATTCCAGCATTTTTTTGTTACCTTTGCAAAGATAGGAAACCAGCTGCAGTGGTGTAGAACAGGTTCATTGGCCCTTGCGACCCACAGAGCCGATCGCCTCGCGTTGCCCCAGCTTATTCAACGCCTCCATTCATTTCGTGAAGGTCAGTCCCCCTGATTCGGAAATTCTAAGCATCAGCTGTCATGTTCCGCTCGCAGCCAGGCAGTGTCACCTGGTTGATAGCCGTTCGTACCTCAGGAATTCGATCCACTCCGCGCTGATGAGTTGATTCCGGGAAAGCGCCTCCTCCGATCACTTTGGACCCCACGTTTACTGCTTATCGTTCGGAATATTGAAGTATTGAGCAATGAATTATAGGTCAAAAACGATGCTCCTTAAATAAATTCTCTGATGTTCTGCGAATTAACAATCGAATATTTCTGAATCTCGGAAGAAACTGCGAAATACTCAACGTACATGAAGATAAAATATCTGAATCATAGCAGCATTCGTACGAAGTTGAGCGCGTAGTGAGTCGTGATCAGCGAATGATCATATCTCTAAGTCTATTTGCGAATAATAATCAGAATCTAAACTGATTCTGAATCTCAACCTCCGAACTAAATCTCAGTTCTCAATCTGATCCTCTCTCCGACTGCTCCACCGTTTTTATCAATTCGTCCCCCCTCCCAAATCATCGTTCCGCCTCCCTCGCCCCTGGATTTCGAAGACAGAAAATCTCATGACGAAGTTTCCCCCTGGCACTCCTCCGTCGCTTTTTCAAAAATTCATTATCCAGTCATCATCTTTTTCCATGTTTCTTCCAGACAGTGCATATCTAATCTTAACCTTATCTCGCCTCATCAGCTACGACTCCGAACGTGTCTGGTCTACGACGCGCACCACTGGCTAAATAGTCATTAAATTTTATGAGATCCTGCCTCGATCTCTGGTCGGGATTCTGAGTCTTCAGCGGTCTCTCGCGTGACTGTTTATTTCATGTCTCGTCTGGCTCCTACACGAAAACCCTTTCTTTCATAATCCACTCTGTGGTCCTCCACCCCCTGTCTAGACCTTTTGAATTCTAAGGTTTCTTTCGACTCCTCCTTTTGCCCTACCGAAAATAATTGCGTCTGTCTCGTTTTTCAGCTACATCGTCTTGCGTTGATAATTGTTTATTTTAATTTAAACTAAAAATTATTATATAATCACTTATTATAGAGAGAGAGAGAGACTTCATGGGATAAAACCCATAATTCCCATAATATCGTATTTCCCGCTCCATTTCCCCTCCGAGAGAGAGAGAGCGCGGCTCGTTAAGGACCGCCGCGTCGGCGACCGGCGAAACGCGTCCGCGCGCCACCAATGGGAAGAGGACGGGGTGGCGAAAAAGGCGGCGATCGAGGCGACGGTTCGCGACAGCATCGGGAAGGCTACCCCGCGGGCAAGGAGAAGTTGGTGGACTGTAAATAATACCATTCATTGAATGATCAGAATATGTTGAAGCAATGGAGTGAACTGAAATGTAAATAAAGAGGTAAAATTCTTTTCTTTGGTGTTTTTAATTGCCATTGTTAGGGAATGTTGAAGTTTAATTATTTCTTGATAGTACATGTAGCCCATTTTTTGAATTTTTGTTGTTGTTATTTGGGTAGTTCTCAACAGTATCATGGCTGACAAACGCGATGCTTTTTCTAAGTATCGAGGGAACTTGTTACAAAAAGAAACGTTCGCGTCGGGGTCAAGTTGGGGATGAGCGGGCCAAAGGTGAGAGTATAACGAAGGTATCGCTTGTTGAACTCAGGGTTGTCGAATCCCCTTTGGCGCGGAGGCACGCGATAAGCAATGAGCTACTTGAACTCTTCCAAGCGTTATCTGCAAAGATAGATGAAAACAGAGCGAGAACGAAATCTCAGTTGGAGGCGTTGAACGCTCGATTCGAAGAACATAACGCGGCTTTGAGTGCTAGGTTGAAGCCTGTGAGGCCGCGCTTATCACTAGATAAGGAATAAATAGAGACAGTATATCGTACGGACGAGAACACTGAGGTTCAGACTCTTCGAAATACCAATGAAAATTTATTGAATGAAGTGAAAATATCGTATGACAATGAGTTCCATGAAGTCAATGTTAAATTGAAAACCCTTGAATCAGTTAGAGGGGAGGGATGTAGACACGAGGAATCGATGCAAAAATAAATTAGCAGAGACAACAAATGAAATTAATAAGAAAATTCAAATTTCTACGAAAATCGCTCAGGACAGCATTAGGGTCGTAGATGAAAAAATAGAAATAAAAGTATTAACGTATTAACGAATTTATACGTATTAACGAACGGGTGGGATTGGTAGAGTCAAAAAAGTTAATGATATCCTAGAATCCCCGAAAAAACATTTAGAGAAAGGGGAAGCAAATATGACATTGATCATGTCTGTAAATTGATCATACTAAGATCTTACGATCAAACAGAAAAACGCTTAAAAAAGAAAGTAAAGCGAGACACATGGTAGGATGCATGAGTGTAGATTGTGAGCGGAAATTTGAAGGCCCTCAGCCAAAAATCAAGTGAAAGCTAACTCAATAAGGTAGGGGTCGACCGCCACACCCATACGGCATGTCTCCGGATCGTGGAAAGGAAAATATACAACACAGCATGTCTACGGTAAGACGAAACGCATCGAAAATGAACGCAAGAACTCCGCCGTTTCTAACAAAACTAGCTTTGGTTTCGAATTCCTTCTATATTATTTCGTTCGTTCTTCGGGCACCGAACGGGACAGGGTCGACGTAAGCGGGGACCACGCGCCGAACCTCGCTAATGATTATATAGACGTACGCACGTTCGCATAAGTTTCAATTTAAAATAAAAGGGGATTTAATTCAAGAAAAATCGAAATTGTGTTAGATAATCTGTTCTTTCCCATATAAAAGGGAGTACACATTGAAGCATTATAAAGCCAAAGTAGAAACGAGCTACGAAAGAATAATTTTCCAAATGCCTGTAGTCACACGACATTGACATCGGGTTTAAAGATCGGGATATTTACGATATTTTTTTCAAATCACGAATATAGAAATCAACATTGCCAACGAAATCGCGAGAAAAATTACAGAGTGCAGGTACCTCGATAAAAGGAAAATACATGACTTGAGAAACATTCTAACAGGGTATCTAACAGAGTCTGTCATTCGTTGAAGTACAGCTCTCTTTAATGCACCGTAACCTTCTATTGTCGGGGGAGAGCGCAGAACGTCGGTGACCTCCTGGACGGTGTCTGGGTCTAGAGACGCTACCACCAAGTTGTAACGCCGGCTGTCCGCACGAACCAGGTATACCTCGAACACAGACTCCACCTGCAGGAACCACAGTTCCTCCAGAACGCTGGCAGCTTGCAGCTGCTGATTGCTTGCACCGTTGGAAAGGTCGGCTCATGCTCAGCCGCTGTCGACTCGCTCGTCCCGTTACTCTGCTGCATCGTCGCAGAGCTGTTAACTGTTTTCCCCGTGTCTCCATTGACGTGGTGGATGACACGTGTCACGGCTCAACGGTCGATTGATTGAGCAGCGCGGATTGCTTGACGCAAGGAAGCGAACGTGGAGAGCGACTTACGCGCGGAGCGAGCACGCTGTCGGAGCGGATCAAACTAGAACAGCGGTGTGTGCACCGGCGCGATTGCGGAGCAATCACCGAACGAAACAGATCACGTCGGGGTCACCATTATGTGGCAGTGGGATGAAACTAAAACGCTACCACCTGAGAATAATCTCGTTTATTACTATTGCTCTAAGCGTGCTACAAAGGCGCGAGTGCGCGGACGGGTAGCGAGGCGAGAACTGACCTTGTGCTTCGCTGCCCTTGTGCCTCGCAGATGTTTTGTGCGCCGCCCCCAGCCAGGCGAGTTCTTAGGGGCGACCGAAGAAAGTGTCATATTGCGGACGCGTTGTAGCCGGTGAGGTGACTGCGCGGGTGACGATGATGCCACAAGACTACCCCACCCCGCAGTGACCTTCGCAGGGAGCGCAGGGACCGTATCCTTTTGCGGACCTTTGGCGGGGTTGCGGGGCTGCCTGGTCGGTCGCTGACTAGAGTTGCGACTGTGGCGGTGGCGTTGCAGGTGGCGGATCAGGCTGCGGCGGCGGCTGCGACGGCGGCTGCGGTACGGGATCGTTCGTTTCCTGGTGAGTGGGCTTGAGTGCGTCCGACGAATACGCCTTCTCCACCGTTCACGTCGATGATGTATGTACGCTCGTTGACGCGGCACACGATGCGGTGCAGTCCCGTGTACGGTGGCTCGTGTGGCTTGCGGATTGCATCGACCCGGCGGTAGACGTGTGTACAGGACTTCAGATCCTTGAACACGAAAGACCAATGGGCGTATATGCCGCGAAGTTGGCGCCAGGCGTATTGCGTTGGAGAGGCGACGCAGCTTGTCGACGAAGGCGGACTGACTGACGGGAGCGTCTTACGAAGTAAGGAACTCCCCAGGAAGTCTCATCGTCGCGCCAAAAACCATCTCCGCTGGCGAGGCTTATAGATCTTCTTTAAAAGTTGTTCGGAGACCTAGAAGTACCGTTGGTAGAGTCTGCAGGCAGCTTCTCAGCGCCACTTTTAGCGTTCGAAGTATCCGCTCCACTATGCCATTGAATTGCGGTCGGTACGGTGTTGTGTGGATGTGTGCGGATTCCGTGATGTGGCACAGTCCCTCGAAGAGGTTCGACTCGAACTAACGTCCTTGGTCGGTTGTTAATGTGAGGAGTACCGAAGACGCATGTCCAGCCCTCGCAGAGCGCGTGGCCAATTGTTGGGGCGCGTATGTCAGGCAAGGGAACTGCGAGTGGCCAGCGTGTGTATCTATACATAACGGTGAGGCAGTGTTGCAGGCCTTGCACTAACGGGAGTTTAATCAAGTCTATGTGGATGTTTAATCAAACTTGCCATTGGGGTGTTAAATCTTCCAAGTTCCAAGCGATTGTGACGATGCACCTTCGCTATCTGGCACGGGTGACATTGGCGAGCCCAGCCTTGCGCATGCCCGGCCAGAAGTATTTGCTCGCGAGGCGATGAGCCGTCGCTCCGTCGCTAAGGTGCGAGATGCTGTGGAGCACTTAGAATGCGATTCTGCGTAGAATCACGGGGAAATATGGCTTGACCACGTTGCCTGCGAGAGTGCAGTGGTCGGCGTGTCCTTCCCCAAGGTCCAACCGCGCGCTTGCGAGGAGGTTCGGCAGCTGCTCATCGTCCATTTGTCGTGCGCTGATTGTCACCGTTTCGAGCGTTGTGGGCATCTTAATGACACTGGTGTGAGAGAGGGCGTCGGCCACTACGTTCTCGGACCCTGGCGTGTATGCGAAGCGCACGTCGAACTGCGCAATGTACTCCAGCTGTCTCAGTTGTCGGGGCGACGCGTTCTCTGTGCGCTTGTCCGCCGCATAAGTGAGCGGTCGGTGGTCAGTATAGATGTTGAAGGACCGGCCTTCCAGGATCCTCCCGAAGAACTTTACCGCTACGAACACAGCAAGCAACTCCCTGTCATATGTGCTGTTGTTGCTCGTTCGGGCTCAGTTTTCGAAAGAAAAATCCCAGTGGGGCCTAGGTGCCGTCAGATCAAGGGTTGCGCAGATGGATGTTCCTGAGGCGTCCGTTCTGAGCGCGAGAGCAGTCGTCGGGTCGAGTCGAGGAAAGCAGCGCCGACTGCTTGAGCCACTCTCTCTTTGCTTAGGTCGAATAAGCGACTTGCTTCCTCGGTCCAGGTGATGGCGATCTTCTTTGATGTCACACCTTTCATTGGTCTCTCATGGTGAGTGTTGTTTGCCATTTGCTTTGTGTAACCTTCACAAAATCGACTACTTTTTTACGTGGAGATGATTGAGGATGTGTATTATCCACGAATGGGCACACTATCAAACGCATTTTGATAATCAATCCATGCATTCTAAGATTCTTTTTGTTTTTGTGGCAATCTTCCAAGATAGTTTTACTTAAGAGTAGTTGATCTTTACATCCAAATGAACCTTTACAGCAGCCTTTTTGTTCCTCTGGCATTATGTTTTCTGCATCCAAGAAGACTGAAATTCGTTGCGGTATTGTGCTAGTGAGTGATTTGTAGATATTGGGAAGGCATGTGATAGGTCGGTAGTTCTTTGTGTTCCTTGTATTTGTTCTTCGGTAGTTGGTATGTCATTCCTACAGTAAGTCAATCTGGTATGCTGCATGGATTTCAATCAACTGGTTGAAGCAGCTGGCAATTGTGGAATGAAGTGAAGAGAAGCTTTTGAACATGTAGTGGTGTGTCTTGTTTATAATAATAATTATTACTATTATTATTATTGAATATTAATTTTTGCAGTTCGAAAGTATGCCGTCTCGTCGACATCGACTATTGTATATATTTGACTGATTTATTTATTAAATCATGTCTTTCAAGTCTTGCAAGAACAGCACATCTTTACATTTAGCACAAGAAAATTTCGGAGTGTTTTCCCGACGTAAAGTATGAAACAGTCTCCCATTGTTTCTGCTTGTGTATAATTTTCTCAGCAAGTATTGTAAGGATTTTATTCGTTTTAACGAATCATTTTTCACACACATGTGTTTTATTTATGGATATTTGGCGTAAATTAACTGACCTATGACGGTGAACGCCGATGAAGTTGCAAAGAAAATTTATTAGCAATATGATCTAGAACTTTGAACTTGGGAATAAAGAAAAAAATTGACCACAACAGATAAGGAAAGGTGGGACTACCTGTTAGAGCCTCTTCGCAGGTAAAGAGATGTGGGGTTTTGTCACACATTTTGTCGTTTGGGGTAATGTGGGCTTTTGTCACAGATCCCTTGGTGAGATCGCAGTCTAGAATCTCCTCTTGCAGTTGTTGGCGGAAATACCCGACATCATCCGAACTGGTTCCGAAATTAAGGAACCCATGGTCTCTGTACCCTGTCGTGACGCCACCTCAGATATGTATGCACAACCAAGCATATTATAACTGGGTCAGGCGTATTGGTAAACGAGACTGGGTTACGGGGTCGTGACGTCAGAGCTATAAATCATATATATAGAGAAGAGAGTAGTAGAGAAGGAGAGTAGGAGAACAGAGTGAGTGCACAGGTAGTGCCTTGCTGTGGAGGATGCTAAGATAATCGTCGCCCCAGGGAGTTTCCTCCACCTCCCACCTCCTAGCTGGCAATCGAACCAGGGACCACCAGCCTCTCCGCTTCGACCCGAGCAGCTGAGTTGCACTTTGCCGAGCTACGACAGCGCTACGATCATGACCTTGGCAACATCTCTCTCTGGACCTGAACTCCGTCACCAACTTATGTGAGTATTAAAACTGTTCTTACACACTATGAGTTTCTCGGGAACTAAACCGTCGACTCCTACCCCCCTTTATCCCTCTCCTCCTTCCCCTTCCCCCCTTTGCCATGTTCAAACTCGCAGCTCGGATCGGCCAACCAAGCGAGTTGCGAGCGAGGTCACGACAATCCAATCCCAGATCCCTGGGCAACGAATCAGATCATGCGACGAAGGAGGGATGCCGATTCGATGAAAATCTCCGAACGGTTGCTCGTTGACAGGGGAACCTGTCTAAGACAAGTAGGAACTTCGCGAGAGATTCCAACGGTTACTCGTCTAACGTTGAAGGAGGAACCCATCTAACACGAGTAGAGTTTCGAATGGAGCTCGCCGTGGCCACGGCGGTAATCGTGTGTGGGGGTGGACCGCTTAGCACTCGCCCATAACCAAGAGATCATTATACCTCAGCCCAGACCCCTGGTTAACAGACTGACTCTCTTGGAGAGATAAGCGATAGGCAGATTCACAAGAATACCCAAATGGTGACTCGTCTCCGTTAACAAGGAAATTTGTTTAATACGAGTAGACCAGCCTGCTACAGGGGGCTCGGCGCAGCCACGACGTAGATAGGAGCTGTCCTATCTGTTCGTGGGGAAGCACGGATTGACTACTTAACGGACTCTCAAACCGGATCATAAATGTAACCCTAGATCTTGGTACTAAAAGTAGTAAGGAACCTCGCAAGAGACCCCGGGTCAACCGCAGAAGGGGTGACCTTTCCAACATGAGTGTGACCTATTGGGACGGTCACCGCGCAGTATAGTCCGGCGAAGTCAACGCGCTGAGCTCCCAACTCAACAGGTACAGGCGACAGGCGGACCACTGGGCCTTAGCCTATCCTCGGTTTTTGTACCCAATCCTAGGCCGACAACCTGGGTAACGGATCAATCCTGACGCGGTCTCATAAGTGGTACGAGGGCTGACAACCCTCCTAGTGTTACTCAGCACTTTAAACCGAGTAGGCAGGGAGGGGCACAAGCCCTCAGGTGCTTGCACCTGACGCCCTTAGTACGGTTTCCCCATCCGTTAGGTACGGGAAGAAGGATCTGGTCTTCGATCGGTGAGTAGGATTGCTGCTCGACTACCGTTAGTGCAGATAGCGGTAGAAATGTGGGCTAGGCACATCTCCACCCTCCAGAGCGGATGCTGGGAGAGGTGGGTTTTCCTGCCTCGGTGTTTGTGGGCATCCTCCCACGTCCCGCCCAGGAGGCAACCCCTGGACCTCTCCGGCCAGTTCGCTGGACGAGAGGAAGGGGTCCTTCAGTGAGTAGCTCTGCTAATAGACTGTGTTTCGAAATGATCCTTCAGGTAACAGATAAAAGTACACCTGGACTGAACGGACACCTCTTGCGTACAGGTGCGCCACACACTTGCGCAGTTCGTCAGAATTGACTTTCCCGCCTTGAAGATATAGTAAAATATTCTTCAGTAGCCGGCTGAAGGCCGTTGTGTAAACAGCGAATGTATCCAAGCTGCAACTCCCTCGCAAAAGGGTGGTTTAAAATACCCCACCTGATAGCTCCAGCGACCGGGCACACGAAAGGCCAGCAAAATAAATTCAGAATTCTTGCATCAGAGAGCGTGGTTGTCGCTAGACCTTGACAGTCGAGTGACGATGAACTTTCATCTGTTTTAGGCTGCTTCTTTACGAGAAACGAGCTCGAGGAAGAAAATACGTATTGTATCTCATAAAATTCGTTTTATGCCAATTTTTTCATATTGAAACATTTATCTGGAATTCACATTGTAAATAGTGTGAATTATTTCTTAATTTCAAGTTATTATTAGCAGAGCAATCAAAGCTTCCGAACAATGAAATCTTATTTTTTATAAGCTCCAATGAGATTGATTCTACTTCAACAATAGGTGTATTTTTTATTGAAGTGATCTTCTTTGCATTCACACTTGTGAAAACGCTGTTCCTAGGAGCCGGCTTCCAGTTGAGGTCTTCTGGGTGAATATCTTGTTTGTGTTAAACAGACTGGGGCTAAAAGGGATAATGGTAAAGTTGATGTAGTAAAGTCCGTATGAACACGATAGGCTCACCGTCTCCACGGCACAATGTTCCAGTGACGAAGTTGGAACAGTGTCAAGCTACCGGTCCAGTGACTGTGTCTCATTCGCGGGCAGTGACTGGAGCAGTGAGACCTGGTGTTTGTTCCCTGTTCCAGCTTCGCGTCACACTGTTGTTAGTTTATTCAGAGTCGTCACTGAAAACATTACAAAAAAATAAACATGACAATGAAATGTCACTTGAATTTCATGAAATGGCAATTGACTTGTAATGATTTTCTGCTGTTAACAGATGAATTATAATAATAAAGATCCCTAATTCCCCAATTAAGAAATAAAGACCCGTAGAAATTAAACAACAAATAAGGATTAAATATTTATTATCACCACCTACGGTAAAAACTCCGAAAAAAAGGATTCTGAAGTTAAATAGAAGGTGAGCACACAAAATCAAACATAATCTAAGAAAAAAACTTTTGATGGTTATTTAAAACGTATCATTCAAGTCATAATATTTTATGCCTGAAATACGAGTATATTGGCACAAATGGTTTTTATTAATTTTTTTAGTTTTTCTTAATTATTTTTAATTCACTAATTTCGATTTCATGAAATGGCAATTGACTTGTAGTTTCATGAATTTCGAGTAATTTTATTTTACAATTTTATTACACCTATGAAATTCATAGAACGGGATAGTCACTGTTTCCAAAATCACTATTCCTTTCCCAGAATGGTAAGAATTTGCGAAGGCGTGAAAGCGACTTATTCTTTTGACTGTGTCAAATGAGAATTGTGACAATGAGCGTAATCAGTGACGGCGACCGCCTTTTACAGAATATAGTCACGCTGTGACTGCGAACACCGCCTGTGACGGAGCTTCGCTGTGACTGCGAACGACGCCTATAACAGAGCCAAACTGTGACCAGGCTGTGACTGTGAGAAGCAAAACCGGTATTTGCGAGAAAACGGAGCAGGTTGTGACTGTTCCATCCGGAGCTGATCCGGAGATTACGTGACAAGTCACTGCTCCACCAATACCGTCACATTCTTAATCTGGAGACGTGTCGGGATCTGTGCTGGAGACCCGTGGACAGCCCGTGGATCTGACAATATTACGCAAGCGTACGCATTGCGATTATCGGCCAACAACAGCTTCGTTGCTTGCATTTAAGCTAACCTATCATTGCGAACTGCATTTGGTTATTGTAGATTGAGGGAAAAACAGAGAGAATTACATTGACTATTTACATTTATATTGAGCGAAAATCTGATGTGAACTTATTTCCTTTCTCCGTAAGTAAAATTTTGTTTGTTTTCATGTGAGATTTGTACATATTTTCTGTTGTATTACGCTCTATCTTTACGGATGCACTTAAAATGTAGATATTACATAAATTGCTACGTTTTCAGGTAAATTAAGTACAAAATAATTATAGCCTTTTCACAAAAAGTACAGCTACTCAACTAGTATTCAATGAAGAAAGTAAACATATATCTATTGTCAAATAAGTTACTCATAAAAAAAGTTGTCACAGTAAGAATTAGACAATATTGACTAACCTACATGTTGGAGCACTAGAGTATTTATTCAGAGCTGGTTCTAAATTTTTGACAAATCTTTGAAAAAGACTTGAATAGTATAGAGTTTAGAATAGTTTTGTGAGAAGTCTCACGACAAATATCCTGGAATTTTTCTTTGTTAGTTGTATTTTCTTTCAGCTGTTGTTGAGCATAGATTTACTTGTTTCATTTTCATATTTAGGTTAACATATGCATTGGTCTACTGCACTATTGGAGAGATAATTCTTCAAGTTGTATTTTCATGACTGAAGTATACACTCAAATTTTGTTTTGAAATTAAATTTACAAAAAAAAAAAAAAAATTGTGTGGAGGTAGGTGTAAAGTTGATATGTTCTTGATTCATATATCTTGTTAAATTTTTGTTTCTTTCTTTCTGTTGAGAACAAAAATGTGCCCTGAAACAACAACAACAACTTTCCATCAAACCTTTTTTTAGTTTTCTCTTATGACATAACACAATTGTGGATTTTTTCATAGAACATAAGTACTCATAAAGTTTCATAGTGTTGTCAATTTTTAAAGCGTTTATGTTAATGGAGTAATTTTATTCCCATCGTGGCCCAGAATTTTCTCCAGTTTTCCTTCAGGTATAGGCACATTTTTATACAGGTTCTCTAGTCTCTTGTCTAGGGATGAGTTCTATTGAAATAATAAGTCTTGAATTTAGTGTTATTTCAATACTTATGATTTATAAACTTTTTTTTCAAATCTATAGTTCAGTAATAATACATACTTGAGAAATATTTTTTTGGGTGTTAAATACAAATTTGTTGATATTCTATTTATATTATAACGTGTAGCTCACTCTTTATCTTATCTTGGAGTTTGCTGAAATTTTCCATCCACCTCTGCCTTAGGGCCCTTGATCAGAATTGATCAGATGGTCCCTAGCTTGCTTCCGGAGAGTAGATTAGTTAATTGACCTCCACATGGTCATACGCTGTTTGTACTGCTTTTTTGACAATAAATTTATGTATAAAATTTATTGTTTTATAATACTGTGAACATAGATTTCACAATAAATCGTTTATTTAATTAATTTAATTGTCTAGTGAAATTTTCTCTTTATAGCACCTCACTATTTCTCTATAAATAAACTGAATAAGTATCTCAACTTGTGTGTTGCTTTCTCAGTTCATAAAGGAAGGAAACAAAATTTTATTAAAATTTTGAATCTTTTGTAAAAATTAATCATGTTTCATATTAATTTTTACGTAGATAATTGTAAAATGTATAGATAATTTACAAAATTAGAAGAAATCTAGGTTTATGAAAATCAAATGTCATAATTTCTATCTTTTCTTTCAATACTTTCTTCCATAGTCCTACATATTCATTCAGCTTTTTTCCTTACTAATCAGTGGGTTTATCTTGATCTTTTTTAACCTTTGTTAGCTTATTTCAAAATAGATTCAAAATCCTCTTACAAGAAATTATTGTTCATGTCATAGTTTTTTGTTTTTTTAAATTCTACTGAAAAAGTATAAGTTGTCATATTAGCTGAATTAACTCTGCCAGGAGTCAAAATTAGTTACACAAATAAGGACAGTACCATAACCAATCAACACAGTGATTCTACTCCACTCATTAGAGTGCTGTAGTTATTTTCCTTCCATGGGGAAAGTGTATAAGTGATTATGAATTTATACTTAAGAATAACCAGTGAATTCTACAGCACTCATTAGCATTGTAATCACACTAGTAGTATTCTGAAGTATTATGTCACCTCATTGCCACTTCACCTTTAAGGGTGCTAGGTACGTATTTCTCCCACCGAATTAACCGAACCGCAAGTAAATTGCATCAGGAATGTTAATACCCATCTCACCTACCTTAAGTTGGGCATTAGACACAAAAATTGGACATTTTTTATTATTTTTATATATTTCCCTCTTCCTGTGCCAACACTACAGGTTTTGGGATGAGGACAGAATTAGGAAAGACAGTAACTTTCCTCATATTTCAATGGTCAAATGTGCTAATTTTTTATTTTTTTAAATACAGTACTTACTACAATCTATCACCATAAGGATGTTTAGTAATAAATGTGTCATTAAAAATAAACAAACAAAGAGGCATGTGTCCAATGACACATCCAAGTAACAAACTTTACGCATTGTTTTAAATATTAGATATTTTGAGAATCTTTAATTAGGTCTTCAGAAATTCTCCTCTTCAATCTTCATGTCTGTGTCGAAATTTTCATGATATTGCTCATCAAGGGGTGAGGGTGAGAAGCCAATCTGTCATGGTAGTGCATAGCATAACTAGCTACCTCTTCACAGATAGCCATGAATCTATCTTATCATCAAGAACTACCTAATTCTGCTTTGAGGGGTGGGTATTAACTAAGGGTATAGAAGTGGTTTCTTGAAATCTGATTTAGAGACTGATCTTTTCTTATTTTGGACTTCAAATTTGCAAAATTTCATCAAGGAATTGTCTGAAAAGAAAGTGGATCACTGTGAAACAACACGGGTAACAACAAATTAGAAGTATATTGTAACAAGGAACTTGATTTAATGTATAGTTTTTGTGAAAAAATAAAAGGGATGGAAGGGTATTATTGGATTTGGGGGATTGCTCATCTCTATTGAAAGGTCTGCTGGCACCTGTGAAACCTACAGATGTTGTGAGAGACAAATGATTCCAACTCAGAATAATTTTTAAATGAGTATTTTATACAAGTATTTTATGAATTATTTTTTCTCAATTTTTTAAATGAATTTTTTGTCAATCTCATTGAAATGATTGTGTAAATCTTAGTGATTATGTTAATGCTTATTTATCAATATTTTTATCTTTTGAAGGATTTTTCATCAATACATCAAATATGCAGTCCGAACAGGAATTTTGCCTTCGATGGAATGATCACAAATCTACTCTTATAACAATTTTTGAATCGCTTCTTGAGAGTAATACATTAGTCGATTGTACTTTAGCTGCTGAAGGTCAGTGTTTGAAAGCACACAAAGTGGTTTTATCAGCCTGTAGCCCTTACTTCCAGGTACGTTCATATTCTCATTCAAGAGTATGAATATATTATTTTCCAAATTCTTTGATTCATATTCGGTCTGTTATCTTTTGTTTTTAGTTTTTGCTAACTCAACATACTGACAAACATCCTATTATTATTTTGAAAGATGTTAAGTTTGAAGAACTTAGAGCTATGATTGACTATATGTACCGGGGGGAGGTTAATATACCAGAAGATCAACTTGGACCATTATTGAAGGCTGCAGAATCTCTTGAAATTAGAGGTTTAGGTGGAGCAAATGTTCGTGATAAACATGGTTAGTATTAGAAGGAAAAACAAGATACCAGTGCACACTTTATGTATTTTGAGTTTTAACTAGACATAGAATTCCTCTTAGAAATTTATCTGTACAAAATTTTCAGTTTATTGTTTTTCTACTAAAAAATTATATTATAAAATACATTTTATCATTTGGAATTTTTTTTAATAATTTGTAACATTTTAAATTTTTAAAATCATTACATGAAAGTATATTTTGAAATGTTTAATTCTTACGTTGAATTTATTTGTATTTCTCATATTGGTTCTAGGAGAAATTGATAAACTCACATCAATGAAGCATTTAAGTAATGAAAAACATTGTCATTCACCCAAAAGAGAAACCTGTTCTGATATCTCAGGGGCCAAGGGAACAAATGGACCTTCCAGAAATATTCAAGCAAGGTATGCAGTGGCTTCAAGTACTAAATTTACGTAGAAAATGAATTGATTCTTCTCTCTTCGCCTTACGTTGACCGACCATTTCATGGAAGGAAAGAAAAGGATGAGGGAAATTTGAATTTTGAAGAATTTACCATTGTCTATTTAAACCAGGATGAGTATAGGCTCCTAGAGATCAGATGAAACCCAAATCATGTATTTTAACATCTATGGATTGGGAATGTTTGGGGAGAGTTTCCAAAATCATAACTTTAAAACATCATTAGATTTAGTATTATGCAATTTAGCATGGGAAGGGACTGAAGAGAAGAAATGTTTTTATCACAAGAGGCTCTGCTGATATTGAGAGGAGTAGTTGCTTTTTCTACATAAGAACTTTTACCTATAGTGCAGCCTAGAAGGTAAATGCAATTCCTGGAGGTGCAATCACTGAATTGTCAAATTTTGTGTGTGAATTGGGTGGCAAGGCTAGTAAAGGGGGTAGAAGGATCAATGATAATGCACCTATGTTTTGTGCCGGGTGATGTGACTGAATTTTTGTTGTTACTTAATAAATTTTGAAGGTTTGGGGATTGTTTATAGACAATGAGGAAGTTTGTTGAAGAGGGATTTTGTGGAGGGGTTGGAGGCTATGACTTGATACAAGTCTTTGAGAAGAATTTTAATTTTGTCAATACCAGTGGAAAATCTTATACATAATGCAGGGGACTGAGAAGATTGTATGTTCATTGCTCTTGATACATAATTCCTCTACTCATTGCAATTTAAATAGACAACAATAAATTCTTCAAAATTCAAATTTCCCTTCCACTTTTCTTTTCTTTCATCTAACTGTCAGTCAGTGTAAGCCAAAGAAAGAAGGATCGGTGTATTATCTATGTGACTGACAAAGGCTGGAAGCCAATGCTTTATGGAACCATGTTGGTGACACGGGCAAATGATGTGAGGGTATATGCGAATGAGATGAGGGGTGAATGTTGTGGTGAAATGATGGGTATGGGAAACAGAAGTACCGCTATAAAACCTGCCATGAACCTGCTTCATTCACCACTGCAAATTTTATTGGGATCATCTGGAATTAGAAGCATCTCCAGAGGTAGAAGGTGTGTGTGCTACTCACTACACTACGGGTCTCCCTACAATTTGAATAAACAAACATTTCAATACAACCCCCCCCCCCTCAATTGTACAATGTGAGTAGTCAAACTGTTCAATTTTACCCCCACAACTGATTAAAAATGTGACTTTCTATAGGAAAATTATTTACTGCTTTTTAAATAGTAAATATTTTGTTTTGCTTTTTTTTTTTGTCCTATGAAAGGAAATTGAACTTTTATTAAGGTTTCTTATTTCTTCATATTTATCTAGTCCATATACAGTTATCTGAGGTGGAAACTAGACAAAACTAACTTGAAGATAATGATATTTAGCATAAAACTGCAGATTTCAACTATCTTTTCTCCTTAATCTTAATTTAGTCAGACTCACTCTTCATGTAAGATTTTTCCCTGGAACATGTATCAGGAGTTCTTACTCCTCTTTGAACTAGCACTAACACAGTATCTTTGTGGGAAGGCAGCAGGTGAATTTTAAAATTAACTTGTCCCCTATGTTTTCTAATGACACTTGGGAATATTTTAATTTTCTTTTATGTAACTGGTAAACAATCAATCCTTAATTCAGAATGCTAGCAGATGTTTTCATTCAAAAACTATTAATTGTTTTCAAACACAAGATCTCATTTTAGCATTAAAATTGTCCATGCTGAATAAATAAGCTTTTATCACTGATAACTTAATTTGTATAAGTTAATGCACCTAAAATGTTATTCTAATATTACTGTTTCTTTTAAGTTTCTCCATAAATACTTATTCACAATCTTCAGTGTTTATTTTGTAGAAGCCTCATTGTTGGAAGGTTTTTTTTTTCTTATAGTGGGCCTTGAATGATTTTAGGTTAAATTTATTTGGGTGCCAAAGTAATTTACATCTTAAAATTTTTTAAATTAGTATTTGATCCAGGAATAAGGAAATTATATCCACTGAAACCATAACTGTGTTATGTGAGTAAGCTGAGAAATGATGATAGTAGACAATTTTGGGATGATAAGTGTGAAATTGATGTAGAGAGGGTTTTCATGAACACAAATTGGCATTTTGAAACACTTTAGAAGCAATTGTTTGTCCTTTTAAAGTAGTATATATTGTATTATAATGATTCATTTATAGTAGACTTCTAAATTTTGATATAAGTGTCTAATAAATAATTGGAGTGATTTGCAACATAATGAGTAAAAGTGGGGTATATTTATCCACACCCAGGTAGTCACAGGAGTGAAGGTTTAGTAAAGCTCTGCTGGCCTTTGGTTAAAGTTTCATGTGAGATAACAATCTAATTACTATGAATATCATTGCTCATGGTACACATATCTTGGTATTTAAAAATATATTGAATTTCAAGGAATCTTCCACAAAATTATGAAATTGAACGTTTGACCCTTTCAAACAACAAATCAGTCACTTTTCAGGTTTTTAACTTTCTTCAAAAAAAGAAACATGTCAAATTGTGCCATAAATATCCTTTAGTGTAAATTATTACTGCCATTCATGGTTAGAATGTTTTTTGAGAATGGTTTGTATTTTAAGTATTGTTTTGCTTTTGTAGGAAAAAAAGTTTATCTCCTGTGCCTAGAAAACGTATTTGTCCTACTCACTCCTCAAATGTGGATGATGAATCTCAAAATTCAAAATTAGAGCATCAACGACAAACCCAAGCTTCTCCAGGTTTAGAAATAACTCCTATTCCTTCTGCTCTGTCTTCATCCACTCAGAGTTCTGTTCCATGTAGAACATCTGTATGGACTGAAATAGATGCTGAAAAACCTTCTTCTCTTCCTGTACCTTCCAACGAGAAAGATGTCCATCCACTCTCTGCTTTATCTACCTTTGGGAGATCATTAGAAGAGTCATCTGGAAACACCAATTGGAGTGATTTGGGACTGAAAACACCAGTTCCTCCAGATTTATCTAGGACATTTCCTCCTTCAGAACAAAGTACAGGCCCAGTGTCGGAAGTACTTTTGGTGCCAAAAACGGAATATGTAGAAATAGATGAAGATTCTCTCACAAATGTCATGTTAGATGAAGTACCTGATATGGAAACATCTGCCCCACCACATAATGATGGAGATCCTGGAACATCTAGTAAGTAAAATTTCAATTTTTTGAAGAATTAAATTATGTTTAAGATAGTTAAATTATGTTTAAGAAAGTTTCAATGTAAATAGGTTGAATCTTGATTTATTTTTTTTAAATTTGAATGCACATTGTGGAGTGTTCTCCAATTTATCTCTCACCTTTGAACAATTAACCTCTTAAATCCATCAAATTCATGATAGAAATTGATGTAATATAAAACATATTCTCTATGAAATTTAATCAAAGAAGTTCTTTATTGAAACACTCTTGTCTTGGGAGTTTATTTCCATTTTTCTACAGTTTTTGACCGACAATATTTCTGAATATGTACTTCAGTTGATATTTTAAATATTTTTAATGACAAAATGAGACAAAAGACGCAAAGCTTTCCAAAATTTCAAAAATGAATCCCATTTTTGAAGACAAAAGAATTGATAATGTTTTCATAGTTTACAATTGAAATGTTGGTTCCAATAAAAACAATGGTGGAGCAAATCAGTTGCTCCTACAGGTAAATGAACTAACTTAATTCTCTTCTATAAACCAGTTTTTAGCATCAGGAATCAGTAAAATATGTTTATGCATAGAATCTTGTACAAAATCATTTTTTATCAATACATTCTCCTGCTCAGATATTTTATATTGTAAACCTGGAAGAGCATTCAAAATTTGCAAAATTTTGGAGATTAGAGTGATTTTCTTCTTGGTTAATATTTCACTGCAATTTTTAAAACTACTCTCCCTCGACTTACCATCAACCTCAGAGTTTTTATAAAAAAAACCTTAATCATGATTGTTGAACTTGAAGTAACATAAAAATTTGATTAGTTGATACTTCCAAAACCAACCAGGTTGTCCAAATAGCAGATTTTCAGCAAAAGCTGTAAGTTTTTAATTATTGTTTTAACTACAAGTATTATGAAATGATGGAGTGTATTTTTTACTTTCATTGTGAATGTATTGAACATAAAGTTTTGCTTGTGAAATTCATCATCCAGAAACTTCTTGATATGGACAGTGCCCTTTATGTACTCAATGAAAAAATATTCGTCTTTGAAAAGTAACGTGGTAAATGATTCTGTAAAAATTTATCGTTATTTATTAGATTACTTAATCATAAAAGGTAACTTTAAAGAAATAGAACCTTGTCAATTTAGCAGTGAATTTTATTTTATTCGTTTTCAATAACCCTGATGATGTCTGACTGACGTAACTTCATGTGCAGTATTTTCACTTACAGAAACATCTACTCCTGGTATGGATGGCAAAACTCTTCTGAACAAACATTCAGTTCACCAGAAGAAATATTGGGTTATATGTATTTGTATATTGAGGCATATAAGTGGGAAAGGTTTTAAGTGCCAAAAACTTTTTTTCTGGTGATGCAAAAATTGATAAAACACTGTAATTGATCATGAAAAATTATGAAAAAATCATCATAATTATCTTGTTTGATGTTGCTACTGGTGGTGTTTTAGAAAAATAAAATATTATCCAAATTTATGGTGTTCTGTTGAAACTATTGTAAGTTCCAAATTATGAAAATATTATATGAAATGCCACACGTGATTTTAGAAAATGTTCTAAATACCATGAATAACACCCAAAAGAGTTTGTGTGCCATGCCTGATACCCATCATTTTGCATGGCATTATGAGTAGCAAAAATAATAAAAAATATAATGAATATACTTTGAAAAAATAGTGAAATACATTATTGATTTCCCCAACTGCATAATACATTTTAGTCTCCCTACAATGTACACACCCACACAATATTTTGACAGTCATAATTAAACTATCAACAGAAGGCACTTAGATCGATTACCACAGCATTGGTGTCATCAAGGAGAATATTTATATAATTTACTTTGGGGGTGTTGGGGGTTGGTCACTTAAAATTATTTTAAAATTACATGTCTCAATTTTTGATGTAGTATTTAGATGTGATAATTTTGTTAAAAAAAATAATAATAATGAACGACACAACCTTTTATGGATAATTTTGTAAATTTGTTAATTTCATGTGAGCAACATTCATGTAACTTTCGTAGCTGAATATTAAAATATTTCAGTTACATTATTTACATTTTAGATTTACCTAGATTAGGACATGATTTTAAAAGATTTATGGATTATTTATTAATTGAATTGGAATTTCTTGATGTTTTGGATTTTAGATTTCATGCCGTGGATTCAAAGTATTGAAGGGATAGCGCATAATATTATTGGCCAAGAAACTGTTGGGAACTTTCAATCTTCACAAGGTAAGTATTTTGAAGATTTATTTTATTCATATTAGTGTTCTTCACAATACTTCCAAAATATATCTATATTTCACATTTTTCTTTCAACAAAATTGAGTGATCCCTCTCACTTCAAAATAAAAGTCTCTAGTTGTGGATTGCAATTAAATGATTTCTGGGTTCTGTTTTGTTCCATGTCCCATTTCTCTATTATTATTATTAAATGATTAATTGTTAGTATTGTTGATATAAAATTGATCATGTAGATTACAAACATGATCAAAAGTAGCGTACACTTGTAATATCACAATTATCTTATTTTTAATTTATTTGTGTGGTCCATAAATATTCATATCATTCATTTAGGTGCTAATAATCTTAGTTTTAACTTTGATTTGACATTTTGAAACTTATCTCTTTTTCTATTTTGTTATCAGTCGTTTATCATTATTAGCTAGTAGGTTATTAGTTAGTTTCCTAATGAGTTTTATTTCCAAAAGTGTATGGCATATGTATTTTGGAAAGTGTTTGGTTATTTCAATTAAATATGTAGCTTATATTTTGCTAATGTAAATTTATGTATGTTAACTTCTTTCTTGGTTATTTTTATACATGTGGTAAATGAATAGTTTTATTTGTATTTTGTTTGAGCTTCATGTTACAAAGGTATTGTACATGTTTATAAATTGTGCTTTATTGAAGATTGTGCTTTATTGAAAAAAAAGAAAAGGAATCATATTCAAAATTTTATTGCTGCTTCATATTATTGCAACATCAAAATTATTGTTCCATTTCCACACTCCAGGATCCATTTTTTTCTTTTATTCATGTGGATGTTTCATAGTTGTAAGAACAAATCCATTCATGAATTACATCTGTAGTGGTTTTTTTCTGGAGTACATTTAATGAATTTCATATTCATATTAAAACTTTAATGTTGGAGTGTGTTTTGGGCACCATACTGTGTCTCACAGGTGAGTTAAAATTTCAAAACAGAATGCAGATTGCATAATTAATGATGTCATATATTTTGTTCTTAAATTAGGTGAACTTAATTATCATGGATTTAATTTTGGTTGTCTCTAGAAATATTCTTCTGTATTTCTGGGTAGTGTAATTATTTTTAATGAAGTCAAAATGAAAGTAAGAACAGGTTGTTCCATTCAGTAAATTTTAAGAAACTTCTTAATGTTTCAGAATGTACTATTTCAGAAAAGAAAGAGAGAAAAACTAATTTTTCTTGAAGATCAGTGAAATTTATTTTTAGTCTAGTAGAAGGTTGTCAAGTTAGTTGAATTTTATGTTTGGAAAATTGGATTTTGAGTTTTTGTTTCAATATTTTCTTTAAATATTTCCCCTAGCCGAAATGGACAACATTAAAATAAACTTGAAGGATGACTTCCAGTCATGAAAATTTCAAACATTCCAGTGATGTACACTTTTATTGACATTTCATTTCAATTTTTTATAATTTTCTTTGGTGAGAACTCTTTCAATCAAATATTGGTCATCTTCAGGCCCTAACAATGTCATGGTAATTCAAATTTCTCCGTTATTGCCTTACCAGAAGTAGCAAATTCTTGTTATTATAAAAATAAATTATTTAATTATAAAAATTGACATGTTTTGGTTTAGAGTGAAAAGAAATATTTCTAAATGTATAAAATTGTTCAAAATTTGGGTCCTTTATTTTCTTGTCCCATTTCTGTTTTTCTTACTTTCTTTCTTTCCTAAGTTAAATCTAAATGCACTTCTTTAAAATTTTAATATTTATATTATGAAGTATTATACAATTTAAGAAGTTATACATACAGAAAAATGATTTATTATTATATAGCTAATAATTTTTGTCCTATTGACAAAAAGAGTCAAATGGTTTGGCCTAGCTTATGAAATCTTGTTGTGTGGCAGCTTTTTATTATTATAGCCCCTTTATTTTCCATATCAACTATTACAAAACAAACATTTATTTGCTGAAGTTAGATTTTTGTTGAGGGGACAGTATGAAAAATTTTGTTTAGAGCTTTAATCGGAAATCAGTCAACTTTAACTTTTCTTCACTCTCTTTTATTTTAATTGGCATATTATAGTGAATTATAATTGACAATTTTACTTTTACTGTTTTTACTTTATTACTATGTTATTTAATGTCACTGCATGTTTAATTAACTGTCCAAACCACCATAACACATTTGATTTCTAGGAATTTTAAAGAAACATAGTTCTACTTTTATGAGAATATACTATAATATTGACTTGTTGCTCATGAACACATTACAGAAATGCTTGAGCCTTTGATTATAGATACTAGTTGTGGAATTTTAAAACGATGTTAATATTTATTATTTATCTATTTATTTATTTAAAAAAAATATTTTTAGGGTATATTGTTTGTTGCAAAGATATGAAAAATATTAATATTTTATGTCAGAGAATTCTACTTTTGTCAGAATCGCCAATTTAGTTTGTATATCCTTCCATTTGTGTATTTTGTTAATTATATCTGTTGAGTGAAATTATCTGTTGAATTTTGCAATTACTTTTAAAGATTAATACATCATACTTCTTCAGAAAGACATATTTTTCATCAAACTTGTTGGAGGGCTCTGTGAAGGATGAATACATTATTTTTCTGGCTTATGAAAGATTTTCTTTGTTAGTAACATACTTATATGAACATAAGCAATGTTATTTGCATCATAAGCAATGTATCATAAAGCAATGTAATTTGCTGGTAGAACTTGACCCATGGCAAAACTCCATGACTAAATCACATGAGGTCAACCACTGTTACTACACGAGTTGCATTTCTAGTTAAAGAATATAAATTATAAATAAGTATTAATTCTTGTTCCGAGATTTGTTTAGAACAAAAATAATGTTTAACTAACAACTTTTCCAGCAGTCATTAGATAGTCAGTAGGTTAGTGTTCAATTTTTACACTTTTACTACTTCCACTGTGCCATTAAGAGGTTTGTTTCATTATATGAAGTAGATATTTCATGTATAGTAATATATTTTCAAATTGTCTAACTGTATTAATTGTCTATTTCAAAATAATATAATTGAACTTCAGCTTCATGTAACATGTCAAGTATAGATGAAGGCTGCTGTAGCCAGTTTACACACTTCTTACTTGTGCATTTAGACTGTAAAATTATTTGTTTTTTCACCTGTGTTTTAGTACTTAAAAATTGCAGATAGCTGAAATATATCATATTATATGAGCATAATTTTCTTCTTCTTATTATTATTCATAAGCTTTTAAGTAAAGGGTGATAATGCATAAGTGAATACAATACAGCTAATTAAAATGTTTATGTTAGTTGATTCTGCAAAAATAACCTTCCTAAAAATTATTATTGCTATTTTTACAAAATATTAATACAAAAATTAGTTTAACTGTAAATATAAGGAAAATTATAAGAATATTCTATGTCAAATGCAATTTTATAATTAGGTAAGATAGTCAATGATAGAACATGTCTTTTTGCAAGTACAAAAGACCTTATTTGCAGACAATTTTCTACTTCTTCTTCACTTATTACATTTCTTTACCCGAGACACTTGTCAAAGATTAAAACACTTTAAAAAACTTTAAAACTAAACAATGTAAAACATGTACAAAATTAGTTTAATGAATTAAGTATACGCTTTACCTTTAATGAAAAAAAGACATTCTTAATTAGTTTGTTATACACCTGCTACTAATAAAGTAACAATATAAACGACCTTATTTGCAGACAATTTTCTTCTTCTTCACCATTCTCATGTACATACCAGTGACACTGTCAAAGATTTAAACTCTTAAAAAACTGGAAAATGCAATGTAAGACAAACAATTATTGTTTTACATTGTGTATAGCTTTAAAGTGTTTTAAGTATTTTAATATTTGACAAGTGTTGCTGGTGTATACATTAATAAGTGAAGAAGAAGAAAATGTCTGCAAATAAGGTCATTTTTATACTTACAACATTTTTAGTAGCAGACACATGTTACTTAAGCAAGTCTTTTTTCATTAAAATTTTAAGTAAATACATAATTAATTGAACTTTTTTTTTACTGTAAAATCCTTTTCACTTTTCATTTTTAATTTGGAAATCAAATTCATTCAATATAAAATTAAGAAATCAATAAAACAAATGTGAAAAATAACATCCATTTGTTACAGCTGGAAAAAAACAATTTTTAATTATGCACACCTTTGAATCTAAGAGTTGTATAGTAAAACCATTTTAATTAATTTTGTTGTGTAAAACACTCTAAAATTGCTTCATTTATATTTCACAATTTTTCCAACACAAATTTCTGATTTGATAAAGTTTAGATTTATTACATTTGCCTTTATAAGTGGCATGAGTGACTTGCTCACCTTCATTGACAACGATGTAAGAAGTTGAAACAATCTTATTCAGTATATATTGTCATTTAAGAATTGTCATATTTTCTTGTATAAATTATGTTTTTGAAAAATATTGACAGAAAACATCACAAACTTGCTTGTCTTTTTCTAACAAAATTGTTATAAAATGATTTATGAAAAATTAGTCTTCCATGTATGAGTTTTGTGAAAGTTACCTTTCAGGTTTTTTATGAATTTATTAAATGTTTCCCAGATTATCTCTTTCTTCAATATTACTCAAGTTCTACTGTCTTTTTACTTCATAATTTTTTAACAGGTTCAAAAAATATTCTGTCTCGAAGTGATTTTATGAAAATGTGTTGGGAGAATTTAGAATGCTGAACTTGAAGCGATTTTTACATCTCAAATTCTTTCAGTTATGTATTCCCAAGTTTTTTTTGTTTTTTTTAATTGGCTTTGGCTTGTGTATATAAGAAAGAAATTGAAGTATTGTTTAGTTAATCACTATATTTCTCCAACTCCATTATGTTTATAAAATTGATTGTTAGGTGTCATTGCTATGTTCAAACAATAAAATTTTTCTCATTCCTCCAATTTGGAAACTTTATTAATTAAAAAGAGGGTGATGGAAAATAAGAGTTCATCCATTTCATTTTAAATAAATTGAGATAAATAAATACTTCTTATTGAAAATCAAGAAGTTTTGCTCAACTCATTCATATTTAAGGAAGTGAATGTGAGCAGGACTCATGAAAGATTTCTTCAATCCATTGTATTGACATTTTTCGATTACTTGAGAGAGTGAATCTAACTGCCTTGCTACTTCATTATCTTATATTGTGAAAAAGATTTTGAATTCCCTTTGAAAATACTAATGCCTCTTTCTTCATTATTGTGATGAGCTAAAAAACTTGTGTTGCTAAGATGTAAATGATGTATTATTTAAAATACATGGTTACTTATTCATATTCTAAAAATGTCATTTAGGATGAGTTCATTGAATACTTTTTCCAGTATGTGAGACTTCTGGCATCATGAGGCGAGGGAGAAGAGGAATTCAAAATAGAAAATTCATTGGAAATCCATCCCCTCAAATTCGCCGTCGTTCAAGTAGTTCAAGTAAAGAGTATAGGAGGTTAAGAACATTAAGGCGTGTGAAAAAAGACTGCATGACAGAAGAAGAAATAGAGGAATTGAGAAGATATGAGAGGGAAAGAAAGAGAGTTCAGAGAGCCAGGAAAGCTGCAATAGCTCAGGCTGGAAAATCTGCTGCATCAAGTGCATTATGGTCTGCACCTATCAATTGGCAATAATAGTGTTGTCATTGATGCTCTACAATTCTAGTAAATAAAGTTTATCCATAAAATTTTTTGAGTGATTTTCTATTATAAAGCTTTTGGATTCAGATTACTCCATCAGATTAAAGAAGTTTGGAACCCTAGGCATGTACTCATTTAGAGGCCCTTTTCCCGTGGAATTGATCTGTTATTACTCATCTTAGAAGACTACGTCTCACAGAATGAAACTACGATACTTTTACAATTGATCTCATTTTTTGTTTGTTTTGTTTTTTGTTTAATAACATACATAAAACAAATAATATGAAAATATTTTTAATACTTGACTTTTCGTTCACTATTACTCTTTGTATCATTTGTTTGATAAATAGCTTCAAAAATAAACTGACTAAAATTGCATTAAGGGATACCTTTTTGAGCCGATATTCTAAATTTCTGAATCTGTGTGGGACATACAAGACCTAGTCCATACATAGTAATTCATAGTATTCTTGGTTACTGCCTAACCAATTGCAAACAAATCACATACCAAAGAAATTGGAACAAAATGCTTAAGAATTCAACCATGTACAGGTTGAAACAAAGGTAATAAAATTTATCTCATATAATTAATTTTATCTTCTACTTTTACAAATTGATTGAAAGATTGGTTTGTGACTAAGATTAACAATATGTTCATCCTTATATATTTGATTTTTCCAATTGTAAAGGAGTTAGAAATTTCTAATTTATATGGAGTCCTTTGGAATCCAACTCCAGTCTACAGCCTAGGTGTGCCTATTGGATAATCCAACACTGGTTGATTCCAATTTGTATGACCAATTATGGGAAAATAAGGTTGGCTTGTAATAAAAGCCGTTACCCTAGAAATCAGAAGTAAAGCTCATATGTATGCTGCAGTTTATTATTGAACAATATTTTCTCAAAATTATCTTACAAGTATACTTAAAAAATTAATGGAGAGTAATTTTTTCTCTGAATATGCTACTACTTGTATTTGATTTTTTTTAAGTACAAGTATATGTGAAGAATTGTAAACTACTTATGTGTTTTTGTTAAAATTATTTTTCATATTAAATAATAATGCAAAACGTATGTTCATTATGTGAGAACCTAGATACTTTCTTTATTATAATGTACTATCTTATGATAATTTTGACTAAATCATCTGTATTTATTTTCTGTTCTACATTAGTTTTCAAAATAATCTAATAAATTGTTCTATTTATATAATTTGTTAAATCTAATTTTGTTATATATATTTTAAGACCTGAAAATGGACTGTATACCATGTAATATATATAACAATTCTGGAATCTAACAAATGTGTTTTGTAATTTTGGAATGCTAATGATACAGTTTTTACTTGTCATGAATTCACAACTTGTTATTTTTCTATCTCCTTGCATATTCTGTTGAAATATTTTATTTTTGTGAATATTTTATATTTGATAAAATTATATTTGAATTTCTTTACAGACTTTGAATTAAAACTCTCCTTGTTGTATAAGTAAGTCAGTTCTATGGTTTGTAAGTAACTTGTAATTTGTGAGTTCATCATATCCTTGAATATTGTTACTTCTTACAACAATTAAGGCACTTTTGAGAGTGGAAACACAATGTTTTGATCACATGATATTAATTATTGTTGAGTCAATGTTATGACCATTTATGCGATCTTCATAAGGAAATGTAATGGAGGCGCATTTTAACACGTGTAATGATTGTTCTAAGCTCACAGTTGTGACAAAGACTACAGACTGATTGTTTGCGAAAAAGGAGTTATTTTGAGTTTAGGTGCAATTTGTTTCAAGTTGGATTTAAAATTTTATAAAATCCCTTCTGATATTCTTGAGCTTGTTCTGAAGTATTTTACCATTGAATTTCATGCACTAAGTGATAGAGAGGGAGCAGACCAGATGTTTTTTGTGAATGATTTTCATGCTTTGAGATTTAATTCAATAAATATTGTCTGCATGGAACGTCTTATTAATTAAGTATAATTGCTCATATTCTCTATAATTCAAGAAGATGATGTGGATGTGGAGTTTGGAATGAATTATTATTATCACAATTATTTTTTACTATTAATTAGTTAATATTTTCACTGTCAATGTAAATATAAGTTATAGTAAAAATAACTTATTTCGTTTTTGGTGTTATAGCATTCTTCCCAGTTGCTGATAACATCATACTAAATGCAGTTCTTCTAGTATTGTTTTGGAGATAACAATTATATGAAATTTACCATTGAGAGAAATCTCTTCATTTATATTTCTCTATTGTGATTAAATGTGAATCAAAGGAAATAAATGATGATTTTAAGTTGGATTGTTTTTTGTATAGTGAAAGCTGAATATATTTTAAATTAACTCAATTTTTCTTTGAGAAATTCTCACAATGTTCTTATATTTGAAAAAATAGGATGCTTGCATTTTACATTCCACTGAAAATAATAACCCATAGTAATTGTTCTTGAGAAATTTTGTACCATCTACTTGTACTACTATATTTTTCTAAAATCTTTTAATGTACAAATGTTTCAAGGTATTGTTATTTGAGATATCAGTTTATTATCATGAGAATTTATTTCTAATATAAAAACTAAAATAAATTGTAGTTGTGTTGAGACACTTAAATTTAGTGACTGCATTGCATTATTTACACTAATTCTTGACAAAGCTTTGAGGACTTATGTCACTGTATGTGAAAAATATATGTGCCCTTTTATTAATCATTGATGTGTGTGGGAATGTTTAAAACAATATAAAATGAAAAAAAATATTAGTGTTTAATGGTTGCCCTAATTGTTCTTTCATTAGCATTTTTTGTGAATTATGAATTTAAATTCTGTGGCCTCAATAGTTGTCCTTTTGAACTACATTTTATTTTCTTACATTTATTTAAAAATTACTGTAGTAAGAAATAAACTTCTTTCATACATACTTTTCAATCGTTACCATATTTTTTTTCGTTTGTGGAGAATACTGAGAGTTATGGTGAATTTCTTTTATCCTCAGAGTTACTGTCTTCATTTCAGTTTACATAAACATTTGTAATCCTCAATCTTTACAACAGATCCAGGAAGTTGAATTAATATTTCACAAGATTTTTTTGTGGTTTCACAACTTTCTTTTTTTTAGTCTACCAATGGCACTCTAATTTAAGTAAATGCAAACTGATTAATATTTTTGTTTTATTGTCTCCTTGCATTCCAGAGGTTTGGCGTACTTGCTAGTATTTTGAAATACTTTTGAATTAATGGTAATAATAAAGCTCTGTGTATGAAAATCCCATGGACAGCAGGGTTTGAAGAGATTGGGGCAGCGATTCCCCTCAACTCAACAAAGTAGACATATTAAGATTATTTTTTGTTTATTTTTCCCTTTCAAAATATTAATCATTTATTAGTAGTAGTATTTTTGTTTATTTTTAACAATTGTGTGAAAAATCTTTTTGTTTTCAAAAATGTTCTCATGTTCAAAAATTTGTTGAAGATAAATTTTAAATGCAAACTTATTTAATGAGTGTAACTTATTACAGCTTTAGTATTTTTCTAGAGTGTGCATTAAGAGTTCCAAACCATTTTCTGTAATTCGAAAATATAATATTTAAAAATTGTTTTCCCTTTTTTTGTGATATAATTTATTTTTATTCTGTTTTCTTTTCTTTTCTTTCATCTTTCTATTTAGATATTTGTTGATTTCAGGAGGGTTTTTTAGTGGGTGTGGTCGAGATATTCGGCGAGTCCCACACACGGGGAAGAGTCACTACGGCTCTTCTCTATGGTGNTTTTTCCCTACTTGCAAGGGCTCTAATGACCTTTGATGTTGACGAGCCCTAAAGCCCCACCCCAAAAACAAACAAAAAAACAAACCACCCATCCAGCGTTGCAAAATTCAGAGAAACAATTTTGCTGAAAATCTTGAACTTGTATTTTATGGTTCTTTTTGTTCTTTTTACCTCTCTATCTAATGGCAGTGAGTAATGTACCAAAAATAAATGGGAGACTATATTCAGAATTTTGATTGGAAACCCTACTTTTTTATTGTAGATTTTTATTTAATGATGAAAAAGAAGTACTTTTTATTCAAAACACTTTTTGATTTATTGTAGAAGGAACTGCAATCTAATAAACTTGATATTCTGCTCCCAATATTGAATATGAATTATTATACCTCTCAATCAAATTCTTGCTGAACTTTCATGAAAAAATTACTTAGTGTAATGCTTAGTGCTTGAATATACTTTAACTTACAATTTTTTAACCTAAATATTTATAATTAGAGCTACATTGAAATCTAAAATTGAAACCCTTACTTTTCATTGCAGATAACACTTAAATGTGGAAAATTTGGAAACTTGAAAGAAGAAGAAAAAAAACTCAAGTATAATAAAGGTGAAATGCAAATAAAATTGTGAATTTGTTGTAGCATTTAATCTATGTCCAAGTTATGACACACCTTAAGCATAAATGATCTCCTTCAATAATAGTCACTAATAATTAGTAACATATTGAAAAACTTCAAAACCAAATTAGCATGTGAATATATTAATATTTAAACCTAAATTTTTCTTCTAAGTGTAATTGATGCATAAACATAATTTTCAATGAAAATAGTCAAATTATAACAATAACAAGCTTTTTTAAAAAGGTAGTCCTATATATTGGATTGCAGTGTCAACATCTATAAAACAATAAAATAATTTAAACAAAAGTTACTCCTTTTCCATGTACAGTAAAAATTCAGAAAAAGTGTTAATTTCCTATTAATATTTTGAAGTTACCACCTACCTCCTTATCCTCCATTTACTTTGGAAGGTTACAGACCACAATTTTATAGAGGAAATGCGAAAAAGTAAAATTTCAAGATATTCATCAAAACTATTTTTCTGAGTTTTAAAAAGCTGGTATGTATGTTTTGGGACATCCTGCTTATAATATATTGTTGATTATGAAAATTGATCTCAATAAAAGGAGTAAAACCATTACACATACTTTCTCATATACTTTTAAATACTTGCTCTATCATATGTAAAATTAACTGTAATAGAAAAATTATAATATTTTTACAATTTGACAGACATTTTAATCATACCCATTTAAATAAAATTGTCTGTAAAATTGATTAAAGAAATTCTTTGATGTGTGAAAGTTAAATGATACACTGCAGAAGAAAATCCTTTATAGAATTAGAGAAAATAATCCTTTTTGAATCGTGCATGATTTAAATTGTTTACGTATTTACATGTTATCAAATTTCTAGAATATCATTGAAAACTATACCATTGAAAGATGGCTTAAAAACATACATTTTATTGAAAACTTGTAGACTTGGTTAATTTAAAAAACACTTACTTGACATAGATCTTTAATCACCCTTCACTCATATCTTAAACTTTCGAGGCTCTGAGCAACCTAATTAATAACCGCTGAGTTGATAGTGACATCCTGATATTGTGTAAGTCTGAATTCAGCCCTCATTGAAAAAGACACCAACAGCACCCCTTGGGTAGAGATGGAAATGGATTTATATGTAAAAATAAATGAAACTAATTTTGAAATATATTCAGAATTTTAAAGATGACATTTTTTTAAATATTATTTTAATATGAAATACCTTAGTCATAAAAATAGTGTAATATGTACCATGTAAATATAATTTCATTGTATGCACATGATCATACTTTTATGTACCATGAGTGGGTTTTCCATTCTGTCAATATTATTAGGATAATATCTTTCATTTTAGTTTGTAGAACTGTTTTCTTCATCTGCTTGGTTCATCTTTACTGATAAATCACTTTTTAAGATATTATTTTCCAAACTTAAAAGTGAAATACCTCTTATATGATGTAATATATACCAAGTTATACTTTAAATAGGAAAAATTTCAAGAAAAAAATTGGAGCAGTTGTTAAGAAATTTTCCAAAATGTACTTTTTTCTTTTATATAATGTACATTTTATATTAAAGTTTTAAAGAAATCAGAACCTGTGCATTGACAAAAAGTTGATACTACACTAAACACGAAATATGAATTAAAGTGACTCATCCGTTTAGTTACAATCTGTGTGCGCAACTGTACGAGAGTATGTCCTGCTTGAAAACACTTTTTGTTATCAGGGACACACAAAAAACATATTTCGGTAATAATTTTGCAATAGAATTTTTTTGTGATTACTTTCTTTCTTCAGGATGTGAACTTGAGAGTATTTTGCCTCACTCTCATCTCTCACATATACTTTTAATTCTCATGGTGGAATAGGTTGTGAGGTCAGAAAATAGTCAATCTCCATGAATTATGTTTTGAGCATTATTTGCAGTAGCAAAAAAACTGAAACTACTTTTCCCCCAAGGGTTTTGGCTCAGATGTTTAATTTTTCTTTTTATTAATGGACATATTCTAAAAATTTCTTATCATCATTATTTTAACATTTGTTTGATTCAGAGATTGAACAACGAGTATAAACAATAATCAGAGATTATTTCAAATAATATTCTGTGTTTATTTCTGCTGTAGATATGTTTATCTAAGTAAACTCGTTCTTGAAGTGTATGAAGGACATTCAAAATATTTTCTATATCTTCAAGTTCAGAAAGAGGCATAAAGCAAAGAAATCTTACAAAATGATAAAATACATTGTTAATTTTTCTTTTAGCAACATTTAATTTGCTATTAATTGGGGAATATTTATATTATTTATTTACAAGGGGACGTCACGATTTGGGAAATTGACTTCGTTATGGGTCTTTGTAGGAATATAGTACTACCTAAAGATCATTGATTGTAGACGTAAGAACGTGCAATGTCCAGCCAATTCCAAGATAAAAGCTTTCAAAATTATCTTAATTTATATATTAAACATATATAATTATTTTCAAAAGTGCAGTAGTGTAATCGGTAGTGCTACAGTACAACACACAGGGCTTAGTTTCAATTCTTCTTTGGATAGCTTTTATGTAAAAGTATTAAGTAAGATAAATAAATTATGACCTACAACCTTTTTTTGGATGATAAAAAAACTCAATAAAAATATGTTGCATGTGCAAATAAAGTCATATTTGATAATATGATTGATCACGGTGTCTGCAACTCAGAATCTCAGTGAAATTATCTACCTCTGTACATGAACACTTTTTGTGTTTGCTTGTCAGGGACATGTATGTTATGTCTTTCTCTTGGACTGGTTCAAAATGTATGCATTTCTAATTAGATAGGTATGTTAACAAATCTTTTGAATGTGTTGATTGCTGGATTAGTATATAATATTGTAGTTTATTTAAACTCAGTCAAGTCATCTTGCAAAATTATATAAATTATGTTATTTTCATATTCTTGGCTTTGTTAAGTATTTGGGAAACAAATTCTTATGAACAATATTGTCAGAAATATCTTCAAGAAGAGTTATATAAAAGAAAAAGTGTGTGAAATGATTTTTGTTTCTTTTTAATTTTCTTAAATTGTTTTCGAGAAGTTTTGATATTGCCGGAGACACACTCATCTTATTAGAAGATTTGTGATCGTTTTCTTGCCTTTGTCCTCATTATCATGATTGAAAATTGGTATTAGTAGACTTAGAAACTTTCAATGTCCACATTTGTTATTGGCATTTTTTGTTTTTAGACATTCCTTCTTAAAATTATGATGTTTGAATTAATTGAGCTATAAAGAGAGATGAAAGATTTGCTGGACTTCTTATTTCAGAGTTGAATGAATATTTTTTATTCAATACATGCATGTACTTGTAAAATTAGTAAATTTTTTCCTTGATTTCTTGGTAATGCTTTGTCACATAACTGACTGAGTTTATGCTACTTTCAGATGTTTTGGTTTCATCAAGGCGTAAATCTTGGGCCTGGAAATATTTTGTTGAAGAGCCCCTCAACAAAGTTCGATGTTTTGTATGTTCTAAAGAATTGAAGTATGATGCTAGTAAAAACACATCTGGAATGATACGTCATTTAAAAACTCATAATATTGTACCTGATGTTTGTCCCAGTTAATCATTTTCAGGGACCCTGACTGGACCAGAACTGACAACTAATTAAGACTCATCATTTTTCTTGGGCTGGAATTCTAGAACCCTTACGTGAACCAAAACTGAAAAAGAATCCTACGTCTTCTTTCTTAATTTGAGTTTTGTTGTCTCAATGCTAATATCAAATTTCAATGGAGATATAAATCACAAATTTTATGAAAATTGAGCTATTACTATTTTTATCAAGTGTTTGATGATGTTTAGAGATCATTATTTAAGATTTTAATGTTTGAAGATAAATTTAAACTTTTGACAATATATTTTAAATAAGTTCAGAAGTATTTCTCAATTGACATAATCCTTTATTATGTAAATTAAACAATTGTGAGCTAGTATTTTCTTCAAAGAATAATATTAAAATTATGTCATGTTGAGACTTGAGCATTTAATGTTATAATTCTATAGATCATGTTTTGTTGGACCAGAATCGAAAAGAAGCATTTTTTCCAGTTCTCAGGCTGGTTCTGAAACTAGAACTCATTTTGTAAATTAATGCAACCAGTACTGGCTCAAGACATATTTTAGTTGGACTAGATCTTCGATCATTCTTTTTAAAAAGGAAGAAAAAAGTGCTCTTTATCAGTAATTAGAGAGGGATATCTTGTGGGTGTGTATTTTCATTCTGTATTTTTTGGTTTAATTTAATTCACTACCTTCAAATATATTTTATCTCTGCATTTAGTGTTAAGAATGAGTTCAAAGTACAAGAAACAATTGAGAGATACAACTGAGAACCAATTTCTATGTGAGCATTTGGGACCAAAATAAAAATCTTATTCCAGTATATTCATTGTTTTATTGATTTGTTTCAAATAATTTTATGTTCACAGAATTCTGGTTAGACTAGAATTGAACTTACATAAAATGTTTATTCCCTTCCTTATCAACCCTGTAATTGCTAATTACATATTTATTTTATTTTGCTCATCTACCTAAACTCATTTTGTTGTTCAGGTCAGATATAATAATTTGCAGATATTAAAAAATTGTGCACATTCAGAGAGATATAAAATATGGGATGTAAAATTACATCAAATACATCTTCATAAAGACGTAGTTAATATTGCCAATCACATAAAAACTAGTGGTGCAAAATAATTGCTCAAAATGTCTAAAGTATATTTCTGTCCACTATAATTTGACTAATAAACTACCCCTAAATTTTATTTTAATTTCATTAAAATCAGTTTTTCTATATGCTAGGTTGTCTCCTTGTGAGCAAGAATTTTGATTGAGTCTGACTGACACATTTCCATGTACACGTTAGAAATGTGGGAAAGTGAAAGGGCTTCATTTTCGCATGCTCTGGGAAAATATATTATTCTAATATAGGGCCATTCCTTGACAAATCAACTGTTTTAAATATTTTTACTGGACCATCTCAGATTTTACACACTTTGATAGGGAGGTAGCCATTTTATAAACAAAGTAAAATTCAGGGTATTGTTTTTATGTTTCAGTCCATTTGGAATTTACAACAACATAAAGTTTAAACAAAACTCACAAAAATGGCTCTACACAAATTTTTTTAATTGCTTTGGACACACTCCTAGATGAGATGGCAGAGTTGTCATTTTAAGGCTTATTTAATGATCTTTACTATGCTGTACTGCATGACATAAGTAAAGGTAGAAACAATTAACATATTTGAAATCAAAATTTGTATTTGTAATTATCTCAAAAGATGCCATTTTGAAAATAGTATCTTTGCTGATTACTGCTTGAATTTAGGGGTCTCCATATGGACTCCAGACCCGAACTCTCTCATTTTGTGTAGAATTGCTAGTGTTTCTGGGTGCCCACTTCGCTGATTGAAGAGAAAACCGTGGGAGTAAAATTCAGACATTTTGTCTTATTTATGTCACTCTTTCACGAAGCATATGTTATGTTGATATAGTTTTGCATTTGATGGCGATATACAGCATTCCCATTAATAGGAAAAGTGAGAAGTTGGAAAAACAGGGGTAAATAGTATTGCATTCTGCTTATTGTACACCCCAGCAAAGAAAATGTGCACTGGGGGCGGTAAAAAAATACAGTTACAGCAGCAGAAGTTTTTTTTTTTTTTTGTCTTGTACTTGCATTTGCATGGTTCTTTTGGAATACATTTCAGTATACACTAATATTGTGTTGTATATAAAATTCCTTTACCATTTGAGACAAAATGCAATGGAAAGGATAAGTAGCAACAAGTAATGTAAATCTGGGGAAGTTAACTTGAAACAGGGTTCTAAGGATTGAATGAAAAAATATTTAACGAATCACATATTTTTCTACTTGTGTCGTGTTTTTTGTGAAATCGGTTGATTTTACCACTATATTCTAAATGACAAAAGTTGAGTAGAATAAAAAAATTGGCATTTCTACACCATTAATAGTTACTTAAATATAGACAATTTACTGGAAATGAGCAGTGCACACATCTTTTCAACCCCACTTCCACGCTCCTAAACCTGCACCTGTGGCACTGGCAACATGCACTTTTTCTACCTCTAGGACCCTCTGAACACGGATCTTAAGAGAAACTGCAGTGTGGAATTTTTGCATACTCAAGTCATCTCAGCTCCTACACCATATCGTGTTTTATGAATTGCATATGTAATAAGTCCTGTTTAATCAGAATTCTACAGTATGCATCATTATTTTTATAAATAATATTATAATTGGTTTGTTGCAATCTTGTTCACAATCAAATCTTGTTCACTACTTATCATTCTTGAATTTAGAGCTTACACTGCAGTATTAGCAGTTATCAATGTTTTGGTTGAAATTGAGCATAACACAAATGCATTTGATTGTTTTTGTAAGGAGCGGGAATAATGACGTGTGATGTAAATTAATGTATTTATAGACCCTTGTATGTATTGAACACTGCATCATTAATATGGCATTCACTAACAATATACTCTGAAATTTTTCTTATGATATGACACTTATTATATGAGAGCCATAATATATTACCATAACGAGCTATGCACTCCTACATTAGGCATGTTTCAGAACGAGAAAAGCGCAATGAGAAAGTATTTTCTGAACGGAATCACGCTGTCCATCCAGTCAAAAAATTTATTTTAATTAGAATTCTGTTTACACCTTCAGAAATATAACAGCATATTTTATTTCTCTTTCTTTTAGTACACTGCACCATATAAATTCAGGTAATTTTTGTTTTCAATTTTATTCTTTTATACTAGTACCTAAAGCACCACAACAACAAAAATACTATTGAATTTATTTATAAATAATAATGATACAAATTATATTTATAATTTTTAAAGCTAATTTGGTGATGATCTTTGCATAATCCATTTAGTTTACATCAGTGACAAAATTGTCGTTGGTTAAAAAAATGCTTTTTGAACAACTTAGGAATAGTAACAACTACAACCTAATTTGATGTCACAAAGATCTAAAAAATGTTACAGTTTACTTCTACAGTAACTTAAGAAAACATAAATCTTTAGACTTATGTTCTCTGTTTATGGATATTCTTTGCCGAAAATTTCTTAGAAGTAACAGCTTCAAGTTATCCATGGACTTTTTCCATTAGATTGACACACATGGATCAATGGACATGAAAACTTTATTTGTGAAAAAATGTGGTTGTGCGGATATTGATTGTATTGCATTATTTAAATTCTGCTACTGTGATTCCCATATTATGTTTTACAATTGTAATCATGTGAAATGGCTCATTATATGACTTATTATTGATATGTTGCATGAAATTGATTTCAATGAAACTTGCAATATTTCTAAAATATTGTGTCCAAGACTTGTGAGTATTACATCTACAAAATTATATTTTGTCTAGACAAAAATAAAGCACAATTTTCATGTATGACATTTTAAATCAACTGTAGTTTAAATTTTGAAGATTTTTCTTTGATGCTCAATACACTTTATTGTATTTTTTAAAGCTTCACATACAGTTCGAAAAGGAAACACTTGTTGCAGTGTTGCTGGATGTACAACATCCTATCGGAATACTCAAAAAAGTATCAAATTTTACCGTTTCCCTGCAAGGCAACATGACCAACCATTGCGAAAATTATGGATTGATAGTATCAATCGATCAGTGTAAGTATTTAATTAATATTATCCACTTTAAGACTTATTTCTTCAATATTTAAAATATTTCACCACTCATATGTATTTATATTTTGATGGTGAATGTTACGTAAATATTTTTGGTTCCTTTGTTTTTACATAGTTTCTTGCAAGGAGACTGTATACAGTCACCCACAAAAATATTCAGTCACATTCATAAGTCATCGATTTTGATTTTCTCATTGAAATTCTGAAAATAAATGGAACATAGGAAGAACGAAACAAAGCGTATTTGCATATGTGAACATTTTTGAACTCTAAGAAAAAAACGGAAACAAAATACTCAATTGATATGAAATAAATAAATATAATTGTAAATTAACTAAAGAAAGCACCTTACAAAAATATTTAGGTCTCTTAAAATTTTGACCTTTCTTTACTACAAGAAAAGCTCTTAACTCATTAACGCCCAAATTATTTTTTATCCTTAATTCGCCTAATATCTCTACAGTTAGTCATAGGAGGTTGTAAGACGATAAAAATGACTACAAAAAGTCATTTTTACATTTCGTTTATCGACAATAAGCTGATCTATAAATAGATCGCTGGGCAGATTCATGATGCATCGAGTATGCAACACACAAAACTTATTTTATAGTAAACTGATTATAAATAATGCACTGTATTGTTATAAAACTTAATTTCTTTTTCTTATGAAAACGATACATCTTTCTACAAGATGTGGTCGAGTTCAAAACATTTTTGACACAGTAACATTGCATTTTGACAGAATGTCAGTGATCATTCCGGACTGTTTTGAAATTGGCAGCGTCTTTGACCCTGCCTATTCCCTACATAATGGTCCATTCCATCGAAGCGCATTTCTCAATGCACATTTCTATGAAATGTCAAGGAGGTGCGACGCATACGTCGACGAACATACGTAAATCTTTCATACTATCATCACATTTACATATATGCTTTGACTCACAATGCAAATCAAAATTTTAGCAATATCATCTGGGAAATTCTACAGGGAAGCCATGGCTTGTAAGCCAACCTAATCAGCTTCCCTCCCTTGAATTATTTTTGCCTATTGAGACGATTATTTCGTTGGCTGAGAAATTCTGTTCGAAAATTCCAAACCGCTGAAATGATGCATAAAAGTGAAGAATTCCGAGAAATAATCTATGTTCATCAGGATCGAAAGTACAACCTCGGCAATTATTTTATGCAGTTGCATATTAAACAGGCTCTAACAAAATGTTCTCCAATATGCCATCATAATACAGGGTCATCTCCGTTAGTTGCAATGGAGTCAAAACCTTCAGTTTTTTCAGTTTATTTTGAGTGTCGCGGCTGTCAGATTTTTGTTTACACCCTAGTGTTGTGTAAACCGGGCCCGATTTTTGTGAGAGGTATGTTCGCTATCAGTATATTTCGTTTTATTTAGTCTGTAGGAACACATTCCTACATATACAGAGAATACATACGTAAATACGTATGATGAAACTCCCCCATGTAACCGACACACGAAAGTTACATGATAGCCATGTTGTTTGCTGGTTTCCAGGGCGATATCACTCTTTGCACAAGAGAGTCTCAACATACGACGCCAAAGAATCCTACGATTGTAAATAGTGGAAGACTCCTTGATACACACGCGTGCCGTGTGCAACGAGGACGCCCCTCGTTTATCTCTCAATAGACGAGCCTCGCTCTAGTGTTACGTCGTCACTTGTCATTGTTTAGCTTATAGCAACAGGCAACGAAGAATTCATTCCGCTGAAAATCCTTGAGGAGTTCACATCGATATCAGATAACCTCTTACAAGAAGCCCAGCACCGCAGAAATAATTATATCTCCAAAATCTGTGACTGAATTATTTTCCGAGCTCAGGAATAACTCTAAGTTGGAATTTGTGACAGAACGATTTCACACATCAAGTACTAGACAAATTCTATCTCCAAAATCTGTGACTGAATAATTTCAACCACCAAGACATCGGAAAATACATTATCACAAAACGCCACCACGCGGCCAACCCTAGAACCCGCTCCGGGACACGAAGATACGGCACAGCATCCTGTGAGAACGAAGATAACTTCGACGAGAGGCGCAGTCACGCACCCGAACATTGCACTTCGTCGACTAGCTATAACTGGACATCACCAGCGGTGCCATCTAGCGACGAAGAAGGAAACTCCTTACCTTCGACCACCGACTTACCTGGAGTCGTGAGTTAAACGAACGAGGCACAAATTTCACACTGAACTTTCAACGCCTGTCGTTCGTCGTCTGGTGTTATTCTTTGTTTACATTACGACGACTTGTTTACATAATAAACCTGGTTCTATTCAAACCAGAGGAAGAGATCTTATTGCGAAGCAAGCCTACGTGCTGAGGCCTGCGAAGCAATAAAAAAAATCTTCCCCGACAAGTCTTTCTCCTAATAGTCTGAAAAACAATACGTCAAAAATGAATAAGTAAATTCGCACGCACATAACTTATCGAACGTAACTATAGTATATAAACATATGGTGCAAACTTTTTCATTTTGTGCACTAATGGAGGTCCTGGAACATCATTTTTATTCAAGTAAACTAACATATCATCTGTAACTTCGTCATCGTCTGTCACTGCGAATAATAAAACAAAGTGGCGTTTCCAATGCAAAAGGGATGCAAATAAAGAGATCTTCTTGTACATATTTACACGAAAAATGTTCACACAGAACATACACTATATCGGAACAACGGACACATAACAACAGCCCTATGACTCTTTTCTACGTACGTCAGTTGCGAGCGGCAATGTTCCACAAGTTCCCAATACCCGAAGCGCAGAGTACCCAACGATCTATAAATAGATCAGCAGTTTTTGGAAAGTGATATCTCGGGTACCATTTCTATGAATTACTCCTATCTTGTATAGCAACAAAGAGAAACATGTTTAGCAATACGCAGAAGTCCAAAATTCTTTAAATGAAAAGTTTTACTAACTCAGCTCACATAAACATACAACTCTGCTTAAAACGCCTGACGACGACTTTATTATTTTATTTTTTAAAGTATCAATAATCATACTTAAAACTCATGTATTAATTCCTACACATTTATCAAACTTCAAAATACTTAGAACATATGTCCAAATTTTTTAAAGTGAAGTTAGTTGTAAGAAGTATATAACCATTCTTACTGATCTATAAATAGATCGCTGGGCGTTAATGGGTTAATCGAGTTAAGTTAACCCTTCTTTTTTAATGACTTCGCGTAAACTGTTTTGTATGTTTGCTGTAACATTTTTATGGTCTATGATCGAGGGATGGCACAAAGAGGACGAAATACGACGCTTGAGCAGCGTAAGCTCAAGACATCTATCATGAAAGTGGTTCCTCATACAGGAAGATTGCCGAATTGCTGCAGATACCGCGGAGAAAGACTTCTGATATCGCGCAAAGATACAAGGATGGGAGGAATTACATCCTTTCCTCAAAAAGGTCGGAAAGCGGAAACTGACTGAACGAGAAAGCACCTTGTCGCCTGGAAGGTGTAGAAAAATCCAAAGGTAAGCGCACGTACAAAAGCAGCTGAATTACGGTGAGAATGTGGGAAGGATCCCAAGAATGTCCGGAGGGTGCTGAAAGGCCAAGGGAACAACTGCAGGGTAACACGAAAATCTCTCACTGGCAAGACGAATAGGAAGAAAGGTAAGACTTTGCTAAAACTCACATCACGAAAGCACCACAATGGTGGAAGAATGTGATTTTCGCAGTCGAAAGTAGTCATGTGAGCAGCAATCTGGTATGGGAGAAATGGTTCTCCATAGGGCAGTGTGGCGCAAGAGAAATAATGAACTTCCCGGAAGGGAAGTTTGCAGACCATGTGGGGGAGGGAGCGTCGTAGTATGGGATATACGTACACATATCTTCTGGTGATGTAAGGGAATTGCAATTTATAGAGGACACAATGACAACATAGTTACTTGACTATTTTAAAGGAGAAACTTTAAAAGAGTGCTGAAACATTGTGCAGTAGCAGTCCTTCAAACTTTATCAAGGTAATGACCCGAAATACAAGTTTCATGTGTACTTGTTGCTGCTTTAAAATTGTCACAAAGTGATTGAAACGCCACCATAACCTCGGAACCTCAATCCCATAGAACATTTATGGAATGAACAGGATTTGAGGATAAGAAAATTAAATCTAAGGAACTGGTGAAGGAAGGGTTGAATTAAGTAGAGCCAACCTGCATTAACATTAAGCAAACATGCAGAACCGTTTACACGAAGTCATTAAAGAGAAAGGAGATCAAACTCGGTATTAAGGAGCTTTCTTTTGTTATAAAAGAAGATCAATATTGTAAGTGGCTGAATTTTTTGTCAGGTGCTTTCTTTCGTTAAAATGCAATTATTTTAGTTTAGTTACAATAGTTTTAGTTTTATGTGTACTCAACTTTGGCACGGTGTTATGCATTAATTCTGTAGCCCCATTCTGGCCCGGGTTTTCCTTCGGGTAGAGGCGGATTTCTTATACAGGTTCTCTAGGCTTTGTCTAGCGGCATGTTTATTGTAATAATAAATCATGAATTTAGTATTATTTCAATTCTTATGATTTTGAAACACTATACTCAGAATAATCTATAGTTCGATAATACTTTGTACATGCAAATTTTTTGCGTTAAATTATAAACATATTGACATTCTATTTGTATTATAACTCGCAGCAAACTTTTTATCTTATCTAGGAATTTTTGAATCCGCCTCTTCCTGAGGGCCCTTGATCGGAATTGATGGGATGGTCCCTTGCTTGCTTCCGGAGAGTAAATTTTTTTATTGTCCTCCGCGTGTTTATACGCAGTTTGTACTGTTTTTTGACAATAAATTTATTATTATTTATTTATTTGTTCCATATTAATTAAGTACTTTATTTCGTTTTTTTACACTTTGTATTCAGAAAAGGTCACAGATACATTCTGTTGCGTCTTCCGTTTTATTTCTATTCAGAATTTCTATGAGAAAATCAAAATTACTGACTTCATGGCAGTGACCGAATATATGCGAGTGACTGTACATGAGATGACACGTTGATGAGGTACATTTGTGTGCACGGAAATCGTTGGTTCAACATTCGTATTAGAGTACATCATACTAAAGGTTTAGAAGGGATTCTATATCCAAATCTGTGCTTAATACAGATTGGTCACCCATGTTGTTCCTAAACATCCATTTTAGTGAGGAAGGGGGAAGAGAGCTGACGATATGAGTTCAGGGAGTTACAAGAAACTGACCTAATTTGGCTGCCATTTTATGCCGCGTGGAATTCCGAATTTGGTATTCAGATTTTCTTACGTCATATAATTTGCTTTTCGAAAGGAATTAAACTCTACCACGGGCATTGGAAAGTATATTTAAAGGGTTTATCTGTATTTAAATTGTAAATATTCATAAAGAGGACAGTGTTCTGAGTGTGCAGAAGCAATATTGAGGAAAATCGGCCCATTAGGACTGAGATAAGAGCAAATTGATGAATACAAGCATCATGGTGAGACCTAAAGCGATCTTCATGTGAATGGTTCCGCAGCTTTAGAAGTGAGTGAGCCGGGATTATAATAATAATAATAATAAATTTATTGTCAAAAAACAGTACAAACTGCGTATGACCACGTGGAGGGGAAAAAAACTAATTTACTCTCCGGAAGCAAGCAAGGGACCATCCCATCAATTCCGATCAAGGGCCCTAAGGCAGAGGCGGATTCAAAAAATTCAGCAAAAATTCCTAGATAAGATAAAAAGTTAGCTGCGAGTTATAATACTAATAGAATGTCAATATGTTTGTAATTTTAAGCAAAAAATTACATGTAAGTTATTATCGAACTATAGATTATTCTGAGTATAGTGCTTAAAAATTGAAATAACACTAAATTCACGATTTATTGTTACAATAGACCCCCCTAGACAAAGCCTAGAGAACCTGTATGATAAATCCGCCTCTACCCGAAGGAAAACCGGAGAAAAATACATGATAGCTATAGTACATGCTGCTTATAAAATATGCGTACGTTAGCTACAGTTGCTTATTTGAAGTAATTAAAAGTAGTATTACGTCAATTTCAAACGGGGCCCCGTCGAATTGTTGATGGGAGAACATAGAGAACGCTTTGTAGCTGAAAACAAATATAGACGGCCTTGTATATAACAGGGGTACCACTACAAAATTGAAGGAAAGTTTGTGGCACCCTCCCAGCAGGCATAAATTGAACTATATAGGTGTAAAGAGAGAAGAGTATAGGAATCCAGGAAATTATAGAAGATATGACAGCCATCTTAGGAGGCGTGATAATAGGGATGCAAACAAGCCTTCGTAGCAAAATATAAAGCAATAGAGCTGATTGAAGTCGCCATAATACAAATTAACATCAAACAGAATCATTTTTACAAAAACATGCATAACATCTAAACGGATCAACATATTTTCATGAAACAAAGGTACAGTACTCAGTTAATTAAAACGGTAACAAGTTAAATCAAATAATTTTACGTAAAATTAATAATAATAAATTTATTGAAAATAAATTAAAGAAAAATAAACAAATTCAATTAGAGTTAAGGGTTAAAATGAACCCCCAGTAATACAGAATACACATGTGCAATGCATTTCTCAGTATACCATTGATAAACAGGAAATTAAAACAAGAAATGTGTGATTTTGCAAAAACATGCATAACGTTTGAACGAAAAAACATATTTCAATGAAACAAACGGTACGGTATACAGATAATAACTTGGATGAAACTTATATGAGAATATATCGAAAAACATGTGAAAGAAACGGACACAAGAGAAAACAGTGCTATAGATCTGGATTGTCCTGAATATAACAATTGGTTCAAGAAACCGTTAAGTATGATTAAAATATACAGAGAAGGAAACTCTCATCGCATGAAATGGGGGATTATATGGAACGAGAAAACATTGATATCGGTTATCAGGAAGTGTATAGTTTACGAGGACATTTACAGCATGTTCCGCTATCATACAGAATAATAGCAACGAAATCACCATGGAGTGTAATAGTTGTGAGAGGAAAAGGAGAAGTATTGGTTCATAGCAAATATCTAACGACACATTGTCAGCTGGTGGAATACACTTCGCAGGGTAAAGGAATAATTGTGATCAATTATTACCGTCGATACATAAATAATTTACGAGCAGATTTGGAACGAATGAAGGCAATATTACGCTTAGAGAAATTATGTTCTGTCTTGATACAAATGCACGCACAAAATTACTAGTAGATATATGTACTAATAAGAGAGGACATATTTGAAAAAAATTTAATTGGAACAGGGTTGTTGGTATTGAACGATTATGGCATTAGAACATTCTACGGGGAACGAGGATCATCGGTAATAGATGTAAAGCTTATAAATAAGTGGACCAGGTTAGAAGTACAAGAATGGCGAGTTACAGAAGGATTACCAAGTGACTATCGGGGGATACAAATAGCTCTTCAAGGAAAAGAAGTCAGTATGATTCAAAACACAAAAATTGATTTTAGAAGAATTGATTGGCAAAAATTACAACAAGAAATAGGAACAGTTAAAGAAGAAATAGCACGATATGAATCTACAGTGAGGGAGGCAGTGGATGAAAAGGTAGGTCAATTGCAGTTAGAACTGTTACGAGTGAGCGCGAAATGTATGAAGAATAATAGGAACAGGATTAAAAAGTAAGCTGGTGGACACCCAAATTATGGAAGTTAAAGAAGAAATTGAATAAAGCCAGGCATAAATTGCAGCGAATTGAACGGAGTAATTGAGATAAAACAGAAGCGGTGAAAGTATCGAAAGATGATGATTCAATATAAACTAGAAATAGAAGAAGCGAAAAGAGTTGGCGTGAGTTCATAGAGAAATCATTCGCCAAATCAGTATGGGGATTCCATACTTAATAAGTATAAACACGATACGTCGCAGAGAAATATGGAGAACATTAGAAAAACAAGAATATTCTGAAACATGGAAGAAGAAAAAACACAGGAAGAGAGCCAAACAGCAGCGGAAACCATGGGAAATCGAAAAGCACCAGGTTATGACGGCATTACGCATGAAATGGTTACGAAAACATTAAATCCATTAATAGGGGCAATTCAAGACATCTACAACACGTGTAAAAGAACATCCTATTTTCCACGATGTTGGAAAATAAGTAAATTAAAACTGTTCCTAAAAGGGAAGGACAGGTCACCAGCAAATGCATCAATTTATCGACCAATTTCGTTATTATCCACATATGGGAAACTGCCATACAAGATCATAACAAAGAGAATATAACATCTTTGGACGACTGGCACAATGTACACGCAACAATATAGATTTATGTCTGAGATAGGAAGTGATGCATTGTGCCAACTATTAAAATATATAACAGGAGATGAGAAATATTGCGGGTGTCTATTCCTTGATATAAAAGGAGCATTTGACAATGTCAGGTGGAGACATGTAGTTAATACATACAAAAGAAGCAATTACCAGGATATCTATTAAATATAGTTAAGTCCTATTTTGAAGAAAGAACGATACAGTTCGCTATAGGGAATTCATAAATAATTCAAGAGATCAGAATTGATTGCCCACAGAATTCATCGAGCGGTGTATTGGAACGTAGTGACGGACAATATTTTATGGGAATTGGAAAAAAGGGGTGCAAATGGTTGCGTATACTAATGATTTAACTGCGTTGTCGAATGCAAATTCACAACGAGCATTAAAGCAAAAGATAAAGGAAGTAATAGAGAATTGTACGAAAGTATGTGACAAATATGATTTAGAAATATCAGCATCAAAAACAAGACTGATGTGGTTTAGGCATACGCGAGTAAACCGAAGGGGATTAATTGTCAAAATTGAAGGAGCAAAACTAAAATGGCGAAAGTAATTGATATCTTGGTGTAGTACTGGATGACAAGTTAAGCTTCAATGAAAACTTAAAATACATAAAGAAGCGTGTGCAACAAACCTTATATAGTATGCTCCGTGTAGGCATACACCATTATGGTATAGCCAGGAAAGACCTACAAATATTATACACAGGTGCACTACGGCAAATAATGATGCATGGATGTGTGGTATGGCCAGAGAAAATTGCAAGCATCTACTATGAAAGGATCAATAGAGAACAGTGTTTAATGCACATAACTGGATGCTATAAGACGGTGTCGACTGAAGCAGTAAATGTGATAACAGGTTTGATGCCAATCGATCTCTATGTGCAAAAGATCAAAGGAAGATATTTCCTAAAACAAGAAGGAAAATTAACTGTGAATGAGATGGAGTTAAGGAAAGAGGATAAAACGTCTAAGGGAAGATTAACTAAAATACTACTTGAAGCTTTGAAAAAAGACGATAGGAAATAACGAGGAAGGGAAGAGTAACATATGAATATATACCACATGTAAAATATGCTGTAAGAAACAAAAAATGGTTTAATGCCAATGGGTTAATGCCAATGGTTTAAAGCCAATGCAAGAATTCATTACAGAACATGGAAATTTCCTAACATGTTTGAAGAGATTTGGGAAGGAAACAGATGAGCGGTGTAACTGTAGGTTAGACCGAGAAACGCCCGACCATGTGCAATGGGACTACCCAAAGTATGGACATGAAAGAGCAGATTATATTAAAGAGTATAAAATACTAGTTGTGTTGAATATCAAACAGAAATGGATATTAATAACAAGAGAAACAAAATATCGACTATTAGAGTACTTTACAATGTGTATAGTAGGAATAAGAGAACGTATATGATAGTAGATGACAGTAAACGACTCAACGTTGCGAGGACGGTGAACATTACGTTATGTAACATCTAAGTTCTGAAAAAGTGTGGAAAACGCAAAAGAGAGAAAAATATAAGAGATCCTTGTTTTGCTTATTGTTATATATACAAGGAGACCGTTAAAGTCGAATAAATAAAACATTTTAAATCCTTTTTCTGAACAAATAACATTGACTTGGAAACGTGCGTGCATGTGAGCTCCTGCGATTTGCTTCAGAAGGAGAGTCAATTAATACGTCACATTATTCAATTTACTGCATAATTGAAGAACAACTTCTAAAGCTCTCGTGTCGTTAAAATAAAGTCGGGCGGGGATGCCTGGACGAAAGGATACAAATATGGAGGATGGCATGGTAGCCATATTTGACGAACGGAAATATCTGGTACGGATAAACATGGAAGTACCATGCTAAAAGTGGCAAGCAAGGTAGCATGCAACGCCCTTATTTGTATTTGGTGATTTGTGCGTAGAAACGAGACGACAGTGATAGCAGAAAGTAAGAACTATGTTCTTATATAGAAATTTTAGAATTTAATTAGCCTTTTGATATAAGGACTGAAACTGGTCATTTTGATACTCAGAAAGAACAACGAATAATGACATTATAGTATGGATTGTGACAATAAGACGATCGAGGTTGTTGAAAAAATGAGTGCCAACACGTCTCCGCACGGTAGTAGTAGTAGTACCAGCCAGTATACCACGACCAAAGACGATGTGGAAAACGTAGCCACAAGAACGAGAAAATACAGGAAACTGACAGGATATTCGAAGTGGCAAGCAATGTATGGAGAAACATATATGAGAACATGCTTGAAGTTATCGAAGGAGATAAATTTAGAAGAATGTCGGGAAAGATCCAACAACAGATTCGTGACGGGATGAAAGATTTATCGAAATCCGAGGTAAATATTTAAACAGAAAATGAGTTGCATGCGCGCGTGAGAGAATTGGAAGAATTAAATGATCCAAGGTACAGATGGTTTCTTTGGGGAAGAAATTGGAAGGAATAAATCAAATGTTAATCGGTTGAGACAATAGAAGAAACACTGACTAATGTAATGGATGAAAGATGGAATATAATCAGTCACAGTGAGAAATTCAAATAAGATATGGGATGAAAAAATTGAGAAGAGATTGTAGGATTTCGGTGATAAATTGCCAAACAAAGGACCAGAAATTAAAAAAAGGATGTTGAGGAAAGGGTAATGGCAGTTGTAAAAGAAACGGGACAAGAGATACTACAAACTTTTGCAAGTAGACAATATGGCGAATGTAGTAAGGGTGTACAGTCGTACTCGGAACGTTTGAAGATACCAAAACAGGAAGCGCAAAGAAGAATGTTCTGATTGTGTCAACGACTGTCGAAGCAGGAGAAGGTGCCCGGGGGCAAAAAGCAAGGGACGCCATAAAGGAAATAGTTTAAAAAACGTAAAAGTAAATTTACGACAGATGCGTGAACACAAGGATACAAAACTTACAGCGATTGGTGAAACAAACACGGAAATTGACAAGTTAGAAAACATTTTAGGATATGTAGAACGTATGACAGTTCAGAGACCGCGGTTAAGGAAACAAATTATCATACATAGACTTAGAAGTGGAATAAATGATTATGATCTATTGCAGAAAATGTACGATCAGAATTTTGAGGATGTAGGAGAGAAAGTTTTTAAAGGAGACAAAAGTACTTGCAACACTGAGGAAGGGAACACCTCTCCTAAACAGAATTGTAGCGATGAGTAAAGAATACCATAAGATTCTGGTTGTAATTTACAATTGTACCTGTGGTAATATATGCCTGTGAGACCTAAACAATGAAAAAACCATTGGAACACAAATTACTTGTATTTGAGAGAAGGATATTGAGAAAGATCTTTGGTCCGATAAAAATTGAGAATATATCTGGTGCCAAAAAACAAATGAAGAACTAAATAAATTAATAAACCAACGTAACATTGTCAGAGAAATCAAGGCATGGCTTGGTCATGTGGAGCGCATGAACCACACTGGGTGGTAAAAAGCATTACAGAATGGGCTCCTATTGTACCAAAACCAAGAGGCAGACCAAAGAAAAGATGACTTGATGATGTGCGCCAAGATCAGAAGAACATGAAAGTAGAGAATTGGAAAAGACTGTCGCAGAATAGGAAGGAATGGTCAAAAGTGATTGAGTTGGCCAAGACACACCTAACGTTGCAGAGACTTTTCAGAAGCAGAAGAAGATTGGTCCTCCATGGGATCCCTGGGGACAGTCCTTGTCATAATTCCAATATATTTCCTCCGATCCTAATTCTAAGCACGATGTTCTCTTGGTAAAGTAGGCAACGAAGATGTTGTATAAGTATCGCTCTCCACACATACTCAATTGCTGTAGTACCTCGCCCCATTGTACATTATTAAATGCTCCCTTTATATCGATGAAAATTACCATTCTCAACTTGGTGGTTCTATTATCAATCAATGTGGTCAGATTCTTCAAGGCATCTTGCGTTGATTTCCTCTTTCTAAACCCATATTGTGTATCTTCAAAAAATCCCATTTCTTTAATTACGTTTGTTATCCTTTCTACAAAAAATTTTTCGAACAATTTTCCGAAACATGGTAATAGACTTATTGGGTGGTATGAATTGGGATCATCTCTCTTCTTCCCTTCATAAAAAAACAATTTTCCTATTTTCCATTGTTTTGGAAAATGTCCTTGTTCCAAACAATCATTGAACAATTTACATACCGTGTTTTTATGACGGAGTTGCTCATTTGCAACATTTCAATTGTAAAGTGATTAAAACCTGGACTTTTTCCTTTTCGTAGATCCTTTACTGCATTTTCAATTTCTTTTTCAGTAATTTCTTCTTCCTAAATTGTGTTGAAAATAATTCGCCATTTGTATTGACTCCACTCCTGTGTCCATGATTATTCCCTTATGATCAGACGTTATTCCTGTTACAATTTTCCAATCAAAATATTCTGTCCCCTCGAATATTTTTTGTTAAGGACATGTCTATGATGGATTTCCCTTTCCCCCAAAAATCTCCATACGTATTCTGCATTTCCAAACCATACTGAAATATCAGCTCTTCTACCAATTTTCCATTTCCATTAGTGAACTTATCCCCCCACAAAGTCGACCTGCCATTACCATCGATGCATATTATAATTTTTTCATTTCTGCATTTACCAATTATTATTTCAGCATTTGTACCTCCGATGCACATCTCTTCTTTCCTCCAAGGTATCCACTCACAAGTACAAAAAAACTGCTGCATGTTATAAGAAAAATAAGGAAAGAGTTACTGTTTTAGCTTGCAACAATGCAACGGGGACACACGAACTAAAATTAGCTCTCATAGGTAAATCAAAAACACCCCGAGCATTTAAACACGTGAAGATGAAGGGAGAAAGTTGTCACATCGGAGCCCGTCTCTTATTGGATATTGAGTTTACATCTCCGACGGTGGGTTAGGATAACACAGTTTTGGATTTAGAGTAACTCGCTTGGACTGCCCTGTCATAGGTCCTGGTGGGAGGTTAAAAACATGAACTCATGCAAAATATTAATAGAATTTAATGAATTAAAGAGCCCTGAGTGGGCTAGAAAATAATCGGTTACATTACTGCCCTTCTGGGTGAATGATTACAACATTCTAATATAGCTTGCCGTAAGGGCTGCTCGTGTCGAGATCCGACAATGATCCAAGTTGTTCATGCCATCGGGGAGTTCGTTCGGTCCAAAGTTGATGACTACCCTCGTAGCCACGGTGAAGAATTCGTCGGCGGCTCGCCTGATGGCAGCGCAGAGCTCGGCCCTCGGGGTCCGTCGAGAAACTCGTACAACGACCAGAGGAAGAAGAAGACCTTTCTGATGCGTGTCCCTTGCCTTAAGTAAGTTCGGGGGGAGCGCGGGGACGATGAGCGCCCTGGGGGGGGTGGCGACGCGTGTCCATAAGGATACAATACTAAGGCGTAGGTGGTGGGGATTATCCATGGAGATGGAAAAAGTTGCACACGACACTTCATTGTCGTGGAGAAGTAGATGGGCGTTGTCTATAGATTTAGATGCAACAGGGAAGGAAGAGGGGGAAATGTCATATGGGGGGACTTGAGGGTGCAGCTGCATCGGCCGTGTCATCGTCCTGTGTGTCACTTTGATTGACCACACAAAAATTGTCTCACCACAGAGAAAAACAGGAAGGATGCGTATACGGGCTACCGCCTTGTGGCGGCCACTGCGGGATACCGTCTGGAGGCCCCATTTGGGAGGACACTGACTCCATTTTAATTAATAGGGCCCGCATAGCGAGGGCTGTAAATAGTCATCAACCCTTTCCAAAAGCAGCGGGGTCGAGACAACTGAAGAAGGGTCCAGACGAAAAGGTACGAAGGGGGAACCGTCATGTCACCTCGTGACAAAGTTTTGATCTACCTATTTGGTACAAAAATCAATCTAATGCTTATATGTCAGAGTATTTTCAATGAATGGTTACACAAACAATTCGTTCCTGAAGTTGAGAAAAACGTAAAATCAAATAATCTTCCAAGGAAAGCACTTTTGATGCTTGATAATGCAACAACTCACCCAAGTGTGGACATTATTGAAGAATATGGAATCAAAAGCCATGTTCTTGCCGCCTAATGTTACGTCTTTATGCCAGCCTATGGACCTGTCTCTTATACACANGTTTTGGTGACGCTAAAGAAACTATACAGGAATAAGCTTCTTCCATATCTTATTCAAGGCCTAGATGAGGGAATCGACTTGCTAGACAGATTGAAACAAATTGATATATTAGGTGTTGTCGGATGGCTTGCTTAGACATGGGATGAATTAAATCCCTTGACTTTCGTACGGTCTTGGAGGAAGCTCTTGAATCCTGAAAGGAATGAGTTCACTGAAACCATTGAACAAGAAGAGTCCAGCATTAATAAACTTGCCGTTTTGATGGAGAAAATTCCAGGCTGTGAAGGAACTTCAGATGATGATGTTAAAGAATGGATGACTCAAGATGAAGAAAGTGGACCGACTTTAGACCAAGAAATCGTCTCAGCTTTAACATAAAAGGAAAAGAGCGACGAAGACTCTGAAAATGATAAAGAAAACCCTCCACAACCAAAGCTCACACATAGGAAAGGTGTGAAGTTCATCGAGGGTACCCTTCAGTACTTAGAGGAGGGGCGGCTGCCATGGACATTCTTTTCCTTCCACGGCTCCGAGACGAAGCGGCGCGAAAAAGAAATGAAAATGAAAAACAACTTACAATATTTTGCAAAGTAGGATGTAAAACTACTTTTGTAACTGTAAGTCAATAAGTTCGTGTACTTTTAATTTTTGTTTTACTTTGTAGTTTACTATTTAGGTTTTACGTTTTTGGCAGTATGCATAAAGTCAATACGTTACTGCACTTTTTACGTGTGTTTTATTTTATTTTGGAGGTTTTTTGTTAGTATTCATTAAAATTGTGAAATTTTCATACTAAAATCGTGTTTTAATGCTTCCTGTATATAGTATGACATATGCTCTGGATAGTTCGACATTTCGATACTTCGACACCCTCTGTGTCCACAAAGTGTCGAACTATCGAAGTTCTATTGTACCATACAATAGCCATTTTTCAAGCAATCGATAATCCTTTATTTTATACGAAGATGCTGTTGTCAACATCAATATAGAATGCATGAAAATGATTCCTGTTTTTTCTTTTTAAAGCTAATTTACGTACTATATAGATAAGTGTTTAAAAAGTGTATAAGAAAGCATGTGCATCGGTTTTGCTCACGGGTTTTAATATGGAGTAACGGTAAATAAGACGCATGAAGTTGTACAATATTTCTAAATTTTTGGAATATGATTTGGAAGTGAGTTAGAGAGAACGGGGGTAATTGGCCTCTGGATATCGAATATTTCAAAGTAGGTGCAACAAGTTCATACCTACAATCTATTGCTTTCGTTTGAAATCTCCCTTCTCTTACTCATTTTATTCTAAGGATAAAATATAGAAATCTATTTTGTGATAATATACATCGCCTGTTTTATTATGTAGTCCTAATTTATACATTGCCTGTTTTATTCTTGTTGTTGAATGTTTAATGTTAACTCATGTTTTCATTGTTCTGCTTCATTGCAGAGGATTTAAGAAGCCATGGCAGCCGACAAAGTATTCCAGAATATGTAGTAAACATTTCGTAGGAAATCGTAAATCATTTGATCCCCGCAGCCCATCGTATGTGCCAACAATATTCCCGCCAAAGTTATAAACAACATAGAATTTTGTAAAGTGAAAATTGGTAATAAAAAACTTAATATATATTGGAATGGTATTATACAAGGAAAAAATGGTACATTCTACTGTTTTGTATTTGTATTTTTTTAATTGTATTATTTATGTGTTATCAATTAAATATATATTCCAAATCATTAAAAGAACTAATTAGGGATCTTCACAAAATACATATTGCGGACCAATGTTTGGAACATCCGCAGTAATGACTTATTGAAACTAATTTATGACGAACTGGATATTTGCACAAGTTATGCGAATAGCGAGCCCACGAAGTGTTGATGGTATTTGCAAAACTTGTATGCACTGTTGTTTTGTCCCCTTTCTCACTTCCGTCCTCTTTACCGGTTTCACTTACCACCTTCTTCCTCCTATTGACTCATAGCACTTCTTGCATCTGTTTTTTTCTTCTCCTGCGACTTAACTTGCCAGATGAAGTCTGGATGTCCTTACCGCGTGTCTCAGGCTCCAGATCGGTTGGAGTCTCCATCAAGAATAGCATAAATACTCAGACTTGAGGTAACCAACGTTCTAATTTCTCCGTGGACATAATGATTTATCTTCATAAATTCAGGTAGCTAGTAAATCCCCTCCCCTAGGTCACCATATTAGTTATTTGGGACACGTGGGACCAGGGGAGCCATATTCTCCCCTGGTGTTGCTACCGTCTGCGTTTCACCGCTAGTTCCAACTCCACTTCCTTCATTATTATAAAATAAAGCATTATTTATACTGATCCCACGAGAAACTAGACAAAATTTGGTACACTTAGGCAGAGACTCGCTTGCTCATGTAAGGCTACTCTGAGAGGTCGGCAGGTAAGCCATGGTTCGCGATTTAAATCACCCTCTACACCATTTAGGCCTCTGTATGCCCAACGCTGTACTAGCGGCCTGTTTGGCCCAAAGATCTTATCACGAGACCAAGTCGGGTCTCGCCGCTAATTTCACAATCCATAGCAACGCGACGGTCGGGTATATATACAGTAAGTAACTCTGTTCTGAAGCTTAAAATTGAGTTTCTTCGACAAATACCCAATCATTTGCATTCAAAATACTAAGTCTGCATCGACTCATCCGATCATATTCGTTTTACCTTATTTTTCATTTCTATTCTATTTTTATTCGATGTTTCCTTCCGCTGAATCGCGATAACATATCTTTAATTTTTTTCAAGATTTTAAAAATTGGGTCTTCGTTTTAAATCACTAAGTAGCTGCTCGGTCACTGTTTTGTCTCTCTACAAGGCAATAGATGGCGAAGTTGGCGCATGTTTACAAAAAAATTGTTCTTAGTAGTACTTTAGTGTATGTATTGGTGATATCTATAAACTCACCATTGAATAAATTTACTAAATATAAACGTGTGCAGCACATAATAAAAACATTTCATCGTAAACGATATTGGGGAGAGTTTCTGTTGTACAAAAATCCACACATTGATTATGCTGCCTCATAACCTAAAGGCTTCGAATATTATGTTTCAGACTTATGTATTTTCCATTTAAACTTTACTATAAGTTTAATTCAAGTCATTGAACATAAAATTATTGCAAGTATAGAGAAATGTGTAATTTTTTTTTGTGGGGCTTTAGGGCTCGTCAACAGCGAGGTCAAATGTGTAATTGGTTTTATGACTTAAAATATGTGGTAATTCCTATAGCATTTAAAAATACTATTTAATCTGACACAATTGCAGCGTCTTTAACGTCTCCTGTGATGTAGAGTTAAGACGAGAGCATAGATATCGGGAGGACGAGGATACGATCCCAGTGGGAATGAGCGGTTATTTTTATTCAGGTTTGTCTTCATAACATTATTCGGAATAATAAGTTACATATATTTTGAAAATAATAATTTTTGCGATCCTTACAAATTGTATACCAATGAATCACCGAAGTTTAACAACTAAATAATTCGAAATAAGGATCTTGAAAATTCTGAAAACAAGGAATTAAAGTTGAAAATCAAATGTTCTATTTTTATGAACTGGCATATCCTTAATGCGAAAACTATTTTGGGAAATAAAGATAAAATGCAAAGAAAAAAGTTTAAAATTTTTGTGGATAAACCAAGTAAAAATTGCTATGAAGAGATCTGAAGACTAACCTCATTTGAACTACGAATGAATGTGATTTAGATAAAATGTTTAAATTTTTGGGAAAGTGTTTTTTTTTATAAAACTGGATATTGAAGAAATAGAACCATTTGAAATAGACCAAGAACTGAAAAAAATCCGGTTTAAGGCAGCTGAAAAGAAAAAGTAAAATATAGAAACCCTTAATATTATACATGGAAATATATGGCCTATTAAATAAAATTGGAACATGTTTGCTTACAAAACCAAGAATACGTTTACAATTTAGATGTAATAATTCTAACTGAAATTAATGTGGAAAGCAGAGAAACAGATGATGAATATAAATTGCCTTGTTTTACAAGCGTAACGTTTCACAGAACTGGTGGAAGAGGGGGGTACAATTATTTATCAGGAGAATTTGAAAACAACGATCATTTGACTAGTTTTTTAAAGTGGAACATTTTATTACTATAATAATTTCAGACGGCTTTCAATTCTAAGCTCAATGGGGAGGATTTTTTAAAATGAAAAATATTTCATCAATTGGTTCATAAATTATTACGATAAAATAATTGTGCCAAAAAATCCAATCTACTAATTAAAACTTTTCTAAACCTCATCATGAACTGCAAATGTCTTTCTTTTTTATACTCTATCAAAGTCAGATTGAAGACGGTAGCAACTGTATGGTAATACGTGCATTGAAGCAGTATTCATTCAAATAATGCACAGAAAAGATGAAAAAAGTTGTGAAATCATTTCAAAACCTTAATCTTGCTCAAGGTATGCCACGCTCTAATTTCGTAAGCGGTGATGACGTAGGCAAATACATAGACAAGACTACGAAATTAGCGCGTGGCATACCTTGAGCAAGATTAAGGTTTTGAAATGATTAGACTTATACCTCTTAGAAGAGCTTGAACATTTTGATTTTATCTCCGTTTCGACGTACATTAACCTGCTTGAACAATACGATCCGTTTTCTTTTCTTAGTTGTTACCCTCTTGAATACTTCTTCAAGCTTCAATTTAATATTCCATGGGAAGACTCCGACATTTTTTTTCTTCTAAAAATTAATGAACGTAAATATTTGAATAATTTTACCTTTACTAGATTGTTTTTAATGAAATTTCATAGTAGACCGCCTAGCATGAAAATAAATATTGAGAAACTAGTTCGTAAACCGGGAACATAGATGACTAGAATAAGAGTTCGACTAACGAAATAGAAAACCAGATTATAACATGACTACATGAGATAATACAACACAAAATTGAGAGTTCAGTAGAGATGTCTAGTGAAAATCACTAAACAGATGTTTCCAGGAATGTTATTTTCCGAAGACGTAGAAAATAGGGCAAGCGATCTTTTTCCTAAAAGATGCAAGACAAAATCTCGCAGAACCTATCGCCTACCGCTCTATAATAATCTTACCAGTTTTCAGTAATATTCTGGAAAAACTGATGTCGGATAGATTGATTAGTTACGTAGAAGGAAATTGTATGTTGAACCCAAGTCAATTTGGAAGTAGTAAAAAGGTCACAATACAGAAGACGCAGTGGAATAAATAGAAACTATAAAGAAGAGAAGAAAGACACTGTGTAACAGTATTTTTAGATATAAATGGCGTCTTTGATAATGCCCAATGGGACTTAATTTTGAAAAGAGGAGAAAATAATGCGCGAGGTATGTTGTGTAACATTTTGCTCCTACTTAGAGGTTCGATCAATACTAATCGTTTATCGAGATTAGGAAGGAGCGGATAATACAGCCGTCCTTTACCAACCAGGGGATCTCACTTCTCTCATCTACTTTCGTCAACCAGGGGATCTCACTTCTTTCATCTACCCTCACTTCTGTTTCTCCTTCTCCGGTGGGAATTTTGCTTCCCTATTCAGCGGTGTCACTTAATCTGACATTCCGTACCTCACTGCACCTGCTTTCCATCCTGGAAGGATACGATCTTCATACCGTACTGAACGCAGTAAAACAATATCTCCCAAGTTTTTCAGCCTTGGTCCGTTTTTTCCCAAGGCACTTACTGCCTTGCAAGTCTCATACGTTTTGTTCTAAACAGACCCCCAATCTATAACGTCTTTCGCGTCGTGGAACTTGTGACGTATTCGTCTTCAGTAACACCGAAATTCGGCAATTTCTCTCTGACATTTCCGTCTATGCTCTTCTTCTTGAAGAGACATTGCTCATTTCCTCTTCGTCTTTCTCACTTCCGGGCTATCATATTTATCGTGATAATTGACCCTACACCACCCCCATTCTTAACCCTAGCTGTTGTACCTCATACTCGTCTTCCGACTTTTCTTTCTTCTCATGATTCCAAGGTCTTGGAATTCCACACTCCGCGGGGTCCAGTCATTCTGGCCTCTGCCAATCGGAGACCGAAGAAGGCACTCGACGTGCGCACCTTGACTCTCCGAAGCCTAGGTGATTGTATCTTCATCGCCGGAGGTAACAGTAAGAACATCGACTGGTGTTACAACGTCTGCAATATGGGAAATGGGATACTGGGCATCTACCTCGCACAACATCCCTCCCTCTGGACCGAGCCATCGTCGTCTTCTCTTCGTACCTCGATTTCCTTCAGGACTTTCAACATCCCCGAACATCGAGACGGGGTGGAGAGAGTACACCTCTTGGCTTCGCCGAAAGGTTAACTTACATCATCCACCTATTTCGCCTGACAACATCGACAAGGCCATCTCCTTTGTCATTAACCGCTTGACGACTTTCGACACGCTAGTACTTTCATACCTGTCTCTTCTTCTCAGTCGGACACTCCCCCACACATTCTTGCTCTGGTACGTAAACGTTGTTGTGCTCTACAACTATTCTCCTGCACCAGGGACCCTTCTGAAATGGCCCAGTTTCTCCACACTATACACACCACACTCCGCACGTACGTTATGTGACTGATTCCGTGACTTCCAGGCTCATCAATGGCAAGCCAATCTTGCCCGAGCGAATCTTTCGGTCCGACGACGCATTGAATATCCAGAGAACCCTCAGAAACCCTCCCATAGCCATCACCCCTCTCCGCACGCCAGGTTCATCCATTCTCACCTACAACCCGGCCAGGAAGATTGAAATCTTCGGAGATATCCTAGAAAACTGACTCACTCCCCCAGTCATAGTGTTCCTCACTCTTCCTTGACCACACATCCGCCTCCTTCCGAGCACGAATTGTAGTTGGCCAGGAGTCAACTAGGAGAAGCGGCACCTTCACGTTCACTCCTCTGTCAGTAGTGAGTACACTGACTATCCAATGCTCGTAGCTAACGCCGCGAAGAAGAGGATTGGACGCTATGATCGCATCCCGGACGAACAATATACTGCCCATAGTGGTACACAATGACACATATTGTTACATGAAGATTTTAACAGACATGACAGAAACACAGAAATGAAAGAAGTTGACTGAGCAGTGCCTCCTTACGTATCAACAAAAGTATAGAAGGCGTCAAAAAATCCAAAATCGAAATTCTCGCTAAAATACTACATGAAATTAAAATAGATATAGTAGCAATCCAAGAAACGTATGTTCTCCACACAATAGACTGCCTGTTCATTTCAGAATTTCAACTAGTCAAATACAAAACCCACGATAAATTTGGTCAGTCAACTTACGCTCAACCACACCTTGCAAATCAAACAGTGAACAGTTATGATGGATAAGATGAGTTTAGTGTAATTTTAAGGATAGTGAATGTTTACAAACCACAAATCAGCGACTGGAAAGACCCTGTCCTTCTGCAGCACTAGCATCCTGTAGTCTACGTAGGCGATTTCAACTAACACCATTGCGAATGGGGATTTCCGATTCAGGATGGAAATGGGGATGCCCTATTTAAGTGGACGCTTCTGACTAGTATGCATCTAGTTTACGATGCAAAGTTTTCACTCAGTAATGTGGAAAAGTGCAACAAATCCTGACCTGTGCTTCGCATCTACGGATGATCGTGGGAGATCACTTACAGCATCGCAGTAAGTTACTGGTAAATTTCCTCGTAGTCAACATCAACCTGTGATCATAGAAATGGGTAATTGTCGAAAGCAGTTGCCCGTTGGAACCTTCGTAAAGCCGAATAGCCGACATCTTCCAATACTGCGTTGAAGCACATGATACCAGCGAATGCTAAAACTTTCGGAAGGTTTGTGCGTCAATTATTATTCTGCTGATGCTAAATCAATTCCTAAGGGCTTCCGAGAGAAGTACATCTCATACTGGACCGAGGAATACAGTGCACTATGGCAGGAATATAAAGGATCTGGATGCTCTGAAACAGCTGACAAACTGTTGTTTTCCCTTGATGATTCAAAGAAAAATCGGTGGATAGACACATTGCCAGAAATGAACTTCCAGCATTCCATTCGTAAAAGCTGGTCTCTGCTTAGGAAACTCGGAGCGGTAAATCCTCTTCAAAAGAAGACTGCCATCATCCACCCAGATCACCTTCATAAATCATCTAATATACAGGTAAGCTCTCAGCAGAAGAAAGAGATAAATACTGGTATTAATTACAAAGAGATGGTAAGAAATTGTATTAAAACTTCTGAAATTATGTCTGAAGTAACAGACGAAGAAATAAATGCAGCTCTGAAATACACAAAATCTGGGAAATCTGGTACTGACGACATTTCACCTCAGTTTTAGTTGAATCTGGGACAGTAGGGCAGTTTCTCTTCACAGATGTCCTGAAGGAAAGAAAAATTCCTAAGGAATGGAAGTCACTTCCAATTTCTGTGACTTTTGTGTGTTTTCTTTTTTTCTTTTTCATTAACTTTAAAACTTTTTAATTTATAGAATACTAGTGTCGCTTTATTTTCAAGATTTCCTATATATAAAATAAATAAATAAATTTATTGTCAAAAAACAGTACAAACTGCGTATGACCACGTGGAGGACAATAAACTAATTTACTCTCCGGAAGCAAGCAAGGGACCATCCCATCAATTCCGATCAAGGGCCCTAAGACAGGCGGATTCAAAAAATATTGAAAATAAATACATACATATTGAAAATAAATACATATTGAAAATAAAATAAATATTCAGCATATTATTTTGTAGCGATTCCTCAGTCTCATAAATTTCGTAAATGTAAAAGTGTTACGTAAACGTAATTTCGTTGTAGGCAGAAGTTGGTGATTTTCATCTCTGGAGTTCGTTATCGTTCCTATGTATTGTATCTACTTTATCCATGTACGCTGCTAAACAATACTCAAGCGTCTTGAAATATTAAACAAGTTCAACAGACATAAATTATTTTACTGCGTCTATACCAAACTATCAAGCGAAATACCGCCAATGTGGTTGTGATATATACTAAATAAACTTTGCGTACATAATATTTAAGCAAAATCGTTGGAGGCGTTTTTGAAAAATATTCAAAACTGTACTTTGACATTCATGTGAAATCCTCTTTTTATTAAAGTAAAAAGAAAATTGAGAGCATGTGTCGCGACCGCTACTAAATTCTACCGTAAATATGAAACGTGAATAAAATTGGTCTTTTCCTTTGGCACAGACGTACAGGACCGGACAGATGTCTTGTCAAAAATAACTTTTTCGGGATCAGGGACATAAAACCGATATTTCTGGATAAGTCGTTTTCGACTCTTTTCGCGATATAGAATACTTTCTATATGTTAATAGGGTTCTAATGACCTAATTGCTGTTCACGAGTCCTAAAGCCCCACCAAAACAAATATATATGCTAAGTAAAAATGAGAATTTTAGCTGAATTGAAATGAGAATTTTAGCATCAATCCCCTTGCTCAGCTCTGTCCAACTTACCGCGAAACTTTTTTACCCCCGAGTTGTACTACGTTTTTCTTCAAACGTTGGGGTGCACAAATTTGTGTTATAAATTTATACTATCAATATTAGACTCGGCTTAATGGGTGATAAAAATAGAAAATTGTGTTCGGAATTACATTATGAAAACATTTTATTACACTACTTAATATTTAAAAAATAATGAAGTATTGTATTTAATTTTTCCAACTTGAAATAATATGAGTTTGTTGAGTATCAAAATATCGGGCAACAATTAAATAAATATGATCCATTAGTTTTATTCCAAATCCGAATTACGGGGCCAGCCCGATCAGTCAAAAATATATAGAAAACAACCCGCAGGCTAAGATATGAAGGAAAGCACTTTCTAGCTGATTTTAAGCAGAAATGTTATTCTATTATTCAGCCATGCTCCACTGCTACGAAGGGATGGAGTTACCTAATTGTAAAGATATTTTTGAAGCAAATGATCATCCTAACTAAAATACTACCTATATTTATCTTAATGTAGAATAAAATGCTAAATATTTTATCATCCTAACTAATTAAAATACAGTTTTGAAGTGTCCTTTCAAGTTCCCTTTTGCGAATTGTCGTCAACCGACATATATTTTAATATTCCAAGTATGAGGACAAATAATATTTTCCTACATAGTGAGTATTTTTATCAAGAATTCTTCTTATTAAAAAACCATTGTCATGCGTTTTGCCATTCCAAGAGTAGATGGTATTATTGTCCCGTATATTTTTGAAACTTGACTCTAGGGAGTGCTACTTTCTCTCCGCCTTATGAATCAGTTATTGTTTGTATATTGTTGATGATTTTCTGCTTGATGAAATGTAGTGTTTCATATCTTCGGTGTTTGTGTATAAACCTTTTCGAGTTATCAAATTATATCTATATACTTAATAGTCAACCCATGTTCATATTTTTAATAATCACATTTCAACTTTGTGATTGTATAGAAGTGCTATATAGTGTATGCGGAGTGATGTGATTTCATGTCATATCTCGTTTATTCTGGAAGATAAAAGACGTGATTACGAACGTCAGGAGTTCGTAGAAAAACTTGAGTATGCAAATGCATGAACTTGTGGACACGTGGATAGAAACTTACGGAAAGGATGGATCCCATTGAGAGGGTTAAATCAGTTTTGAAACTATTAGATGTACCTCAAACGCAGTGTAGTTTTTCTCAACACGTAAATGTAGACAAAGAATGCTCAAATGGTAATAATCCATTCTCATTCTCTGGCTTCATAAGTCGAATGTGTACATATGAATCTCAAAACTGGTCTTCCGCGCCTAAATCTGCCATTTGTCTCGCGAAGCATGGATTTATATCCATTCAAGGTAATAAAATACAATGCTCTGGATGCAATAAGATAGTTGACGTTAGTTATTTGTGGGGGAAAAAAGAAATCGAAAGTGTGTCTACTAAGTGTCATAAGAATACCTGTAAATGGAGTTTTTTATCGACATCTGAAGATTTCTTCCAACTGCCAGTGAATTCTAATTGTATTGAGAACTACCGACAAATGTGCAATGGTTTGATGAGCATGGGAGAGCAACTTCCAGTAATTAAGGCAAGTAATCTCAAACCCAATTTTCACATCCCGCAAGATTTTGTTAAGTCTGTATTGGAGTTGTTTGGTATCCCTTTTTGTGAAACATCAGTAAGCGCGATTGTTATGGGACTTTGTGGTTGGGAGAAACTCTCGAAGACAACTTTTCAATGTACTTTTTGCAAAAGAACTTGTGCCTCATGGAACTTCTTCAGCATTGAAGATAATGAGTGGCGAATTGAATCCAACTCCGTAAGTTATTGTGGAGGTAATTCGGAATCAAAGTCGGGAAATAATATTCACGAGCCTAGTTTTGGAACAAAAATCAATGCGGAGCAATCGTGCACGTTGAATAGAAATGGAGGTCACTCTTCATTCAACAAGGACCTAAGTGATAAGGAGAAAAAAGTAAATGCTAAATCTCGTATCATATCACAATATTCAAAACATGATGAACGATGTATTAATTTTGTTTGTAGCCCGCAGGTAACTTGTAAGCCACCATCAAGTACTTGCACTTGTCTCACGGAAGTCCCCAATGACCGTGGAAATAATGTTAATTGTAACGATATAGCCCCCGCTGTAAATATCATGACTACTACTAATACCGGTATAACAAGTATTCCAATTTCTATAAATAACTGCAACGCTTCTGCTGATGATGAGCCACCTGTTACGAGTGAGTTAGATGACAAGAGCGATTGCTGTTTCGAAGCGAATTTAAATCAAACACGAATTAATAAGTATGTGGAACCTTTCGAAGAATTCGAAAAATTGAGATTTGCTGGAAGAGACCTTGAACTTAATGCTTGTGAAGCCACAGAAGAAAAAATGGAAGTTCTGGACAATGAATCGTGTAATTTGAATTTATATTTTCCAACTTTTGACGATGCTCCCCAAAATTATTTGAATGCTTCTGAAATCGATACTCAGGGTGGTAATATTTATGTTGATAACTTACCAGAATTACAAGGCAATGGATTGGCAATCGATTATCCCCCAAGAGATCAAGATACAGAACCTTCTATTAGCTCAGTAGAAGGAGAATACTCAATGTATTGGGTAGATAATAAAGGAAGTCATGATAGTCAAGAGTATCACGACTCAGAATCTCCCTCAAAAGAATGTATTGAATTATGTTCAGATGAAACAAGTACTTGTAAAGATGATTCTGACTTATCAGATCAAAGCACAGCCTCTTATTTTTCACTGTCTGAATGTAAGTTGAATTATTCAAAATCCCAGTACGAAGGCAAATATTGCACATATTCTGCATTCTGGAATGCTGGGAAAGCAAAAGCAAAAGCATTACGTTTTGTACGATTGAGAGATATGAGTGACCAGGTGAGCTCACCTTTAGGAATGACTAACAATAGTAATGTATATGATGATGAGCACGACCTGATTTTTGTATCAGAAGCAGAATTGTCATATGAATGTAATGATAAATTAGTTACCTTTGACAGGAAAGACAAAGAAAAATGTAGATACCTTCCTGATCAAAAATATGTTATTCTGCTGGAAAGGAACAAAGGTGCCACCAAACTAAATGGTCAACAAATTACTCATTTTATAAGTAATATTCAGGCTGGTTTAGATGTGATTCATGAGGCAAGTGATATATACAATAAAGATCTAAATACAGGTGCTAAAGTTTTAAATGTATCTAATAAATGTTTATCAGACATAACAAAGTGTGATGATTTATCTGATTCTTATGATGCTGAGAAGTTTGAAGATTCCAACATTTGGTATAACAGCACATATGAATCAGTAAATAATTCGAACAAATTTATTGGCCAGAATTCAACCAAAGTAACTGATGGATATCAAAGAAATGATCATTTTAATAAGACCAGCTTAGAGGACATATTACCAATTGAAAGTGTTGAGAAACAAGAAATTTCAAATGATAAGTTTATTGAATTTAGAGAAAATAAATTAGTTGATAAGAACAAATCTAAGAAGTATGATACTGAATCTTGTAGTTCTCATTTTCAAAGAAATGATGAAATTAATCAGAGAAAAAAACTCTATGCCTTCAAAGAAAATAAAAGTGCATCTCATCAAAGGAACAGTTTAACGAAAGACAATGAACATAACAGGGAGTGTTCGTCTAGTCTTGGTTTTCATCCAGATTCTGAGACCTGTCCTGAAGTGTATGGTGTTGCTAATACCATATTAAAGTATTCTAAATTGGAAGATCCCCTAAATGATTCAATGATGAATGATGCATTTTTATTAGATCCTGGGAATGTAACAAAATTCTCGAATACTCCATCAAATAAGATTAAAAATAATACAGCACATAGTGTTCCTTCTGCTAGTAGGTACTCATTCATAATTCCAGAAGACTCTCATGTGATTAAAGAAATAAACAATATCTCCGAAGCAACAGAAGCAGAACCACTGTCGGTGACTGGGTATGTATTTAAATATCTTTTAAGTCATCATCATGAGTGGTCATAGAGGTGTACCAGTAAATTACTGAGATTACTTCTGCTGGATACGACAAGCAGGATAGTTAAGATCCCCAAAAGCATTAATAAACTACTACTCTTTCTCTTTGATGTTCAGAATCTTCACTATTCTTCCATAGGGATCTATAGTCCCTTTTGGCCAGCCATTTCTACCTTGCTGATGTGTCATTTATTCTTTGTTTTGGTTTGATGCTATGATGGTGAAAAAGTATTGTTTCATAATTCTTAAATCTTTAATTGATTCATGTTATGAAAATTTATGCTAAAAAGTTTGTTCTATTAATCGGTTATCTCTTTGCTAATTATAAATGATTAATTTAAAATTATAATTATTAATTTAAGGATTATTTAATGAATAATAATTAATTATTTGGGTTGTTGCATGTGAACTCATGAAAGACTGCACAATGCACCTTCATGTCTCAAAATATGATCATTGGTAATTCTATCAATTTCTACCAAAAATCTAAACTCATAGTTTTCTTGAATGTCCATGTTTTTAGTTATTAATACTCATCTGTTTGATAAAGAAAATGAGAGAAAGTATTATCAAAATTAAAGATTCCAATACAACATAAGTTATTTTGGGAATTTACAGTGCAGTCAATACAATAAATCATTACAATAATTTACTCCAATTCAAAATTATTTATCTGAGTTTAAGAAGGTATTGGCAGGTAGACTGGGACATCCTTTGTATAGTACAACTTGATTTGTTAATCAATTTCTCTTATAAGATATTGTATTGAAGTAATGTAGGTCCAAAATAAATTTTTGGTAAATATTCTGAAGGAAATTGGTTTTTCATCCAGTGAATTATACATAATGTGATTTATATTTACTTGAATGATTTGGAGTATACCTATTTTATAAATTACCTCATGATTTCCAGAAAAGTCAAGAGAAAACGTGAAGAAATCGATGACTCAGATGATAGTAATAAGTTCCTGAAGACTATGAAAATGGAGAGAGAGAAAATTTTCTTTCACCCTGTATTAGAACATCATTTTTGGTGTATGTGGAGACTAAACAAAAGCTATACGAATGAAATTAGTTTCCCCAAAAAAGGTTGGGAAGTATTTCTTGACATAATTTATCAAAAACTTCAAAAGGAAGAAACAGAAAGAAAATGGAATGAATTTTCACAAATACTTAATTGTATATCTACTATATGTAATTTATGAAAAACATTATCCTGTAATTTTTGAACTTCTAATTATATTCAGTTAGGTGTATTATCAGAAATATTGTACTAATTATTACCTTTCCTATATTCACTTGACAGATGAATTTACATTAGTTGCTATCTGTGACACAAAGGAAATAATTTTAAAAATTTTATAATGCCTCTTGATGTGGGATATATCATTTTAATACTATGTACTGAGGTATGAATCACTAAATTTTCTTTGCTAGAAGAAGAAATAAAGTGTTGTAATAAAGAGCGGACATAATTGAGACAACTGAGTAGGTTTTATTTGTAAAACATTTACAAAGTGACATGATATTTATGGTCAGGATAGTGAAAGGTCACAAATAGTTCTAAGTACATTAGAAAACAGAGAAAATTCTTCAAGATATGGGTATCATCAAGCTTTAACTAAGGAACTTAATTGTTAACAATAACAATTTCAATAATCTAATTAGTGAGTAATAAGTGATGTAATAAAAGAGAAGATAAACATTGAGGAAATATGAGACTAAATGAGTTCCAGTTTGTATAAGATGTTGTAAATGATGGATTATTGAGTCAGGATCAGTGTTCAACATGGCACCAATAATTACTCACCCTATTTTTCAAAAGAAAGGGAATTTGAATATTTAAACAGTAGGTCATATTTGTCCTACATTCAGTGAATACCCTACTGACTTGTTAAGGTCTTAGGCAGGTTTCTTAACAATTATATTCTTAGATTTTATTTCTAATGTTACTTTTACTAATGGATTGAAGATAAGATGAAAAAATGTCTTGTAAATTATCCTCAATTATCTATCCATGAACTGATGATGTTGACAGCATTTCCTCTCTTCACCACTTCGTGTCTCTGAATTTTTATATGCTCTTGATAGTCGAAACATGATAGAAGAGGTCTACACAAATCTTGTTTAAGAAGGGAAAATTTCATTAGGTACGTCAAAAAATATATTTCATTAGCATTAAAGAGGGTTGGCAAAACCTTGGGTTTATAAATATTTATGTATATGTTACTAGCAATGTTGGAAATAAATGCAATGTGTACAAATCCTTGGCATCATACATTTTACCTAGGTATCATAGACATTGCCCAACACAAGACAGACAAAGCTAGTAATACAAAATATTAGAGTTTAAAATAACACAAGCATTACTATTTCTTCAATTTCTCAGTATTTCTGCTAACAAACAAATTTGACTCCAAAATGTCCCTCAGTGAAAAAAGTATCGAATATCATAGCTAACTATTTTTATTCTTGTCTTAAGAGTGTGTTGAAATTTTCAATCCTCCTCTGCCTTAGGACCCCTGATCAGAATTGATGGAATGGTCCCTTACTCGCTTCTGGAGGGTAAATTAGTTTATTGTCCTCCATGTTTGTGACTGCTTTTTGACAATAAAAAAAAAATATTACAAAGAATTAGAAGAATAAGAGTTTCAAAATATTCTGATATTAATTGCTGTACTGCCTAATAGATGATTACTTCACAGTTTTTATCATGAAGAAAATGTGACTTTATAGTTTTCCATTATTTATCTTAAACAGTGTTTCTTTAGCTTTCTACTAGAGGAAGGAAAATTCACTTATTGACACAAGTATTATTGAATGACAAAACTGCAACTTGTTTCTTTTGCAAAAGAAACTTTCTGTTTTAATACTTGCACATACGTACTTAATATTTAAAATAATAATAAGGTACTGTAAGGTACATGGCAGATTGCCTGTATATTACAATCAGCCGTTCTGTTAGAATGTGAAAAAGAAAAGGAAAATAATAATAATAATTTATTGATCCATATAGATCATTACAATGATGTATGGTAAGTAATAATACTAACAATAGTTGCAATAACAATAAATTTTGTGTTTAAAGAACAAGAATTAATTTTAAGTTTATTTTAGTTGAATTATAAGTTAGCCTAAATATACACGTTATAGCTATTTTTGGAGCAAGACAAATTTTTTATGTTACAGAATATTAATAAGATATAATAATTAATAAGGTATGTTACATAATAATTATTTAGGCTAGTTTTAATAGATATCTATATCTATTCTAGATATCTATATCTATTACTAAAGCAGTCTTTTTTAACGTTGCCATTTTTCTTTTCCTGCATCATGAATTACCTTCTGCACCCTTTCTAATTATTTTCCTGCAGAAAATTATATTTGTATATTAGTTCTTGTGACAGAGAAATTCTTGGAGAATGTGTGAGAAATTCTTGTAAAGTATAGTAGCATTTGCGCTGTAAGAATTGTTTCAAGTTTTGTTTTGAATGGTCCTGTGTATTAATCGTTTGTCTTAGTGGTAACACATTATATAACTGTACACTGCATTATGAGTGCTTTTTGGGGGGTAATATGAATGTTATCTGTGGTTCATATATATCAGGCTTGTCTGGTGTTGTGAACATGAACAGTTGAATTAAATCCGCAGAGTGATTCTTTGTCTTGTATATCCCTTTTAACAAAGTTTCAAGTTTCATAAATGGACATTCATGGCAGTGCAAGTATTTTCAACTTTTCAAAATGTGGTCTTCATAAAGATAGCTTATTAGAGTTAGTAATTGTTTGTATAATTCTTGTCTGGAATTTAAAATTTGTTTTGTTTCTGGTGCTTGTCCCCAAAATATTATTCCATATTTTAGAATGGAATGGACATTTGCATTATATACTGTTCAAAGAGTGTCTGTCATGAAATTTGCTGTTATTTCCATTTCTTGTTATTTTATCTTGTATAGTTAATCCCAGAACTGTATTGTTTGTTTAAAGATTATGTTGTTTCCATTACATTCGATGTTAGGTATGTGCTGCTTAGTTGAATGTGGATTATGTAATGAAACTATAGAAGTTTTATCAATGTTATAATATTTTGGTGTAACCATTGGAGATGGGTAGTGTTTATAAAGTTTTCAGCAGTTTTTGCATGGAATAAAATGTTTGTCTCACCAGCAAAAAGTCAATTTTGTGGGTATTGATAATAGATGGGATGTCATTAATAGATAGAAGAAATAGTATGGGTCCCAAGTGGAATTCAGTGAGTGATATGGCATGGGCTGAGACTGGTGATGTTTTTTTTTATGCTGGTAGGATTCTTGTACTATTTGCTGTCTTTTGGATAAATATCATTTTAGCCAGTTGTAACCTGTTCCTCAGATTCCATAATTTTCTAGTTTTCGGAGAAGAATATCATGATTAATAGTTTCAAAGACTTTCATGAATCTAAGATCCAATTAGGATTTCTTTCTGCTCTAATGCAATCAAAATTTAATTGAAGTTAAATAGAGCAGTTTAAGTAGATCTTTATTCACTAAATCCACGTTGGGAGAATGTATTAATTTTATTATGTTAAGAAGTATTTTAATCTTTTATTAAATTGTTTTTCTAGGATTTATTAGAAACCTGTTGAGAGTGATATAGACCTACAGTTTGTTACATTAGGCTTGTCTCCCAGTTTTTGAAGTGATTTAATTATAGTAATTTTGAAAATGTTGGAAATGGTCAAAGAGTTGTTTAGAGACATTCAAGTATTACATAGCATCAAAGGAGTGGGGGAGAGGTCTGCAAAATCTTACACTTGCTTATGGGAGGGGGG
>NNCF01129072.1:92628-103768 GCA_002313205.1 Laupala kohalensis
GAGAAGATTTTAAATTCCAAACTTTAGTATATAAAGAATAGAAAGAGAATTCTTATTTATTGTTATTGTATAATGATCTTTTCTACCTGTAATAGTTCTAAAGGATTAGGGTATTTCTCTTGCAGATGCTTTTATCAATGGTACAAAAGAAAACAATATGGTAATAAATGACAACAAAGAGTTTATGTCTCTAAACTGTGGCTATTGTCAAAATATAGTTATTCTAAGAAACCCTTTCTTTTTTCATCAATACTTATCTATTTGTTATGTAAGATTACTGAATTTAACATGTTTGTTATAAAATAAAATAATTTATAACAGTATTACATATATTCATATTTAGTTATTTTATACTACCCCCGTATTCTATAATGATAAGTATGGATTTTCTTGAATATTATTAAATAATATATAACTTTTATTATTATATATCAATAATAATATAAAAAATTATATCATCATAATTTATGAATTACATCTATCATAATAATAATATTAAAAAAATTATAATGCATTTATGAATTACATCTATCACAATAGAAAAATAAAAAATTAACAAAAATTTTATTAACATTTGAGGGGGGTATTGAAAAAAATTATGTACTATTCTTAGGGGGTAGCAAAATTCTTACATGTGCTTATAGGGAGGGGGGTGAAAAATGGGCCAGTTTTATGTTTACATAATACTTGAATGTCCCCTCATATATGTGAGATTGCTATATTTTTAATAACTGATATGTCAATTCCAGTGGCAGTTTTGTTTCCATACTACTAATTATTTGAACGATTCCTTTCTCAGTGGTTTCCCTGATATGCATTATTGATGCTACATCAATATCATTTGGTGGTGGTAGTTTGCAGTGGGCTTCTGTTATGTTTAGTTTGTAGTTTAACAAATACAGTGGCTTGCAGAGTTGCCACGACTATAGGGTCATTATAGAATCAAAAAAGTTTTAATAGGTTTTTTCCAGACTGTCTCCGAATTTTATAAAATTTAATGTGATTATAACCTTTGTAGAGATTTAAAAAATTTCAAATTATATTCATGGTGGCGAGCGACCGGGAAAAGTCACGGAATTGTATGTTTCTGGTGAAGTCAGGGAATTTGCTCACTGCCCTGGAAAAAATTTAAACGCCGTAACGATAGTTGAATTAAAAAATACAGCTCAAAACCTTTTCTTAGAATAGATTTAAGGTGACTTACTCAACCCAATAACCCTTCCGTGAGTTTTTTCATGGAATGTCGGAAGCGCTGCCTGACTAATGGTGAAAGTAAACTAACTTCTTGTTTAGCGCCGTTGCAACGAAGCGTCCGCGAAACGGTTCCAAGTGGAGCTAGTTTGAGGTTGGAGCAGTAATTGTTTCGTTGCAACATTCCACAATTTGAACGAAACAGTTACCGCTCAGTTTTAAAGAATCAGCTTCAGAGGTTTGAACTATCCTGAGGGGTTGCTATTTCACTTCGGTCTTCGGGAAGGTGGTGAACACAAAAACGTCTTACTAGTTTCGTCCTTTATTGCACACTAACTTTATAGCACTGGTGCCAATCACACCAACTCTAAGCAGGGTTACCACAATACCCCCCGCACAGAAAACAAATCAGAAAGGTGAGAGAATACAAACGAAAACAAACCAGCACACAATAACATTGTCACGGGCTGAACGATTACATAACAATCCTGAAAACGCACTGGTTTTACAATTTTTTTCGCGACCGTAACTGCCGAACATCACGAACTATGGGCGATGTGTGTGTGGGCGGATTTTCAGGATGGGAACCACTACCATGGGGTGAGGACTCTGACTCAATTTCAAGGGGAACCGGATTGACAACCGGGACATTAGTAATGTGGGTGATCCTCGCATGAGGGATGACTGGCGGAAGACACATCTGAGTGGCTCTGCATTGCTTTTTTGATGGAATTTTTGGCAGTTTGCACTGCCCTTTCTGCCAGTTCATTCCCTTCCGCATGGTAGGTGACACTCTTATTTGCCACAATCACATACTTGATACAAAAGTCTAAAAATTCCACCGATGTCTGTGACAATTTCAACAGGCAACCCCCATGTGGCAAAACAAGCTAACAGTTTTTCAATTACCGTAGAAGCCTTGGTATCAACCATTTTTCACACTTCCATTTGCTAAAACTATCAACACAAATCAGAAAGGTGGCTTTTTCCTCAAAAAATCAAGGTGAATCCGCTCCCAAGGCGATTCAGTCTTGGGCAAGGCTATTTTTTTACTAGACACACGCTTAAGATTGGCACGCATTTCACAGGTTTGGGCAAAAATTTCAAAACAATATGGTAATAAATGAGCTGACACATTAGGCCACCAAACGCAAGACCTAGCTCTTAATTTCATCCTTGTGATTCCCGTATGACCTCCATGCAGCACCAGTAATACTTTGGTTCTCAGAACTTGGGGACAACAGCCTTATCTCCTAACATAACTTTCATTTGATAGGGTATAACGAACATCAAAATATCAATTTAAGTCTACACCCGGAGACCTATCTGGCTAACCCCTCTCTATATACTCCTGAACCTTACACAATTGTGGATCTTTGGTCGTTTCCAAACGCACAGTTTCAGCACTGATGGGTAACTCAGGTAAGTCACGTACATTTATCTATCGCATATTCCTTAATGGGTAGTCTTGATAGGGCATTAGCTGCTTCCTTGAGCTCTGATTTCCTATACTCTACTCTGAAGTCAAAGTTGCTAAGCATGGCCGCCCACCTTTAAATTGTAAGTGCTGCTACCTTGGGCAGGGGTTTGTCTGGTGAGAACATAGACTTGAGCGGAATGTCAGTGACAAGCACAAAACCTCTCCCGGCCAGGTATTTATCAAACTTATTCAGTGCAACTATTACACGCGAGACCTCTCAGTCTGAGAATATTTTTGCTGGGTGGCAGTCAACATACGAGAAGCAAAGGCTACTGGATGCTCTGGTAATTCACACTCATAGCTAATGCAACCGCAACCCCAACAAGAGAGGTATCTATGATAACTAAAGGCAACGCTTTAGTTATTTGGGTTGTACAATTTTAGAACAGGTTGCTGCGCAATAATTGTTTTACCTAATTCAAAAGCTTTGGTACATTCCTCATCCAAACACCAAGGTACATCTTTACTTAATAAATGACACAAGGGTTAAAAATTGTACTAGCATTTGGAATGAGTCTATTATAGAAATTGGTCATTTCTAAAATGATCGCAACTCTGGCACATTGCGAGGTACAGCACATTCTACCAGGGCTTGTACTCTTTTGGGAGAAGGCTTGATACAATGTTCATCTAACACATATCCAAGAAATTCCACTTACAATTTCATTTTCTCTTCTTTAATCCAAATCTTACATTGATTCAACTTGTTCAATACTGGTACACATTTGACCTGCAGGTTTTTTATCTCTTCCTCCCACTATAATATCCACATATGCTCTCCCTTGCTTACAATCTTGTAAGATTTGGTCCATAATAGATTGAAAAATACCACTCGCGCTTGTCAGTCCATAGGGAAGCCTTGTCGGTTTTAACAATCCTATGCATGTGTTTAACACTAGACAATCCTGAGAGGGTTCATCAAGACGGACTGGCTTGTAAGCGTCAGCAAAATCAATCACAGCCGTTGAAGTGAGTCGGTTCACGTCCTGACGGTGGGATACAAAGAAAGCTGTCAAGTATTTTTCTTTTATCCTATATTTCTAGTTTTCACATTTATTGCTTTTCTGTATTGGCCTCTGTGTGCTGAACGTTCACCCATGTGTTTCCCGTGCACGGCGACCCGTGTCGAAGGCAATGGGAATCCTGGTGAGTTGAGGAACTGCTGCGTGCATTCTTAAGAAATTGTTGATCTCACCAGCTTTTTGTAAAGATAGCGACAGGCCCACAAAGCCTCGCTTCCTTTTAATGCAAGAAGGCAAAACGTTTAAATCCGTAAGTGCTTGTCGCCTTGATAAGACGATCGATGAAGGAATTGGTAAGCTAGTCTGTCGTGCGCCAGCGAAATGGGGATATTCTGTTGGTAGCCCGTACAGACAAACAGACCATGTAGGCATTAAATGAAATTTTAGGTCTTCAAATAAAAACTTCCACCCCAGCCTGTAAATACATGTTTGGCAAACACGGGGCCCCGAGGTAAGTCTGGCATTACTTCCACTTGTGCGAGGATCCTTCCTTTCTCTTTCCTGGCCTTCCTTGGTCACCTCTTGTTCTTTTCGATCTCGACGCTATTAGGGCTAGGGTATCTTTCATTTTCTGTCCTACCCCTCATTTTTTGTCAACAATGTTTTGAGATGTGTTTTGGTATGTTGTAATTCAGGAGGGTTTTTAGTGGGTATGGTTGAGTCATTCGACGAGTCCCACACGCGAGGAGAGTCATGTTGGTTCTCCCTAGTGCGTAACTGCATTTTCCCTACCTGTACAAGTTTTTAGGGCTCCAATGACCTTTGATGTCGAAGAGCCGTAAAGCCCCACAAAAAATGTAAAAAGGAGTCGTCAACCACGACGACTTTGCACATGAGTCTGACGAAGATCTCAAGGTCTTTGAGCCTGAAGGTGTGGTAAATGTCCATAGGATTAAGAGGAAGGTTCAGGGAACGTTAGTCCACACTAATCCTCATTTTCGATCGTCCCTCTCTTCGAGAGATTATATCTTGTAGTTTTATTACCTTGCGTGTTCGTCAGCATGTGCCGAACCCTCTGCGGTGCTTTAAGTGTTACAAGTTCGGTCATTCTTTTGATCGATGCAAGTCGTCTTGTGATGTTTGCGTCACTTGCGGTCAGCCAGCACACGAGACGTTACCTTGTTCGATGCCCCCGTGCTGTGTGAATTGTAAGGAGAGTCACCCTTCCAATTCAAACGCATGCGCGAAATATCTAATGGAGAAAGAGATTCCAAGGATCTAAGTTACGGATAGGATCTCTTTCCCTGAGGTTAGGCGTCGCTACCTGATAAAACATCTCGTCAGCATGCTTAAAACGTTTGCGTCAGCGAGGAAGTCTTCCAAACGACCTTCTGCCTCTGGGTGTCAGGTGGATTTCGAAGAAGTGCACAAACCAGCGAAGTGCGACTCTGGAAACCAGACATGTTTAGACGATCCTTCCAACTTCAAAGAACTGGGGTGTAAAATAATTACACCAACCAAATATAAAATTACTAAGCCAAAATTAACACGTGTCTCCCTTTACATCTGTTTCAACATGTACTACCACCAAGCAACCGAAGTCTGCCGATCCACGTTCCCCCCGACGTTCTTCTCGGGGTGGTTCTCGGCAGAGACCTAACACAAAGATGTCCCGTAAACCCGACTTTTTAAAGTCAGCTTCAAATGTTGGCTCACCTTCCAATAGTCGCCAACGCTCTAGGAGCAAAAATAGTGGACTTGTTATGTTCGCGAGTGATCACGGCGACTCTCCCGAGAAGGGGGATCTGACTTCATAGTCGCCAACAAAAACAAATCAAAACATCGAAGAAAGAACAGATAAACTCCAGATCATGGCTCTTCTTTCCTGGAATCTGAATGGCATTCATGTTCGTTCAGATGACCTTAAACTCTTATTGTCTCGTCGTTTTCCTCTGATAGTATGCCTTCAGGAAACACACCTCTTACCAAAACACTCTTTTCTCTCTCGTGGTTATATCTGTTATAGGGCGGACTTAGAAGACGGCCTACGGGCACACTGTGGAGTTGCTGTGCTTGTAGACGCCTCGGTCTATGCCAAAGAAGTCTATATCAAGAGTCTTTCAGACAGTATGTGTGAGGGTGAGCCTACCATCCCTTACATTTACGATATGTAATATTTATATTCCCTTGGGCAGTCGTTTGCGAAAAGAGATCTTGCTGGCCTGATGGAACAGTTGCCTTCCCCATTTCTTATCGTCGGGGATTTCAATGCCCATAATCCAGTGTGGGATTCTCCACACAACTACCCAAAGGGTGATATCATTGAAAAACTGTTAGATAGCCGAGTTATAGTGCTCCTTAACATGGGCCACTCCACCCACTTCTGTACAGCTTTCCAAACTTTCTCGGTGCTGGATTTAGCCATCTGCATTTCTCACGATCCCCAATCTTAGAGTGGACCGTTCTTGACGATCTGTATGGGAGTGATCACTACCCGATTCTTATACATTTCGACGTCTTTTGCCCCTAGGTTTCATGCCCCTCTCAGTGGATATTGATAAAAAGCAGTCTGGGATGTGTTTAAACGCAACATCAATCTCTGCGATGAGCCTTTAGCCGATGTGGATGCTATGGCACCCCCATTTCACCAACGCAGTTCTAAAAGCCGCCGATGTTACCATCCCTAAATCATCATGTAATCTAATGCATTGTCCTGTTCCATGGTGGAATTCGGATTGCGCAAAGGCGGTCAGCGCTAGAAAAAAAGCTTTAGCGCGGCATAACAAGTATCGCACTTTTGAAAATATCATTTAGGTTAAAAGGTTCAGAGCCAGAGCAAAAAGAACTCTTCGAGAAAGTAAGTCGTCCTCCTGGAAGGCTTACATTTCATCTCTCACAAGTCGTACTCCATCATAAATCGTATGACAAAGTTCGTAAGATTTGAGGTACATGGTCCTCGTATTCCGTCCCTGGTCTCAATGTAAATGGACAACTTGAAACCTCTCCTGAAGTCATCGTTGAGGAACTTCGCACTACGAAAGAGTTTATAACTCCTCCGGTTTGTCTCTATCGTTTCTTCAACAGAAAATTCGCGCGGAAAAGTGTTGTTTGGATTCCTCCGGTTGCAGGGACGAGGAATATAACATTTCTTTCTCTATGACGGAGCTGACCTCTGCCCTTGCGTCTTTGAAAGATACAGCCCCTGATCTGATCAAATACATAACGCGATGCTAAAACATCTTCCAGAGATAGGCATGGAATTCCTTCTGAAGTTATTTAACTATTTGGAATGAGCATACCTTCTCTGCTCATTGGCGTATGGCAATTTTTATTCCACTTCCGAAGGAGAGAAAAGATCATTCTAATCCGCCGCACTTTTGACCGATTTCTCTGACAAGCTGCGCTTTCAAATTGTTAGAAAGAATGGTCAATCGTCGCCTTAAATAATGAAATAAATAATCAATCAAACGATTTAAATAATGAAATAAATAAAAGGAAAGTCAATTGGTGACTACCACATCAGGGATGTGTAATTGTTTAAATAATTCTTAGTTTAGTCAGTTAAAATGAAATTTTTATCTTTCCTTAAAAAAGTGGGGGGGTGCCCTCCACGCCCCCCCCCCCCTAATCGTCGGCACTGTTTGCGAGGGCTATTGGAGCGTGGTACTGTGATCGGTGACTCCAATCCTACCCCTTATTTCCTTCTTTTAGCAAATTATATTTCACTGACCACAAATGTCATGATTGCATCATAACTTGACGTTCTGGAAGAACGTTATAAGTGTATTATTGTACTCAGTGTAGCGAATGACTAGAAATGAGATGGTAGTAATAAGATGGACCGAAAACGTGGCATTGTCATGTGTCTGCTACGCGGGGTGAAGCTCGCGGAAATCCAACGATTCCACCTACAACCACAGATTTGTTCTCGAACTGCTTCAACGTTGTTTCAATGATGGTAGGACTAAAGGCTACTTAAATTAGTCTTTAGTCAGTATAATACCAAGATTTGTTTCGTTTATATTTCTGATAAGAGTGCTAATTTTTTAATAATTACCCTTTACTATTGAAGAATGGTTTATGAATTATTGATAGTTTCCTTTTATGAAATTACTTTATTTTTATAAGATTTCACCTGCTAGAATGTTTGTTTCTCAAATTGTTAAATAAATTTTGCGTGCATGTTCATGTTGTGTGATAAAAGTCAAGGAAAATTAACCCATTGGTCAGGGAATTTTGAGATCAAGAATCACTAGCCATTCTGAATGTTGTGAAATAATATTAACATAAATTCAACACATTTGGAATTGATGGCTAAGTAAATTTTATACAAAACACCCCTAAATGTCTCTACACAAAACTTTTGCATTGTTTGGTAGCTCTTCTAATTCAGATAGGATATAAGAGGTGTCATTTTACAGCTTATCTCATAATAGTTTATATGATGTACAACCTACAAGGCTTAGATCAAGAAGATAATACATTAAAAATAAAAATGTTGATTTTCTCTAAGACATATTTTTAACTATTTTGAAAATGGATTGTTAGTCCATTTATATTTGTTTAATTATTTTATTTCATGTCTTTATGGTGAAGTTTAGGCCCTGTAGTTTGCTCTTCCATCTATTTATTATTTTGGTGAGGAAATTGGAAAGGAGTGATGTTGGCTCATTTATGAGATAGATGTTAATACTTTTAAATCATTGGACAAAATATAAAAATGATGTGATAATGAGGAAGATGTTTTCATGAAAGTTTGAATAATAGATGAACTTGTTTCCCTTTCCAGCACATAAAGTGATGTGTATAGTGAAGAGACCCAGGCTAGGTGCACAGTAGCCCTGTTCAATTGTGCACATGCATGAACTATGATTCCCACCTCACAACCATCACAGTTCATACAGTGATAGCGCGGAGAGTGGGAAAGGATTGTACTCTCCACAGCCATCAAAGAATTTCTTAACTCGCCTCGTATCCTTTTTCTTCCTCAAATTTATCAATCATCTTATCTGTTTTTAGTCTCTCAAATTTCTCAAGCTTCTTGTATACCAAACATTTGGAGAATCCAGTTTTTCCTGCTATGTTGAATATGCAATCATACTTAAATTGTATTCCAGGTCCTTGAATGGAGTATTTACAAGTCTTACAAAAAAGATACTTACAATCACATAGTGTACAAGATTAAAACTAAAAATTTAAGGTGGTAACAGCACTCCATGTTAGTCAAATTACTGAGATGTATAATTGTTTTCTTTATTTTTATTCAAATTGTTATAAAACACAACAATGAATAATAATGATGAGAAAACATGATTTAATCTCTATCTAACAGTTAATACTATGAACAAATATTCAAGAACTCACTTGACTCATTTCAAATACACAAGAGCATATAAAAACATGGTTGAGGAGCACAAAGGTTTCCTGATTTATGCATCTCATCTCAGTAAAAGTGAAATATCTTTCTTAGATGTCCGGTGACCTATATATAAAAGTAATGTAAAAAATACTGCGGAAAATTTACTGCAAATTAAAGTAAACTTCTACAACTTTCATGATTTATATGTTGGTCTTTGTTGTAAATAAGTGTTTTCTCCATAAGATGCAATGTATTTTGTCATCAATTATAATTGCAATTATTTCATTCAAATGGTTGGTGACATATGTTTTTCAAATCGCAATATGTACATATTTCTCTATTTATTTATGCTGATTTAGATATTTTAGTGATTTAATTCTGCCTATGCTAGTACTACCTTAAACGTTCACTTGTCATTGTTGAGGCACTAGATCAATCGACAGAAGTTGATGATGGAAGCAACAGCTTCCAATACTAGTCATGGTGAATTAATGTGAGTGAAATGTCACTCAATTAATATTTTATTTTAATCAACATTCAATCAATTTATTTAATCAATAGTTTGAAAATGATTTCAAGATATAGCTTCCTTTCATAGAAGATGCCTTTCAGTATCTGAACAAGTTCAGGAAGGACTATTACTTTTCCTAAAATTGTCAATCTCATAATTCCATGTGTTTTGAATGAATTTATATATATCTTTTTTTGTTGGTGAACTATTGTTTCACATGTTGTGTAACCCCTTTCACTTTAGTGTGAATTAAATAAGGAAGAAACTTGGTTGTAAAAAGAATAATTTGATTGTTTGTGTGCAATTTGATATGATAAATTTCCAGCCCTTGTTGGCAAAGAAATATTTATTCATTTTCATCTATTATATATTATTATATATTTTCTGATGGCCGGGTATATATACAGAAAGTAACTCGGTCCTGAAGCTTAAAATCGACTTTTTTTCAACAAATACGCAATCATTTGCATTCAAACGCTCGGGAAATGTTAAGTCTTCGAGACATCCGATTATATTCGTTTCACCTTGTTAGGTTCATGTTGACCTCACATAGGAGCTCGGCATGTTTAGAGCTAGGAGTGAGACGTAAAATTAACGTAGGGTAGAGTCCATGGTTTTTGTGTATTCTGCGATGGCAAATCGTATTTCCCGTGATATGATGTACCCTACAGACAACATGAGGTGCGCGACGAAAATAGAGGTGAGTGTTGGGAAGACTGTGACAAAAAATTATCCAAAATGTCCGCCAAGAAAGGATTTTACAAAAATTCATCCCTAAGGGTGTGAAATGGCAAATAGATGTTTTCTATAAACTTTTTTAAAATTACACCAGTGAAAATAAGGAATTGAGAGTATACACCAATTCTAATGTAACTTCCAACATTAATGGATAACATTCTCAGTGGATACCAATGAGGATATGATAATAATATTTGATATATAAAATTTTTGGGTAGAAATTGTACAGATTAATAAATTGTAATACTGTGAATTCATATCTACGCAAAATACTTGTGAAATTGTAAGTTTCATCACACAGGAATTCGTTTGCATGGTTGCTTTTTTTCCTCTTTTTCTTGGGGTTTTAGGGCTCATCAAGGTCATTCTCTAATGTGGTTAAAATTACTTTTTTACAATTGCAAGTTTAAGCAATTGCTTTAACTTTTTTCATGGCTAAAGCAATTGCCTGTGCATTTGTCTGTGCAATTTATAAAAATCCATTGTGACCTTAGTTTAAGCAATTCAACAAAAATTGTAACTTTAAAATTATGGACATTCTCTTATCGAATAAATATTATTGCATGTATCATATGAAAAGCGCCAGTGATATTCAGTTGCGACAGATTCATCATGCGAAGGTCATGAGAAAGTTCATTAACGCAATCCACACGTGCAAGCAATGCTTCAAGGCGAGCGGAAATTGTCCATAATGCAGAAATTACACATCTCTGGCTTGCTTTTTCCACATACATATTCGACATACAAATAATATTTTTTCACAAATTCGACTTTTGAAAGGATTAAAGAGGCTAAAATTTTCGTGTACTTTCACATGGAAACCTGTGAAGTGAAGAAAAATATCAACAAGTTAGGAATGTTAAAAATATTCATTAAATATTTTTTAGTTTCAAGCTGGG
>NNCF01129072.1:103788-120716 GCA_002313205.1 Laupala kohalensis
GGGGGGGACTATCACACCCTTCGACCCGCTTCTCGATATATGGGCACTTGGCTTTTGTCATATTTAACAATGTAATATAAATCATATGCGAGCATATTGTTAAAGTTTGTTTGAAAGTATGTAAAATATATTTTTTGGTTCTATAATATAATAAGGAAAATTATTTTCCTCATATTGCAGGACTAATAGGATTTCATTCTGGTGATTTGAAGATTTTATTGGTCTTAAAAGTAGAATGTCTTCAGCCGTGATTGGAAAGCCACAAACATTGTTGTAACTTTCCGGTATCAGTTTATTCTGTGACTATCTTGGTCACAACAATGTACTAAAATTTCAAATAAATAGAAACAAAAGCGAATGAACCTGACTCGAGATTGAAAACGTTTGGTTCTTAGATACATAAGTCTTGTCAAAATCTTGGAATCCGGAATTAATTGGTGAGTATAAAAGTATATTTTAAGTCTACTCTCTTCCTGCACGTGAAAATTATATCTTCTTCATCAGATTACAAAATTTTTCTTTCAATATGACTTAATTTATTACTACATGAGTAAGGTATACTTATTCATGTTGATACGAAGTATTGTTTTCTTATTTTCAACGAAATCACATTCAACGTTTGTTATTGTTTTTGATGTCTCATATAACAATATTACGTTTTCCTAGGTTATGTTGCTTATTGATTCTCGAATTAGAATTCTTTTAAATTTTCTTGTGAACATATTTTCTTTGTTACACAAACCATGATTCGTGGTTTGTAAGAGTGCAGATTTTAAATCCACATTTGATTTTGAAAATATTATTTGGTATTCACGTAAGAAATGCTTTTAAGGAAGCTATTCTTTTGTTTAGATTACGTTCTTGTTCTTCTCTAAATAAATAAATAACGTGTTACCTAAAAATCAGTTGAAAACTGCATAAGACTACTAGAAAGAACCTTTTTTTTCTTGTCTTACGTTTTAATGTTTGGTATTAGGTGATTGATATAATCCTAATCGCTAGTGCTAGCAAGTATAGAGAAAGAAGTGTGAAGCTATAAGCTAGAAAAGTGAAATACATTCTTTATGGGCGATTTATCACATGCATTGCATGAAGATACGGAATTTACGAGATGTGCTTTGATGGTAATGCCCAAATGTCAATTTTTTAAAGAAAACTTTGAAATTTGAGGAATTGAATACTAGTAAAATATTAAATAAAATACAGATCGGATTTTTGCAATTTGACCTAATCAATTACACCATTGAGTAAAGGCTGATTTTTTTGAAAATCTAGACTAAAATTCTTCAGACACGAAACTTGGCAGAAAGTTAGGTTTTGAGGTCACTTTAATGGAGAAAGAAAATCGGACAATTCAGTGAATCGGTGGGCCCCCTGAGGAGTCAAAAAGGGGCCGCAGAACGGTTTTTCGTAAATATCTGAAAAATTGCGCAAGATATCAAAATCAGGTAAAAGCAAAAGTTATAACTGACAAAATTGCAACAAATTTTGTCATTAGTAATGTTTTCGTCAAACGCACAGAAACCGAGAAAGTTGAGACCTTTTTTGCAATTTTCCATTTAAGACATTTTTGCAAAAATACGAGAAAATAACATTTTTTAAAATTTAGACTAATTTTTGTGCAGTAAAAAGCACTTAATATGGGTATGTAAGTGTTTGTACATGCAATACCATGTCTTTGGGTGTAAATTTTTGCATATATGTATGTATGCACATACATAACGAAAAAAACCGTCCGTTTTAGAAGCGGTTTTAGCTGAATACATGTATATGTTACACACAAAACCCGAATTCGACCATCAGACAGAAAAAACGACCAAAACTAGTTTTGGCAGATGCGTTTTTGCCATAACTAGTTTTGAGCGTTTTCAAAGTGCTCAATATTAGTTCTGGCAAAAGAGAATTGTCCAAACCTAGTTTTGTCCTCTCAACAATAATGAAACTTCTTAAACCTGATATTCCAATTCTTTTTCTTTTTTAGTACGGATCAAATGTTATTTTCATATAAGATGCACAAGGGAAAATGGCAATTACGCACTTTTGTGCCTTTTAATGGTCGGATTGGTATAAAGGTATTCATTCCGTGCATTACAAACTTTTGTTTAACTTGCTTCGTTCGATGTATGTGTGTGTCTACCCTAAGAGAGTGAATCGTAATTTTATTTTTCGGACACGTCCAAGTTTCCAACCGAGCTTTAATTTTATAGATATTCGTAGTTTTCATGACAATTGATGATTATTGTACAATTTTACGAAACTCTATCGATAAGCGAGTTGAAATGGGGTATGTATGTGAGCATCAATAACACCAGAATGATAGGGGCAATTTGAACCAAACTTGGTACATAGATGACTATCTGACAACAAGCACTGTGGGGATAATAATACAACCCTGACTATTCCAGGGACAGGGTGCGAAGGGGATGGCATGTAAAAATAATTGAAAAAAATATTTGATTGAAAACTATAGTTTTCGGTACCGTAGAGGACAACTCTAATAAGTTCACCATTGATCCACAGGGGAGGTAATATGCTACTACCCAAATGGAAGGAGATGGAAATACGGTGGCAAGTTAAAATAATAATAAACGACTGATATTGATGTGGAATACATAATTTTTAGTACCGCTAAATTGAAGAGTGGCACTCTCAATGCATCTTACGTCCACGGTCAGTCTCCACGAGGGATAAACACCCATTGGGTAGGGGGCGAAAAAGGGATAAAATGTAACAATCATCGACAATTAACCTCAGTGACGATGGACTCGAATACAGTTCATTTAACATTATTTTTAAGTCCCGTTCTCACCTTCAGCTCCAAGGGTATCGTACCTCCATGTTATTTAAAAAGCATTGGCTGATCAATTATTCACCTCAGCAACCCTGAAAACTATTTGTTTGATGCAAATCGTCCTTTTCAATTATTTTTTCGTTTCATGTCGTATTCACTTCCTTTAGGGGATACCTGTCATTTCCGTAGTGACTGAATTAAGACTTGAACGATATCAGGAGTGACACCTTTCATCTCAGCGACGCCAAAAACTGTGAATTTGTCATTTTCGCTAACATTTCCTTGCCTGGGATTGATGAAATGAACGGGGAATGATCGTGGACTTATGAGGATTCGGGGATGTTACTGTTCATTTCAGTGACCCCGAAAATAATGTATTCAACACCAATATCGGTCTTTTCGCTTATTCTTAAATTTCATCCTATTTCCACCCCATCCCCAAGGGATTCTAGGAATATCTTTCTACCCACTGACGTAGAATTTTGACTTACACTATATTAAAATATCATTATTAATCTCAGCGATGTCGAAAATTGAGAAATGGTCACTTCTATGTCATTTTCTATAAATTTAAAATAGCATCCCCGTCCGTAGGGATATATAATGATTGATCGTGCACTTGAGTTTCATCGGGAATGTTAGCGTCCCCGATAACTATGGTTCCAACACTAATAGCGGTCATTTCCGATTACTTTTATATTTTCTCCTTCTCATCCCCTAGACGAAGGGCGTGATTGTAGATTTAATGGTCATGAGAATTGTTACTCTTCACTTCAGCATACTCAAAAATGTAATCATTACCAATATTGGTTGTTTCCGATTATTATTAAATATAAACCCCTTCCCACTCCTACTTAGGGGTGCAAGTAATGCGTTACCAACATTGTTTGTTGCAGATAGTCATCGCTGTACGAAATTTCGTTGAAATTGCTTCAAACAGTCGGGAGTTATATATTCAATGTTATGTATGTAGATAGATAAAAATTGTGAAAGAAGACTTATAATATTGTGTTTTATTAATATTGCACAGTTCATAACCCGCACAAAACAAAAATTCGGCCATTGGATGGAAAAAAGAACCAAAACTAGTTTTTATGATATATGTCCCCGATTTAAAATTAACACACACACACACACACACACATATATATATATATATATATATATATATATATGTGTGTGTGTGTGTGTGTGAGTGTTAATTTAAATATTTGTTGGAATATAATCATACATGTATATTATACTTGTCTAAATCCAACTTACCAGTATCGGGAGTATAATAATCTCAGCAACTCAGAGCGCTATGGATTCGACAGTAATATCGGTTATTTTTGATAATTTTTCATGCTCATTCCTATCCTAACCTCCGGCGGTGTCGTGGACTACATGTGGTCTCTACTTGACATACCGTTATCGGGAGTGTGAATAACCATATCAGAAATCTCGAAAACTATGGACTTGGCTCTTATACACATCGTTATAAATCATTTTTACATTTCACCCTTCTCACCTCCATCTCTAAGAGTACTGTACTCCCATGTGACCTGAACTTGAACTTAACAAATTGGGAGTATAATTAGTCACCTCAGGAACTCTGAATTCTATGAATCTGGCGCAAATTGGTGCTTTGGAGAATAATAAACTAAGTTACTCTCTGAAAACAAGCAACGGACCATCCCATCAATTCCGATTAAGGGCCCAAGGCAGATGCGGATTCAATAGATATTTTTTTTTAAATACGTAGTTATCCATTTATTATTCCAAAATGAATTGTAGATAAAATATGCAGTGGAAATTCGAGATTAATAATATCAAAAGTTTTAAATGACATTCCCAGCCAAGGAAAATACGCTATTACCCGGAAGAAAACCGGAGAAAAACCTGGCTCAGGATGGGGCTACAGAGACAATGTATACAACCGTGCGAAGGTTACGTACGGTTAGAAATAAACTATAATAAATGGAAAAGATCAAACAACATGCTTGAAAAAAGGAATTTAATCAGAATCTAGAGAACTATAACAATGGTGTGACAAAGTATAAGAGAAATTAACATCACTTACTTTATCTGAAATCGTATGGAAAACAATATTTTCTGGTAAATTGAATTTCTCGTTAACTTCTTTCATTAACATCTGTAAATTCTTTCACATTGTAGAAGCGATAGTGCATTCGAAAACTTTTAACCCCAGATTTGAAGGCATTCAATTTATTAATATCTTTTATATTTTAGGAAAGGGAATTATGTAAAATTATTCCTGAGTGATACGGGCCTTGTTAGAAAAGATACATTGACTGGCAAGGACGATGAATATCAGCCTTATTATGAGTCGTGTTCGAGTCATTTCTTCTAAAGCAGGGGTGGGATTTCAATAATTCTGTCTTAACATAACTACTTCATAAATGTACACGAGGGAAAGTGATAATATTTAATTCTCTTAATATAGGTTTACATGAATTTCGGGGATTAGATTTACATATAATCCGAACTATCCTTTTCTGAATGCTCTGAGCGGGTTGACCCCATAAGATACTGCCGTTTCGTAAACGAGAAATTCGCAATATGCGCGACAAGAAACGCGTTGACTTACTATGTTGATTAAAATTCTGAATAGCACAATTTGCTTAGTCTGGAAATCAGATTATCTATAAGACAATTCCAATTGAGGTTGTCCTGAATATAAAGCCCTATAAATTTTGTTATCTTGCTTGCTTCCGGAGAGTAAATTAGTTTGTCTCCCATGTAGTCATTTACAGTTTGTAACAGCTTTTTCGACAATGAATTTATTTATATTCACAATTTTTATTTGGGTTCCGTTTATTGGAAGTGATGTAGGAGGAAGATATTCCGTTGCACTAGTGCGATAGAATAAACAGACATCATTTTATACTATCTTTTGAGAAAATGGATTTCCTAAAAATGTAATAAATATGACATAACTAATAAATTCAACAAAGTAAAGATCCAAGGTAAAATTTCAGATAGTTTTCAAACACACATAGGACTTCGCCAAGGAAATAGTTTATCTTCAAAGTTGTTTAATGACAGCATTGAAAAAGTAATAGAAATTAACCCAGGAGGAATCATCTTCTATAGAACCAACCAGAATCTAGCATATGCAAATGATGTGGTAGTATTAAGAAGAGGATTAAAATATCTCACCGGACCAATAGAAAAATTATATTGTAAATAAAGAAATAGGGTGAGAAATAAAATAGCCTATAATAAAAGCAAATATATTATAAATGAACGGTCTTCGGAAAATCAGGAGAAATTTTGAACTTGAAAAGCTGTAAAAGCAATCAAATTTTATTGCTAAAATGAATCAGAAAATAATAGAATGGTTAGGTCATAATCTTCGACAAAGAAAGTGTATGCGAAAAATTGTTAATACCAAACCACCAGACAAGTTAAAGAAAGGTAGACCAAAATTATGAGGAATGGATTAAGTTAAAAAAGATTTTAGACAGATATGCGAAAGTCCATGGAGGCAGAAAACATAAGAATTGGAATCGATTACCAGAGAATCCAAGGCTACACAGAAAGGTCTGTACTGATCGTTTTTATTTGGGTTCTGTTTCTCAAAAGTGATGTCGGAGGAAAATGATTTGAATGAAACCAAGACGAGAGATTAGATAAAACTTGCGCATCGATATGTTTACAGAGAATAATAGTGTCTTCAGCAAAGAGCACCATTTTGCAATCAGGCGTGGTGGATGACATCGTTTACATACAGTAAAAAGAGAATAGGGAAGATTGAATATTGAGGAACTCCGCAAGTTGCTTTGTTTCTCGAAGGTTATGTTGACACACCTCATTTTCAACATGGGACATTTCAACTTGCTGTTGCCTATCTTTCAGGCATTGATGTGTCAATTCACGAATGTCGTATGAATGTTGTTTTCAGAGAAGAATTTCGTGATAAATTATATCGAATGTTTTCGATAAATCAAGAAAAATACCTTGAGGTCAATTTCCACGATCAAGAGAAATGGTTACATTTAAAAAAGATCTGATAGAAGAAAGGGATTTCCTGAAACCGTGCTGATCGTTTGAGAGAACATTATTATGAGATAAGAAGTCTAAAAGTAGCTTATAGAATAATTTTTGAGAAGGTAGACGATAGCTTTATGGATTTATAGTTTCCAACATCACGGTTACATCCTTCTGAAATGGTTTCACTTTAGATTTCTTAAATATGTCAGGAAACACATCTGACAAGCTACTGAAAATACGAGTACGTGGCTTTAATGAAACATGAGAGGAGGATTTTATTATAAATTCACGTAAATCATCTATCCCTAATGAAAATTTATTTTTTAATAAACTGATGACACTCATAACTTCACGAGCGTTAGTTTCGAAAGTGAAAATAGAATGAGGTACATGTGTAGATGTATTTGGTTGACATTGGTTTTGAGTTATTTATTTCGTTATTTTACGTATTTCTGAGAAGTAAGAATAACAAATTTGCTATATCCTTTGTATTTTTTACTATTTTTCCATCGTCTAGTAGGGAAATTTGTCCTTGGCGATTATCTGAAGGGAATGAGTAATTTTCCTCATGATTTTAGTCCGGTTGTTCGATTCTTTTCTGTCATTTTCCATTACTTTAGCTGCATAGACCACTTATCTAAGAATGGATTTATATTTACGGAAATAATCATGAAATTTGGTTGCGTAGCTATTGAGTTTTGAAATATTTAAATGATGTTTTTGGAAGAAATTCTGATCACTTGTGTTATCCATTTATTGTGATTGTTTATTTTAACTAATTGTGTTTGCAGGAAAGAAATAGTTGTAATATTTTAAGAATATTGAAAAAAAAATCAATTTATCATTGGTGTTTTGAAAATTATACGTTTCCTGATGTAATGGATGTTTTTTTCATTAAACTGTCTAGAAAGCTTGTAGAGGATTTTAAGTGGTTTTAATTTATCTTTAATAGTCAATATTTGAGGGAAATTTCCGCGTCAGACGTTTTGGAACTATTTTGAAATTCTGAAAAAATATTTCAATATTTGATCAGAAATACACATAAGTACAATACCTTTGCCAGTCAAATGAACTGCAGAGATTTCGAAAATATCATCGAAGCACAATTTCTCATAACCTAAATGTGTATAGTATAAAATGTCATTTCTAACGTGGATACATGTACCTAGTGATGATTATTTCCTTTGAAATTTTGTCGACAGTAAATTCTAATTAAAGAATAGCGTTGAATATAGGTACTTTTTATGTCATTTTACAGAGACTGCTCTCTTACGAATAAGAATTTGAATGGATTGTCAAGTAAAAGAATTTCAGTATCTGTTGCTTGGTTGTAAAGCGACTGAACATTATAATGAAATACTTTTTTTTTTTCTCAGAAGGACGCAATTGAATTCAGATGGTTGGAGAGTATTTGAATTTCACGGTCATTTTCGATCATCACATCTAACTATCGACTGCAAATTATAACCGTGTTTGGGGTCGGAAGAAGACGTGGATGGGACAGATGAAACAGATTTGGGCGTGAGGGAAAGGGAGAAGTAGTGACGATGTAGCAATAGGGGTGGGTGGTGGTTTTGGTGTAGGTGTAGGGACTGGTCGAAGAAGTGAGGTAAGGTGTGTAGTTAAGATAGAAGCGAAGCGTTGTTTTTCAGACGGTCTTAGGTGTAAACTGTGCTGGGTGAAATCCTTGGCAGAAAGGTAGGTTTCTAGATCAACAGATGTGATGTCAGTGTCTGCCAGGTGCTGTCAGGACGATGTTTGCGTTAATTTCGTTGTTGAGAAAATAACTCAAAAATGGACAGAGAAATGGACAAGAACGAGCGTTGCTTATTTAATAATAAAAGTCGACTATAAACTAATTTACTCTCTCGGAGCAAAGAAGGGCCATCCCATAAATTCCGATCAAGGATCCTAAGGCAGAGCCCTTGTAGTCATACACAGTTATGATAATAATTTAAAATTATTTATGCTTTTTGATAATAATTTAAAATTATTAATAGTTCGACACAAATAACAATTCGGGTTAGCTCTTAACTTGCACTGTCCCATTACCAAGACCGAACGCTACCGTTGTTACTGGTGTCAATTACAATGATGAGCTTTCTTAGCTCTGTATTCTAGAATGTCATTGTTAAAATTATACTTTGGAATTACAGTTTTATGTACTTAATGTGAAGAATTGAATGTTGCAACAAATAACATGGATATTACAGTAAAGTTGAGATGAAACGCGCAAAGCTGTTGAAAAATATTGTAATTAAATCTTTAATTTACGTGCATGTTCACGTGAATGAAGTTGTGATTAAAACATAGTTGCCGTCGAAGAGAGTTGGTCCACGTCCTGTCGGTGGGATACAGATAATGCACTCAAGTATTTCTTTAATTTTTCTTTTCCTCTATATTCCTAGTTTTTCACTTTAATCGCTTTTATCTTCTTTACTGACCTTTATCTGTGTGCTGAACGCTCACCCATGTGTCTGCCGTGCATGGCGATACGTGTCGGACGTTGACGAGCCCAAGCCTCACAAAAAGACACGTGTCAGAGGGAATGGGTGTCCTGGCGAGTTGAGGAGCCATGCAACCCTTGAAGGATTCCCTTGTATGCGTCATCCAATACGCTTTCTTTGACATCGTCCTCTTCTAGACGGGCGATCGATGACTAATCCATCCACGACCAATCGGCTCAGGCTAGGTCTTCGACTGAACTCAAGGGTGATGGGCAAAGAAAGGGGGATCCTTCCCGTTGGTCCGCAGCGTTAGAGCTACCCTGTTTAAAGAACCCTGCGTGTCCTCGCTCTATCCCCGTGGCAACCCTGGCACCCCAGTGTAGGACTCTATGGTGAGTGGGGATTACGGGGATGAAATGAAACCAATACTCATGGAAAGGATTATCCCCCTTCTGTCGCTCTCTCTCTCTTTTGCATTCTTTCTGTAGAAAGAGGCGACTTGTTGGTGAAACGTGGATTTATATTTTTTTTGTAAGGATAGTGACAGACCATCAAAGTCTCGCTTTCTTTTAATGAAACATGCCGGGGAAGGAAGGACTTTTAAGTCAGTTAGCGCGGTCCGTCTAGCAAAAGCAATCGACGAAAAAATCGGAAAGCTTCTGTCTGTAGTGGACCAGCGGAATTGTGAAATTCTGCTGGAGGCACGTACTAACAAGCTGACAAATACTATCTCGGCGCTTAAATAAATTCCAAACTTAAAAATCAATATTTGTACTCACTCCAGCCTTAACTTGTGCAAACGAGTTGTCAAACACGACGACTATGCAGAAGAGTCCGATGAAGATCTTAAGACCTTTTTTGAACCTAAAGGCGTGATTAACATCCACAGAATAAAAAGGGAGGTGCAGGGAAAGTTCGTCCCCACCTCTCACTTTTTCTGACGTTCGATCATCCGTCACTTCCGGAACTGTAATAATATCGGTATGTAATATTTATATCCCCCTGGGCAGTTTTACACGAAAAGGGGTCTCGCTGGTCTGATGGAACAGTTGCTGACCCCATTCCTTATCGTCGGGGAATTTAATGCACATAACCCGCTCTGGGACTCTTCATACAACAGCCCAAAGGGTGATATAATAGGAAAACTGTTAGATAGCTGAGATGTAGTGCTCTTTAACACAGGTCAAACCAGACACTTCTGTACAGCCACCCGATCTTTCTCGGTGCTTGATTTGGCCATCTGTAGTTCCTCACTTTCTCCGATCTTGGACTGGACAGTCTATTGTTCGTCTAGCAGCATCTGTCATCGAAAGACAACTGCAATTGGGTTTAAAACGTTTACACGAGAGGAGCATGTCTACTGGTTTTAGCTTTCTTTATCCAAGTCATTCGGCAGATGAGGAAGCGAAGCAGGGAACACAGAAGGCAGTCCTTCACATTTCAACCGTCCCTACATCGGATAAGCTTGCTATAGGATCGTCTATTCTTAAGACATGGCACGCCGAATGACAAAATAGCGCTTTCAAGCTACGGAAGGGAAAAGACTCCGTGAAGACTTAGTTGTCTTCATCCTGTGCGAACAGACGTGAACAACGTATCCTTACAGGTCTTCGATTTGATCACTATCTTACCTATTGTCATCTCTTACGCAGTGAACCTCCGCCATCTGTGAGACTTGCAACACAACACTTACCTTGGAACACTTTCTTTTGGATTGTCTCGAACGTGGATATAATCTACCCAACAGTTTGGACATTATGCTTGGCCAAAATGAACCGATTTTGATACGCCTTTCTTAGATTCTTCGAAAAATTGGCACAGTATTTGATTTTTATTTGCATGTCATTACTGAAATACATAAACAAATCGGGGCTCCTTTGTTTCTTTAAACGGAACACAATTAAAAACTTACGAATACAAAAGTTTTAGGTCTCCATATTCAAGACAACCTCAAATGGAATTGTCACGTTGACAACCTTAATTTCCAATTAAGCAAATTGTGTTACGCATTCCGAATCTTAGTTAACACAGTCCACGTATTTCCCGTTTCGTATATTTTGCAAACGTTTACTTCCATTTACGTTACGGCATTACCTTCTGGGGTAATTCCAGTCAGAGTAATCAAACTTTCAGAATTCAGAACAGGAGAGTTCGGATAATTTGTTAATCTCACCCCCGAAACTCTTGTAAACCTCTATTCAAGGAATTAAATATCTTAACACTTCCCTGCATTTATATTTATGAAACGATCGTGTTTGTTAAGACCGAATTACTGAAGTGCCACCCTTTCTTTATACGAAACAGCCTCGTTCACGAACACAATACTCGCAATAACAATAATATTCATTGCCCTAGTGTCAACCACTCTTTGCCAAAAAGGACCATATCATTCGGGATCGTTCTATATAATTTCCAAAATATAAAAGATATTATGGAATTGAATCTGTTCAAATCAGCGGTTAAAAACTACCTCCTGCACCAGTGCTTCTACAATGTAAAAGAATTTATTGATTTTAATAAAAGTTAAATCCTTTCTGTACTTTATCACTCCATTGCTGTAATACTTTTTAAATAACTTATAACAATTTCAAAAACTATTTTCTTGCTTGATTGTGTTGTATTATGTCTCATATTAATTTACTTTTATGTGTACTCAACTTTGGCACGGTTATGTACATAAATTCTGTAGCCCCATCCTGGCCCGATTTTTGCTCCGGTTTTCCTTCGGGTAGAGGCGGATTATTTATACAGGTTCTCTAGGCTTTGTCTAGGGGCGTGTTTATTGTAACAATAATTCGTGAATTTAGTGTTATTTCAATTCTTATGATTTTTAAACACTATACTCAGAATAATTTATAGTTCTATAATAATTTGTACATGTAAATATTTTGCGTAAAATTACAAACATATTGACATTATATTAGTATTTTAACTCGCAGCTAACTTTTCATGTCATCTAGAAAATTTTGCTGACATTTTTGAATCCGCCTCTGCCTTAGGGCCCTTGATCGGAATTGATGGGATCGTCCCTTGCTTGCTTCCGGAGAGTAAATTAGTTTGTCATCCGCGTGGTCATACGCAGTTTGTACTGTTTTTTTGACATAAAATTTATTTATTTATTCATGTTCTGGGGAGGGTTTGGATTTAAATCTTTTTTCTTTTCTTTAAATTTACATTTTTCTCTCCAATTTTTTTCTTTTATTTCGGTTTTATAATGTTTTAGGAAACTGTCTCTTTTCCCGTCTTCTTAAGTTTGTACATATTGTATTTTAGGAGGGACATATTGTATTTCCTTTATTAAAACCAGGTAAGGACAAAACAAAAATCAGTAGTTATCGAAGCATTACCTTGACGAGTTGTGTTGGTAAAACTGGAGAGAATTATCAACCGACGTCTCGTCTGGTATCTTGAACGGCATGACTTGCTGAGTCGATCTCAGTGTGGTTTCAGGAAGTTCCATTCCACCCTGGACAACTTACTTCTCCTGGAATCAGCAATACAAGATGCTTTCGTCCGAAGACAACATCTCATCGGAATATTCTTTGACATCGAGAAGGCTTACGATACTACTTGGCGTCATGGCATTTTACAACAACTCTATGCCTGGGGATTTAGAGGACGTCTTCCTCTGATGCTCATGTCCTTTTTGGATCAACGTTCCTTCCACTATAGAATTGGAAGAGACACCTCGGATATCCTTCTTCAAGAGAACGGTGTTCTTCAGGGCTCAGTCTTGAGTGTGACCTTATTTGCAGTGGCCATAAACAGCATAACGTTTGCTGTAAAGATTCCTGTTTTACACTCTCTTTTTGTCGATGACTTTTCTATCTCGTGAAGACCAGTTCCTTCTTCATCACATCATTACATTTGTCTGTCCTAAATTACCAAAGGAACTAAAGGCTGGATGGCTGAACCTGCCGGTCCGTCCCTTTATTCCGAATCCTATGCGCTGTTTCAAGTGTCAGAGGTTTGGACACACGACAACATCGTGTAAGGGACGTGATACTTGTGGAAAGTGCGCAAAGGAGGCACACGAACCCGGCGTCTCATGCCCAGGGCCTGCAAAGTGCATTAATTGCACAGGCAGTCACCCGGTATGGAGCAGGGAGTGTGTCGCCTTTCTTGAAGAAAAGAATATTCAGGAAATTAAAACTACGGAGAAGATCCCGTACGGTGAAGCGCGGAAGAAATACAGGGCTTTACACCCTGTATTTTCTACCAGTTATTCCACCGCAGCCAAGACTCCAAAACAGATGAAGAACGTATCTGTATAGACCGATTTCACTGACGTGTCAACAACAACGTCGTGCACATGTCTGTGTAAATGCGGCAAGAAAAATGTCTCAGCCCTTCCCGAAAAAACCAAAACAACACCAACAGCTCGTCCATCGACTACGAAAATAACAAGTAGTATTAAACCTTTAACAAAGACACAAAATAAGACAAAGCTTGGTTCTAGGGCTAAACCCCTGAACCCCGTAAACATTATGAAATCCAATACAACAACAAGCAAAAAATCGCACAGACGTAAACACAACGTCTCTGTGCTTTCTTCCTCGGAGTCAGAACGTGTATTGTCCGATGGTGACGCGGAAATACACGTTCACGAACCTGACCCCGGGGGCTCCAAACACTAATGGCTTCCATACTTCAGTGGAACCTTAATGGTTATAGAAGTCAACGTGAAGAGTTACAACTCTTAGCGCGTCGTAATCCGATCTGTATTTGCCTACAAGAGACACACCTTTTACCAGAACACTCACCCTCTCTGCGTGGATACAGCAGCTTCAGATATGACGACACCACGGGAGATCGAGCAAGAGGTGGAGTTGCCGTGTTTGTTAGAAACACTATCCTCTGCTCTCCTGTTCTCCTACAAACTCACATCCAGGCTATAGCAGTCAAAATTCATAGTGAACCATCTATGACCGTGTGTTCTATATATCTTCCTCCGACACGAGATTTTTCGGAGACCTCCCTCAGAGATTTAATTCATCAGCTCCCTCGACCATTCCTTCTCCTTGGAGATTTCAACGCCCACAGTGTACTGTGGGGCTCGTCGAGCGATTGCCCCAGGGGCCGACTGCTGAATTGTCTCTTTGAGGGAGAAGATTTATGCTTAATGAACACCGGGGAGATGACCCACTTTGCATTTGCCACTGGGTCATGGACTGCTATAGACCTATCAATTTGCTCCCCTGAAGTTGCTGATATCTTTCAATGGAAGGTAGAAGATGATCTGCATGGTAGCGACCATCATCCTATCTGGTTGTCGTTGCAGGAACGTGTGACTATTTCCGAATGCAAGCCACAGAAATGGATTCTCAGTAAGGCTAATTGGACACAGTACCGTTCTCTGTCTGTTTTCAGAGAAACTGGTAGTGTCCAACAGAGGGTCGACCATCTGAACCAGATGATTCATCACGCCGCTGAAGATTCCATTCCGAAAACATCTATATTTCCGCGAAGACCTCATGTCCCCTGGTGGAACGACGCATGTCGATCTGCCATTCGGGCAAGGCGAAGAGCATTGCGGAGATTTAAGGCTAGTTCATCTCCGGAAATCCTCGCCGCATATCGGATTGCTAGAGCAAAAGCGCGCAGAACTATCAAAGAATCCAGATCCACCTCCTGGAAAGAGTTTCTAAGCACCATTAAGAGAACAACATCGTCCACTAAAGTATGGGAGTCCATCCGAAAGATATCTGGAAGGTATTCTCGAGTCCCAATATCTGGACTCAATTATCAGGGTCGGATTCTCACCAACAGCAGAGAAATGGCAACAGCAATGGCTGAATATTTTGCTGACTTAACATCTACAGCAAACTGCGATCCTGATTTCGCGAGAGAAAGGGAAACAGCAGAGAGCACATCTTTTGACTTTCGTTCCACCAACTGGGAACCCTACAACTCTCCCTTCTCTATGTGGGAACTTGAGTCAGCTCTAGCGACAGTCCACAACACTGCTCCTGGCCCCGATTCAATTCATTATGAAATGCTGAGACAACTAAGTCTCGAATCGAAAGAATACCTTCTGGATATCTTTAATCTTTCATGGTCCGAGGGAGTATTCCCTAATTCCTGGAAGGAAGCAACGCTTATCCCTTTATTAAAACCAGGTAAGGACAAAACGAACATTAGTAGTTATCGAAGCATTGCCTTGACGAGTTGTGTTGGTAAAACTCTGGAGAGAATTATCAACCGACGTCTCGTCTGGTATCTTGAACGGCATGACTTGCTGAGTCGATCTCAGTGTGGTTTCAGGAAGTTCCATTCCACCCTGGACAACTTACTTCTCCTGGAATCAGCAATTCAAGATGCTTTCGTCCGAAGACAACATCTCATCGGAATATTCTTTGACATCGAGAAGGCTTACGATACTACTTGGCGTCATGGCATTTTACAACAACTCTATGCCTGGGGATTTAGAGGACGTCTTCCTCTGATGCTCATGTCCTTTTTGGATCAACGTTCCTTCCGCTATAGAATTGGAAGAGACACCTCGGATCTCCTTCTTCAAGAGAACGGTGTTCCTCAGGGCTCAGTCTTGAGTGTGACCTTATTTGCAGTGGCCATAAACAGCATAACGTCTGCTGTAAAGAATCCTGTTTTACACTCTCTTTTTGTCGATGACTTTGCTATCTTTTGTTCATCACAGAGTGTCACAGGTGCGGAGCGACAAATCCAACTCGTCCTGAATAGATTATACCACTGGTCGAAAACGACAGGTTTTCGTTTCTCTGCTGAGAAAACACGCTGTGTTCTTTTCAGTAGGAGACCAAGCCTTCTGGCAGAACCTCACCTCGCCCTGGGGAACAACGTTCTCAAATTCTGTCCTTTTGTGAAAATCTTAGGTCTAATCTTTGATCAGAGACTGAATTGGATTGAACATCTAACAGACCTAAGAGCAAGAACATTAAAGTCACTGAATTTATTGAAGTGCCTCAGTAGCAGGGAATGGGGCGCTGATCGCTACTCCCTGCACCAGTTTTATCGAGCATTCATAAGATCTCGGCTCGATTATGGCTGCGTTGTATATAGCTCTGCTCGTGCAAGCTATTTAAAGATGTTGGATAGTGTCCACCATGCAGGTATTCGACTAGTTACGGGAGCATACCGCACTAGTCCCATTCCGAGTTTGTATGTCGAGAGTGGCGAACCATCTCTTTCCCTCCGGTGGAAAATCCTCATGCTACGACAGTTTTGCCACTTGCAAACTTTACCCGACAATCTGGTGCACAACGCGGTTTTCCATCCATCCTCTTCTTCCATCCGTTTCTACAACAACAGACTGAGAGCAACCAAACCTTTTGGATATCGCTCCAAACAAATTTTGGAAACCTTAAATATACGCACACCTAATGTCTTACATCAAGGTTTTAGTAAGTCTCCCCCTTGGGCTTTGCACAAGCCGAAGATTATTTTCGATCTTTTGCATCATGACAAGAAGAACACTCCAGCTCCGATGTTGAGGATATACTTTCAGCTAATCCTCTACAAATACCGGGACCGTATCCCTGTGTTTACCGACGGGTCGAAGCAGGCTGATGGTGTCGGCTGCTCCGTGGTATTTCCCCGTGAGACCCGTGGCTACCGTCTAGGCGACTTGTGCAGTGTTTACACTGCTGATTGCTACGCCATATTGCGAGCATTGCGAACTACAAAGTGCTCCCGCGGATCACATTTCCTGATTT